>PVKZ01001525.1:0-375031 GCA_004027375.1 Macroglossus sobrinus | reverse complement strand
AAATTTTTTTTTTCAATTACAGTTGATATGCAATATTATATTAGTTTCAGGTGTACAACATAGTGATTAGACATTCATATAATTTAGGAAATTATCACCCCAATAAATCTAGTACCCATGTGATACCATACATAGCTATTACAATATTATTGACTATATTCTCTATGCTGTAATTTACATCACCATGGCTGTTTTTATATCTGGCAATTTGTTTCTACTTTTCTTCTCTCAGTAGGGGATGGGAGAGAAGTACTTAAAATATACTCTTTTTACAAAATGAAAAGCTCTGGATGTTGTTTAAGTTATTTCAGGGATCAGACAATAAGTATGAGGAGAATTTTGGAGCACAGGGGCCCTTGAAGATACCTTCTGGCATCTGTCTCAGTAAATGAAAGTTGGTTGTAGGCAATGTCCTATTTATATAGAGTTTGTAAATTAATTACAGAGTAAATGGGAGTAGCTCTCTCTGAATGCACTGCCCTCTGTCCCATCTCTGTGTCTCACCTGGTGCTGGTAAGAGCTCAGAATAACACACTGGCTTCTGCTCAGCAACACCAGTAGCCCAGGAAAGTCTACATGGAATGGTGGACAAAACATCAAGTTCAGCAGAAGATAGCACTCGTTCAAATCCTTGCTGTGTGATCTTAAGAAAGACACTTAACCTCTCTGTGGCTCCATTTCCCTGGAAATAAAATGAAGATAACAATACTGACCTCCAAGAGTTATTATAAAGCACAGAAATGAAATGAAGCATGTACAACAACTGGCACCAACACCAGAGGAATATTCATCCCTCCTCTCCCCCTATTACAAATTTCAGTAAATGACATTGGGTTTATCAAAATCATTGTTCTGCTTCCCTGGTCCAGAAACAAACCCCCAACTGACTCCCCAAAATAACCTTGTTCAACCCATCTATTTTACAGATGGTGAAACTGAGGCCTAGAGGATTCAGGGGTCTTATTCAGCCCGCTATTCCTCCACTATTGCTCTTTGCCCTGCACCTTGTTAATTATCACCTTTTCTGAGTTCATGTTTACAACTGCTGGCTAACATTTAGCTGTTTGCATCTCTAATATGATTCTGTGAAATGTTGCCACATGGGTTATTTTGGGTCTTAGGCAATGGTCTCTCAAAAGGGCAATGCTAGGGGTTTCCTCACAGCTTTCCAGAGGTGCCAAGCTGGTGCATGGCCACTGGTCATGGGTCTCAGCTATCTCTTTCCTGAGAGAGGCCTGTCCTCTCTGGACACATTTGTCCTCTGGCAGAAAAGCATTCGTCCACAGTGGTGAGGCTGGAGGTGAGAGTCTCAAAGAGGCTGAAACAGTTCATTTGGCTTCCTGGCCTTTAATGGTCAGCTTTGCCAGACATCTGTGCTTTGGGGAGGCAGCCTGCCCTCTGTCCTAACCCGAGGTCTGTTAGAGATCCAGAGATCCAAGAGTATCTTCAAGGCCAGAGGCTTCAAGCAGCCTCAAGAGCTTCCTCACCAGCCTGCTTGCCCTTTTCTGCAAAGTAGCCCCACCAGCTGATCAAGGGCTCTCTGGTGCCTCCTTGAGGAGTCACATTATATAAACAGCCCAATAAGAACACAGTCGGTGGGGTCCAGTAGCTTCCAAAAGAGTTGCCCTCACAGTGTGGAATGCAGTAAGTCCCACCTGGCAGAACAGGAGAAACGTATCATAATGGAAACACCCTTGGAGCTTTGTCAAATTATAGCACCCCTCTGCAATGCCACCCTTACTTGGAGCTTTGTCAAACTAGAGCACCCCTCTGCAATGCCACCCTTACTCCCAGCTTCTGGGAGAAATTTGGGAAGGCATTGCAAATTCTGAACGTTGGAAGGTGGACCCATTGGAAATCTGGTTGGAGGTGAAGGATAAAGGACAAGTTGGAAAAAACTCCCCAGATGATTCAAATGAGCTACTCCCACACCCTAGGGTAGTCAAATTTAGCAAATAAAAACACAGGACATCCAGTTAAAATTTGACTTGCATATAAACAGTGAATATTGTTTAGCATAAGTATGTCCTATGTGATATTGGGGATATATATATATATATATATATATATATATATATATATATATACTAAAAAATGTGTTGTTTATCTGAAACTCAAATCTAACTGTGCATCATGTATTTTATCTGGCAATTGTTCCATCATCTCCACCCTCAAACAGGAAAGTGACATTTTCAAATACTGTTATAAAAAAATAGACACTGTCAAAAATGCAGAGAAATATGAAAAATAAAATTAAAAGTAGTCATAATTCTACCATCCAGAGTTGTTACCCAATATTAACATGTTAATATTTTGGCTTATTAAAAAATATATATATATACATACACACACAAGTACATACACACAATTCTGCATGTGATTTATGGTCAGTCATACTTATAAAATTTGTACCTAGCATACAGTAAGTGCTCAATAAGTGTTGGAATAGAAGGTCAGCTTTTTAGGGATTTATATTCCATTCAATTCCAAAAAATTTTGAAATTATATACAAAGCTATATATATTATTAATACACAAATATAAATGAAGAAGTCAGAGAAAGGGAATGTGAAGGTAAGAAAATAAGATAAAATAAGGGTTAAAATGAGTAGTTAAAAATTCTTAATGAGTAGTTTTAAGTAGAGGTGAATTACAAAGTCTTCTAGCAGCCAGTGAAAAGAGAGCAAAAGTCAGTTGCTAGATTCACAGAAATAAAATTATGAACAGTAACAAGAAGCCAGTTCAGGAAAAACCTAGCTCTTTCTAGTATTGAGTCTAACACATTTTTTATGGGTCTTCATAAAAAGATTTTCTGTGAGATAGTATATGACAACATTCCTAAAACAATACAGCTGTAAGTTTCAAATGGCTATTTCTCGAAACACTCTGGGAGCGTTATCCAGGCATATCATATTTAAGCTTAATTCCATCAAGGTGACAGGGCCAGGCAGAGCATGCAATTCTGATTCACAGGTTGTTGGGACCCACAGTGTAAAACAGTAAGGGGGCCAAGAGGGAGGTTTAGGAGCCGTGGAAGATAGAGTTGGCTGGTACCCCATAGTATTTGAGCATAGTGGGGCCACGCACATGCATATATTTGCATAACTTTGGAAAGGAGTAACTGAGAATGCAGAAGCTATCTTCCTCTTATACCCTTCATGGAGCAATCTTCTGAACACCTGGAACAAAATGAGGAGGAGGGGAGGGGTGCCACAGAGGAGGGATCTGTAGAGGGGGAATCTTCGGGAAGGGCTATAGTAAACATTTCTTATTTCAACTCTGTGAAGAAAGCATCTCCTGGCAGACAAATTAGTGACAGGGTCATCCTGGGCTTGCATGAGGCACTATCAGGGCACCCCATTTCCTGGGCCATAAAAACATGCTTTGACTGATGGCTGACATACGAGGTGACAAACAGCTTCCTTTGGCTCATGTGTGTACGTGTCCCAATTTATAGCTCCCCTGGAATTAGCAAGGACAGATGCCTCTGCTGCTGTTGTGTAAATATAAACGCCTAATCTATACTTCATTTGAAGAAGACAATTATGGTGAATTCAAAACATAAAAGTAACATCTCCTTTAAAAATATTGTTATTTTTGAATGATTGTAAGCACGCTTTAAATTCATTGGGTTTTCTACTCAGACCTGTGTGTGCAGACATAACCTGTGCTGTGCTCTGATGATGTCAAGCACTTGTGAGTTTTATTTTTTGCCAGGTGCATGGTCTTGTTGGAGCCTGACACTCCTCATAGGTGGAAAAATGGTGTTGGTGAAGGTTAAGTGACTTCTCCAAGGCCACACAAGGTGGCTCCTGAATCCCCAGTTCCTAGCTGAGGGTTTTTTACATGAGATAATGTTGATGGAGTACCTAGCCCCGTGCCTGACACTAGCAACAGGAGCCCAGTCGTTAATAATTTTCCTATCTCTTCTTACATTCTATTAAAGGAACATTTTTAGATTGAGGGCTAAGAGTACAGCTACTTCCATAGTCTTACCTGCTGTTTCCACTTTGTCCAGATATCTGCTTTTCCATGAGTCCCAACATGGAAATGCTCTAAACACACGTGCTTCATAAAATGCCTTGGAAACCAACAAGGAGTGTGGAAGGTTGTCGAGGCTCACATCTATAAGGCTAGCATTAGAATCCCCTCCTGGCCTTCTTACCCGGGCTTATCACTGACTCCGTGACCCCAGACCTGTCACCATAACCCTTTTCCATACAGCATTTCCAACACCACAAGGGTTTTGTGAGCACATGCATCTGAACCAAGGTACTAGGAGAAATATCCATGTCATGGGCTGTACATTCTGGTGAGGAATGTGAGGCAAGAAAGACATCCATAAATTCTCAGACAACAAAGTTAAGAAAATGCTAAATTCTCTGGATGATAATAAGGAGGTGGTAGAATTTATTAGCATGATTAAAGTGCTAGATTTAAACTGTTTTCAGCTCAAATTGGAAAGTTAATAACTGTGCATGGTTTGGGTACTTTCTTTGTGACCATACTTCCTTTCATTAAGTATATAGTTTAATTATGATTTCTGGTTTAGGAATGCATTCTGACTTCAAATTATGTACATATTTCTTTCGGCACTATTGCATGGTACGGGGAAGAGGGAATAAAGGGCGGGAGGAGGGAAAAACCACAGTGCTAAGCATTATCTAACCAAATGTCTCCTGAAGGTCCATCTTGAATAAACAGACCTAACTCAAGGAGGGTTTCCTGGTGCTACAAAGGACTATAGAAGACATATATTTAGAGCTATTTTTTTTTTTAATGCAGAAGAATATAAATACCTATAAGGGACTCAAGGTGAACAGGATGAGGACATAAATGCAAATTGCTCAGTGCCTCAAGTATGGAAAAAGAGACTAAAGTCCTTTCTAAGGATTTCAGCATCAAAGGTTGGAACAAGGAAGATTTGGCCTTCTAGTAACCAGAACACTCTATTAACCAGATTGGGTCATTCTCTGACATTTGTCAATTTGCAGACTCCAATCCCTAAATCTCCTTCTAGCCAGCAAATTCCCCAACTATGTTTACCTCCAATATACAAGCTTATTTCTCTGCACTTACTCCCAAATGGTCAACATCGATTTGCAATGTTAATGAAGTAAGTACCCAACTATCCTTGTTCATGAGCTATTACCTCGGTATTGATTGTAGCCTTAATTGACAATTACTTGAATGGGTCGGGCTACACTGAGCTTTTATTAATTTTCCATTGTAATCTTCATTACTAAACTTCATTGCAATCCTGTAACAATGTAAACTCCCCACTGTAGCTAACAGAACTGGAAAATTCCATTGGCCATTTCCCAAACCTGTTTATCCTGGAAAATGAAGAATTTTATTGTTAAATTTGATAGCAGCAGTCTCGGCCTCTATTTTGTGGGAAGAGAATAATGGCTTTTGGTTGTGACAATAAATAGAATTTGATAAAATTATTTTTCCATCACTGTTATTTCAGAATTTATCCAGACTTGATCCTCCCCTCCTTTTTCTATCTAGGGAAACGGTGAACTCCAAGCTGCTGTAAAATCATATTCATTTTTCTATCGAAATTCTTTCTTCCTTTCTTTCTTTGTTAAATTAGGGGTGGGGAAGGTGCAGTGAGGTAGAAGAGATTATATGGTTTTAGGAATTTTCATTTCCTTTACCTGAGCTGTGTAAATAGATTTTTTTTCCCTACTCTCTCAAACAAACAAAATTTCTGATTTCAAACATTCTTAAAATAATAAGCAAAATATTAACTCTCAAGACCCTATTGGCAATGAAACTCAGAGTGTCATCATGGGGGAACTGTTGGGAAAAGGAAAGGCTTGCTCCCCGGTACACCTTTAGATATCATTTCTCCCAGAGACACATTTGGACATCACTTCCTTCCCACAGCTAGACCTCAGAAATCAGAAACAACTCTGGCTTTTGCTTCTTAGAAAGCCTCACAGTGGCCTCCCTTCAGCACCTGAACATGCTCTTGACTGGTAGGATTGTAAATGTGCATGTTAGGCTGAATTACAACCACACTTGGAAAATGGGAAAATGTAATTGTAGGGTTCATTCTTTCTCGTCTATGGCTGGGACTGGCTGAATTTGGGGCACTTGATGGGGTAAGATGTAGGGGAGGAAAAGCACTTTTTCTTTACTATCTTAGGTTCAGTAACTGGGGCCTATAAATTAAACTAATAAAGGACAGATGAACAGAGAAAAAATCATACATGTTAAATTTTAATTTTATGTGTATGAAGGCTTCACAGAAAAGAAGTGAATACCTAAGAAAGCAGTTAGACTTGGAAGCTTATCTTTCACTATAATTAAGAGCAATAGATTGTGGAGAAGTAACTAGACAAAGGAAAGAGGGGTTTTGGCTTCTAGGGATGGTAAATTGTGGGAAGGTAAATATATGAGGGAAACTAATAGTAGAAGAGCTGTTATGGCAGGGGGAGGGGATCACCATTACAAAGAAAAATTTATGCTCTGCTTTTAGGCAGATTAGGAGTGGGCTGAGAGTTTCTCTCGTGTATGCTGTTTCTCCATTGCCCTCAGCTCAAAACAATCCTTAAACTAAAGTGGCATATTTTGGGATAAGATATTCTGATCCCCTTCATAGGTAATTCAGAAATGTGATTTATGATATATATTTTTTATTTTTACTTTTTAAATACTTATTATTATTTACGCTTATAGCTCTTGGTCTTTCTACATGGTCTCCCATTCAAGTACTAACCAGGCCCAATCCTGCTTAGCTTCTGAGGTCAGACATTGGGCTTGTTCAAGGTGGCATGGCCATAGACCATAGACAATGCCTCTACTGGCGAGCAAACCCAGGACCTTCTACATGTAAAGCAAAAGTGCTAACTGCTGCACTATGGAACGATGTCCATGGTTTATGGTATCTGAGCCAGAGCAATGAATGTAATGTAATATAAAATTGATTAGAGTTGGAATTCACTTTGTTGTGAGCTAATAAAATGAAGCTACTCCTTTGTTTTTCTGGAAGAATAACTGGTACAGAATAAAGGGAGGGGATTAAAAGGTTTATACATAAAGGAAATGCTGCATTTTTGGTCTTGTTGCTCTAGAAATATATCCAGTGAATATCTCAAAAATTTCAGAAAAAATACTGATTGGCATTCAATAAATTCAACTCTCAATCAGACCAGTGTTTTTTGTTTGTTTGGTTTTGCTGACTGTTACATACTCATAGGAAGTCAATGATAAGAAAACTGGCTCCTATTAAAGATGATGTTTTGAAAGAAAAACATTAACAGACATGAGTTTACTTTGAGTACAATCATCCCTGCCTTGTATGAAAGGCTATGCAGTAGGATGGGAAATGTCCTTCTCTAGAAATCCATATCCTTATGGCTTAATGTCTCTTGATCTCATTATAAAATGAGGGCTTTGGCTCATGTAACTTCTGAGGGACTTGCTGTGTTCTCAAATGCCATGATTTTGATCTTGAGACATGGAGTCTTGCAAAGGTAAAATGGTGGGAAAAGTACTATGCTGGGAGTATTGCTTTGAGTTTTGTTCCCCTAGTCAGGTATGTCACTTTAGACAAGTTACTTCATCTTCCCAGGCTTCACTTTCCTCTTCTGTTCCGTGAGGTGTTATTGAGCTAGGTAACCTGTACAATCCCTTCCACTTCTCAGGTTCTTCAATTCAACATGATAAGTAATGGCTCCTGTTATGGTTATTTCTATGTGGACGCTTGGAGAAGCTATAGTACCCAGTTACTTACTTTTAAACACTAATTTAGGTGTTACTGTAAAAGTTACTTTGCAGATATTAACATCTACAATCAGCTGACTTTAAGTAAAGGAGATTACCCTCAATAACGTGAGCAGACTTTGTCCAATCCTTTGGAAGTTCTTAAGAGAAAAAAACACTGTGCTTTCTTGGAGAAGTAGATCTAATTCAAGATTATAGAATTCACTCCTGTCTGAGTTTCCAGCTTCCCAGACTGTCCCAATCATCACATATGCCACATGTGCACATATATCTTGTTAATTCTGTTTCTCTTCAGAACCTTGACTAATACAGCTCTCCAGGTGAGATGGTAAATTTGCGGCTGTCAAAGGGAAATGCACTGATATCTTTTACTTTCTATAGCAGAAGTAAAGATAGAAACATAGAGCACAGCTTATCTTAGTGAGTAGATACAGACCATAAACATTTTTTTTCTTGTGCCTACACAGTTTGTTTTGAATTAGTTGACATTTAAAAATATGGAGATATCACTTGCAGTGTCAATTTCTCATTCTCTTAAATAACTGGAGATCTAGCACCCCGGGGCCTGCATTTGTGCAAGGAAATAATCAGCTTGAACTATATCCTCAAACAGGGTTACTTGTCACCCTGGGGATATACAAAGACTTCCCAAGAAGTATCAATTTCCAGACACTCAACTTCTATATGTTCTCATTTCTAAAGCTGATTTGCTTGGCAACCTGCTTGCCTTCTGAGCATCACGTTTGTCCTCTTTTTCTCATATCCCTTTGCAAATTCCCTGTTTAAAATTTAGAAAATGTGGTAGATACAAAGACACACTGCCCAGCTAATCCTTCAACAATGGACTTGATGCCTGTAGTGGGTGGAATAGTGACCTCCAAAAGATGTCTCTCTGGAATCTCAGAATGGTACTTCCTATGGAATAAAGGTCTTTGTAGATTTAAAATAAGGATTTTGAGATGAGATCACCCTGGATTAGTCCCAAATCCAATAATGAGTGTCCTTATAAGAGACTGAAAAGTAGAAAACAGCCACAGAGACACAAAGGGGAAGGCCATATGAAGGTGGAGGAAGAGATGCACCTATGAGCCAAGGGATGCCAAGGAGTGCCAGGAGCCAGAAGAAGCTGGGAGAGAGGCATGAAACAGATTCTCCCTAAGAGCCTCCAAAAGGAACCAACCCCGTTGACACCTACATTTCAGACTTCTGGCCTCTAGAACTATGAGAGAATAATTTTTGTTACTTTAAATGACCAAATTTGTGATACTTGTTTATGGCAGGCCTAGACCACTATATCACTGGTCCTCTGGGCCGAGCTGTTTCAGAGTCTGCCTCGGCTGCAGTGAGAGGGCCACCCTGCCTGAGCTCACATTCTTCTCAGGACAGCTGTATATTCAATGATGTAGCCTGTGGGGTATAAAGACTTTCCATCTCAGCCTGTCACCAAGATAACTCTGATGGGCAGTTTTCACTTCAGAGCTGCCTACTTGCCTGGCCAAGGCTTCACTAATTTCTCCTCTGTGCAGGCTTGCGGCCACCTCCTTTTAGCAGGTGTTGATCCCTAATTAACATCTTGCCTTCCTGTCCATTATATCTTAGAATTTGCTTCCAGAGAACCCAACCTGCCACACGACAGAGATGCACACCTTTTAGCCATTTCAAGTCTTACTATGGTGGGTTGCTTGAGGGTATTACAACTTTCTGGATGACAACAGAACAATTAGAAATATTTATAACGATGTTGCTGTGACAAAAAGATTTCTATTCTCATTTACTTATTTTTATAAACCAGGATCTCAACCTTTATATCTATAAACACCAAACATAGGAGCAGATTTGGTGCTGGACCCCATCTCATTCTAGAATCAAGTACTATTCATCCATGCATACATGACTAATTGGAAAAAATAAAACCCCATCTGTCTCATATTGGTATGCATTTTAAATAAAGTTAAAATTTTGTGTTTAATAATTATTCATTAAATGTTCAAGTAGGGTGTGGGGAGGAGGAGGGAGGTAATCAGGGTAAAGGGGGTCAAATATAGGTGGATAGGGGGAGGGTGAAGTGGGTAAAGGAGATCAAATATATGGTAGCTGAAGGAAATCAGACTTTGGGTGGTAAACACACAATAGAATATACAGATGTCAAATTATAATGTACACCTGAAAATTATATAATTGTATTAATAAGAAACTTAATTTTAAAAAATTTACAAGTATATTTAGTTTCTTTTAATCAATATTTCCAGAAGAAAAATATTTTAATACCTATGGCCTTATGGTGACAGGAAATAAACTTTCAATTTGAATTTTTATTTATGTTGCAGAAAAGTATAAAAGTATGGTAAATTAAACACTTAAAATCAGACATCATTTTTGAATAAAATGTTCTGGGTGAAGAGGAATTAAAACATGAGTTCATAGAGAAAAAGAAAGTAAAATTTCTGTTTGTCAAATAAGAATTTGTGCATTTTTTTATAGTTAATGGTGCTTATCAAATTGCTATAAAGTTTAAATTCTATTGGAGTAATATGAATTTTTTATTTTAAAATATCACCATTTACAGCATACCACTAATTACCTTTTTTAAAAAAATAACTATTACGCTTATGATTAAAAAATTTAGATGTTTACCTTAAAATCTGATAAGGGGTACATGGTTTTTCAAAACTTTTTTAGGAGGTTCATGAGAAAAATGTTTGACCACTGATTTGTGTTGCCCTCTGGCACCCGTAGGCATTTCAGCCTGTGATTCTTGCTTTAGCTAAACAACTGAATATCTCTATGCTAAAGACTGCGTTAATCCCCAAGTGCAGTTTCTGGGAACAGTATCTCCCTCAGATCTCTGACGAACCAACCTACTTGTCAGGGAGGAAGGAGTTGAAATACAGAGGAGAGTAGCTTTTTCTAATTCCCACATTACGTTCTTTAAAGGCAAGGGCCAAAGGAGAATGCTCTGAGGGGTGAGAGAGACTGATTTATAATCTCCTCCAAAGGAATTTAAGAGAAGTCCTCCTTCTGCACCTTACCCACAACTCTCTCACCCTTAGGCTTTCTCTCTTTTCCTTCTCTATGGATGGGATCTCTATCCCAGGCTGAGGAGAACGAGATATCTAGGAGAATATATTAACTCTGCACATTGCTATTTCTTTCAAAATAATAACTATAATAATGACTGCCATTTATTGAGCACTTACTCTGTGCTACATGGAAAAATGAATGATCTTAACAGCTGACATCAAGATTCCTTATAGAAAGGGAATTGTCTTTTGAAAATATCTTCATAAACCCTCCTAAGGACTGATTCTCAAAATCATCCAGAGGAGGCATAGGAAAGCAAGAAAATTTTGAAAAAAAATTATGACAAATAATGTCAACACCTTTATAACTGTTACTATGTCCCAGGCCTGTTCTAAAGACTTTATATACAGAAATTTATAAAATTCTCACAATCGCCTTATAGTTATCCTCTTTTTAAAGATGGAGAAACTAAAGAATAGAAATTAGGCAACTTATCTTAGTGCTAGTAAGTAGTAAAACATATACTGCCTGAATGGTCTGTACTCTTACCTATTATGCTATATCTAGGCCTTTAATCACTGTGCTATGCTATATGTGAACATTCTATAAAATGACAGTAATTAAATCAATACAGTGCCATTTCATCATAGAATAAAAAATAGACTAGAGATCAGAATCAGATTTATATAGAAAATTAACATATGATAATTAGGCATTTCAAATCAGTAGGCAAAATGAAAATAAATTTGTACTTCACACCTAACCAAATTATATTCCAGATGGATCAAATGTGTAGAAATGTAAGTGTATCAAAATCTTTAAGTTTTAGGAGAAAATATTGGAATATTTTTATAACGTTGGCATTCCTTTCTAGACATATAAAGCCTAGTATCTCCATTAAAAAAAAAGGTTTGTTCTTTTTAGCTACATATATATTTAAAGTTCTATATGCAAAGAATATACTATAATCTAAGTTGGAAGAATGACAATACTCTGAGAAAATATTGCAAATATATAATAAATAAAGAGCTAGAAATCATTATATATAAAGAGCTTCTGTAAACCAACAACAATAAAAAAACAAACTACCCATTAGAATAAAAAAGAAAAAAATATACAAATGTGAATTCACAAAAAAACAAATGCAAATGGCCAGTAAACATAGAAATAGATGCAAAATCATAATAAAAGTCAAATATAAGCAAAAAATTAAAATATGGGATATTATTTAAAAAGAAAAATATTAAAAATTTTGAAAATATGGCAGATGGAAAACTCTAAGGCCCTGTTGGCATATTGGTGGTAGTATAAATGACAAGCATTTTGGAGAGAACATTGACAGTAGGTATTCCAACAGAAAATGTGTATCCCTTTTGTCTTAGTAATTGTAGGGGGAGATTATTATGTCTCCAATGTTCAGGAACACACAATGAGTCCACATTTCCCTTTTGGGTTAAGTTTCTGCATCTCTGCCTGGTTTGCAAGGCCCTCCATAATCTGGGGCTACCTCCCCTTTCACTACTACTCCCCCATATCAACCTGTCACCCAACCCTGACAGGTCCCAAATAGCATGCCTTCTCCCATGCCTTTCCTCACGCTATGTCATCTTTTCAGATGCTCCTTGCTTCCATCTTTCACCATCTGTTTCAAGGATAAGTTCAAACTCCATCTCCTTTATAAAGCCAGATCCTTAGCACAGACCAACAACAAGTAAAGGCTCAATAAATGTAAGCTTTTGTTGCTTTAATATTATTAACCCTTAAGCAGCTACTCTCTTGGGTGACTGGACCTTAATCTGCCATTTTTTAAATCTATGTTTCAAGTTATTTTATCTGTATGTACCTGCCCATAATATGTACTAAATCAATTGTTACTGTAATGATTATAGTTGCTTACCTGATCTCTGTATTGTACTTACTCATCCCATCAATGCCAAAATAGAATCAAGCCCATGGAAGTGGGTCAGCAAACTCTTCTTGCAAGTTGATTAGCTAGAGGTCCAATCTGTCATCTGTTCCAGATACATGTGAAAAAAGAAAAAGAAATTGGACTAGTTTCTTATAACATATATAAAAATAAACTCAAAATGGATTAAAGACTTAAATGTAAGACCTGAAACCATAAAACTTCTAGAAGAAAACATAGGCAGTAACTTTTTGAAAGATCAGTCTTATCAGTATAATTTTGGATACATTGAACTAAAGAATTTTTGCACAGTGAAGGAAACAATAAAAAACAAAACAAAACAAAACAAAAAGACAACCTCCTGAATGGAAGAAGATATTCACAAATAATACATTTGATGAGGGGTTAATATCTGCAATACATAAGAAACTCATACAGCTTAACACCAAAAGAAAGAGAAACAATCCAATTAAAAAATGGGCAGAGGACCTAAATAGACATTTCTTCAAAAAGCACATACAGATAGCCAATAGACATATGTAAAGATGCTCAGCATCTCTAATCATCAGGTAAATGCACAGCAAAACCACAGTGAGATATCACTTCACATCTGTCAGAATGGCATCATCGATAAATTAAAAAACAAGTGTTGGTGAGGATGTGGAGAAAAGGGAACCCTTGTATACTGTTGATGTGATTGTAAATTAGTGCAGCCACTATGGAAAACAGGATGAATATTCCTCAAAAAATTAAAAATGGAGCTGTCATACAACTTAACAATATCACTTCTGGGTATTTATTTGAAGAAAACAAACACACTAATTCGAAAAGATATATTCATACCTATGTACGTTGCACCATTATTTATAATAGCTAAGATATAGATGCAACTTAGGTATGTATCAATGCATAAATGAATAAAGAAATTGTTATTTATGAAATAGAGTATTACTCAGCAATAAAAACAAATGAAATCTTACCATTTGTGACAACAAAAATGGACCTAGAGAGTGTATTATGCAAAGTGATATAAGTCAGACAGAGGAAGACAAATATATAATTTCACATATATGTGGAATTTTAAAAAAAATGAACAAATAAAACAGAAACAGACCCATAGATACAGAGAATAATCTGATGGTTGCAAAAGAAAGGGAATGGGGAGATAGGTGAAAAGTAAAAAAGTTTTTTTAATTAAAAATAAAATTGTTGTGTGTCCTCTCAAATTTACTTTAAGTGAAACTCTGTGTGTGCATACGTATGTGTGGTGTCATTCATTCACTCACTTATCTAAGAAGAACTCCTTTTAGTTTAGTTTGCTTTTAAACAGGCTGGTATTCTCAGTTTAGAACTAGCCAAAGAATCAATCTTGACTTGGTTGCTAGGAAACTCTGTCTTTGGAGCAGAAGTTAAAAATCAATTTTCCCATGCTTTAAAAAACATATATTTAAGTAAATGACTTCTTCAGAAATATTGATTCATTCCAAAAACATTTAAATAACATGGAAAACAAGAGGATTTTTATGTGGAAGCTGCATCTTGACAGTGAAGTAGACATGTGCTTAAGAAAAATATATTTACACGTGTAATTCACATCTTGTTCAGAGGGAAATAGATTTAATGTAGTAACATTCATTTATGTAATGAACTCTCATGGACTGTTGCATAAATAATGATTCCTGAACTGTAAGAATGTTTTTATGTGAAAACTGCCTTTGTGAACTTTCATAAAAATTTGTTTTTGTGATTACATCAAAGGCTGAGTTTATATTAGCAAATGAAGCTTCGTGAAGACATGAAGACATCTTCTAATGGAAGCCTCATAATTAGAAGCACATTTCCTCAAAAGTTGTGTTTTGAAAATGCTTGTGCCCTCCTCATGGCCTTACTATTTTGCAAAGGATTCTCTCCGTCTGCAACTGGCTTCACAAGCATTCTCGGACATCAGCAAGCCCTGCTCCAGGGAGGGATGCCAGTCAGCCTGTGAGATGTTTCTGCAAGAACTTTTGGCTGCCTTAACTGCCTAAAGCAAATGTTTGTTTGCTGCAGTACGTGAATCAAATGCTTTTGTGTGAAAACACTTGCTAGAGACACAAATGTTTGTTTTGGTAATCGACATTTGGACTGTTGGAACATTACCACTTAAGATATTGGTTTGAGAAATATACGTTTAATTTGGAAAGCACCAGTTAGGATCAAGCATGTGACACGAATCTAGGCTGTTAGGAAATGAGGTTGAAATTGGACCCCAATTTTTCACTTCCTCTTGTCAGATCTGACTAGGAAAATGGTGGCTTGTTTTACATGTTGCTATATAATGTTACTGAGCAACAGCATAAAAGAAACAAATGATTTACTTCTTCCTAGAGACGTATGACATAAATTATCAAAGATAGCAGCAAATGTGTATTTATCTAGTATTAATATTTAAATGCCATTTTCCTACTGAATGTACCTCATGCTCTATATTAATCTTTTAGATTAGTCTTAGTACAAATTGATGTTTCCTAAATGGAAGATTTCTCTTTCTAGTTCACTTTTGATTATCTATGCTGACTGATGGGAGGGAAGGTAGACAGATACTCCAAAATAGCAGGTGATAAAGAAATAAGCTTGGCTTCAGAGAGCATTAAATTTTTTAGTAGTAGAAAGAAACTAATTACATTTTAAGGGGGAGAGATGTTCAGAAAGAAGCTTGAGAGAGAAGAGAGTTTTTTAATTTTAAATATATTATATTCAATCATAGATAAACCAGAAATAGAAAGTTGAACTATAGTATTCTGAGGTTGAGCCTGGATACTAGAGCAAAAATTTTTTGAACTAAATATTTTATTTCTTTCCTGTACATTTTAAAGCCTATCTTTAGTTCTGATGATAGCCAGAAGTATATGTAAATGCATTTGATTTTTTACCAGTATATTTGAGTTTTTCTCTTTTGTAAAAATAAACTGCAGGAACCAGGTTCATCTGAAAATTTATGAGCTGAAACCTATAATCAAATCAATGTGTACTTAATAATGAAATAAAATTATAGCCCAAATTCTTTGCTGCTGGCCTTAGTCCTATTTGATCTTTAGCTATTAAAAAAATCATATTTTGAAGTAGAAAAGGAAGCCAGTATTGGTTCAGAATAGTCAAATAGAAGGATTATTCATTAGAATGCCGAGAAACATGACTTTGTATCTTGAATCCACTCATTGATGTTTCTAGTTGTAAATTTCATTCCACTGTTAAGAAAGATAAGTGATATAATTCATGTATATTTGAAGTACTTTGAGCTCCCCAGAACTTAATAATTCAAAGCGTTACAGTAAATTCCCATTTATTCTGAATCCAAACTACCAGAAAGCTGAAATAATGAGAATTTTTTGTGCAATTTATAAAATGGTAATGTCCCTGGAGCATTAAAAGATTCTAAATTCTTTTGAATAGTCACAAAAAGATTAAATTTTGTTCAGCATAATTTTGTGGTAAGAATGTTTGATAGAGTTCAAATTCTCTGAAGATAGTAATTAATCCATGTGTAGCCTTTGGTAATTCTTTTTAACTTCAATATAGAAATAGTATCTTTGCATTTCCAGGAAACTTTGGCTTTGTATTTCTAGCCTAATCATACCCTAAAATGTACAGCACATCAAAAACTTTGTGAAGTTTGATAACAGGTCACATGTGTCCTACTTTCTTAGCTATAAATGATTCATGTGGTTTCAAATAAGAAACACCCAATCAAGCTAGCTAAAAGATATTATTTATTACTATGATACTGGGCTTTTTCACAGAACCCAGGCCTGTGCTCGGGCACAAACTGGAACCAAGAACTGGAATTCTGTGGGAAACCCTGAGAATTTATGCTTTCTCTCTGCCTCTCATCTCTACTTCTCTTATTAGACCTGCTTCATTCTCTTCTCGTTCTGTAGACTCCTATCTACTCTTATTCCCTCTGCAAAGTGGAAAGTGGGCCCTATATGATAACTGACATCATGGATTATGGGATCAGGCATTGGAGAGACAACCAACACTCTTCTGGCCTCAGCTAAATTTTAAAAGGAGAACAAGATGAGCCTACTGGAGTCAGGCATCCACTCTACACCTCCCAACCCTTCTATCCCCCAATATACTGATGGGGAAGAAGGGATGGATATAGTTTTGGTAAATAATTAAACCCCATATAAAGAGGAAGTGGTAATTACCAAAGAGTTGGGCTCAGTGTGAGCTGGAAAACTGACACCAATGTTTCTCAAACTTTTTAATGTCTGAATCCTGTTACAGTCTTAAAAATTATTGAAGACCCTAAAGAGTGTTTATTTTTATGCATTATGGATATCAATATTTACCACATTAGAAATTAAAACTGAGAAATTTTTAAATATTTAATTTTTAATTTATTTTAAAGATAGCAAACCCATGATATATTAACATCAACAATATTTTTACTAAAAATAACTATATGTTCCAAAATAAAAAGAAATTAGTGAGAAAAGTAACATTGTTTTACATTTTTGCAAATCTGCTTAAGTCTAGCTTGATAAAAAACAGCCTGATTCTCATATCTGCTTTTGCATTTAATCTGTTATGTTAATTTGGCTGAAGTATATGTAGAAAGCTGGTCTCACATAGATATGTATTTGGGGAAGGGAGGAGTATTTTAATAGCCTTTTTATATAATTGTAGCTATTCTTTTTTGCTAATACACCAAAACCTGACAAGAGATACTTATAATCTAGAATCTGAAATCACATCACTGAACATTTTGTACTCTGTAACAAAAGTACCCATTGGTTTATCTTGCACTTTTACACATGCATGATTTTGTAACATCATGCACTGGTCATTTGGAAAATGTTGGTTGACTAAGTTATACAGATTTTCCACACATTGATGCATTTCATTTCATGATACAAAAATCACATTTTAAAATATCATTACCAATCTCATCAGAAAAGTTTTTAAGTATTGGGAAGTAGTCACACTCATGGTGACAGATATAAATTTTCCAAAATTCTAATTTTCACTTGAAAGCTTATATTTTAGAATTGCCAACAAATGCTGTCTGTCAATTGTATGACTGGTAGTGACAGATTGACTTCACTCATTTTTGAGAAAATGTCTGCTAAATAACCAAGTCAAAATAACCATCATTTGTATATCAGTTGTTCTTTTAAGTAAAAATGTTCCATTAAAAAAAAGAGAAGCTATTTGAGCTTACAACTCAAGCAATTACACAGTGCTTTTCCTGGAGACAACCATTATACTTTGGTATGAAGTGTTTTATACATGCTTTCTATTTCATTAAACATAATATTAAGGGTCAATATTTAATAAAACTAATAATTTTTAACTAAGCTATCAAGGGCAAATTGGTTTTTTCTCCACATGCAGTTAAGAATATAATGACTACTAGTATAGCCTCATGTTCCTGCTAGGGCACCAGCAGTTTTATCCATTATTGCTTTTTTAACATCAGTGCAAATGTCAACATAGTGAAGGCAAATTATCTTTTTGGTGTTATTATGAAAATAATTTTATTTTCTCCTATTGCTGAAAGGGTCTCAGAGGTACTCCCTCTGCCAGGGATCTGTGGACCACACTGTTGTACTCCAACTTGCTAAATATGCATCCACACTAGCTGAAATCATTGAGCAAGCATAACTTATTCTTTTGATATAATATCTTCTTGGTAACAAGAAAATGTATACTCATATTAAATGAGAAAACATCACATTTAAAAAGTTATAAACAAATTCTAACTTTTTAATGATCAGTTCTGGAGAGAATTTTAAAGCTCAGATTGGTAAAAAAAAAAAAAAAAAAAAAAAAACTTTAGAAATAATGGAATTAAACATAACATCCAGTGGAAGAATATTTAAAACAATAAATGTTGTGGTTTCTGTTCAATGGATACTTTGCAGGAACTGAGAGGCCCATGCATGGAGCCATGTGGTATGGCAATTTTCCAAATCACATAAAATTTAAAATGCAAGGAAATTCTTTATGCTTAAGCCACTACAATATTGTGAGTTAAAATAATAACAATAAAAACAACACAAAACAAAATTTCAAAGGAGGCAATTACCACATAGAGTATTGATTTGAAATCACCACTGTGAATTTACTAAGAGTCAAAGATCCAGGGCTAAAGGAAAAGTGATTTAATTCAGTTTCAACAATTTACTAACTGTGTAACCTTGAATAAGTGTCCCTGAACCTTTTGGGCCTGTTTTCACATGTGTAAAATGGTAGGAATAGTCCATATCTCATAGTCTTGTCGTATTACATGAACTAATGTATTTAAAATGATGAACAGTACTTGGCACACAGTAGATATTAAAAAACGTTATGTCTGTAAAATTTTTAAGAGGTAAGTAGTGATATAGCAGAGAAATATCATTACTTTTCTAACAAGATGGTATTTGTTATACACTCTAAAAAAAAACATTGAAATATGAGTTATAGCTAATAAGCCAACAAGGTGATAAAATGTAATAATAGTAATACTTAGTTAATCTAAAAGAAGGTGAAGAATGAACTGATGGAATAGAAAACAAACAGATGATAGATATAAACTTTATCGTATCAATAATCACATTAAATGTGAATGATCTAAATAAACAGTCCAATTAAAAAGCAGAGATTGTAAGATTAAATTATGAAGCAATGCCTGTAAGAAATTTGCATTAAATATAAGGAACACACAGGGTTAAATGTAAAAGGATATAAGAGGCTGAAAAGAGATGCACCAAGATAATGTTAATCAGAAGAAAGCTTGAGTGGCTATGTTAATATCAGATGAAGTAACTTTCAGAGCAAAGGCAGTGACAGGCAGTAAGAAGATCATTTCACATAGATAAAGAGATCAATGCATTAGGAAGATACTAGAATTCTAAACTTTTATGAACCTAATAACAAATTTTCAAAACACATGAATAAAAACTGATAAAACTGCAAGGAGAAATAAATAAATTT
This sequence comes from Macroglossus sobrinus, assembly GCA_004027375.1. Taxonomy (NCBI): domain Eukaryota; kingdom Metazoa; phylum Chordata; class Mammalia; order Chiroptera; family Pteropodidae; genus Macroglossus; species Macroglossus sobrinus. The sequence continues at coordinate 355,405 of PVKZ01001525.1, read as the reverse complement.
GCAATTATACTTAAGGATTTCAATACCCCCCTCTCAATAACTGATTAAACAGGTAGGTTAAAAAAATCAGTACATATACAGAAGATTTGAAGAACACAATTAACCAACTTAATTAACAGTTTTGGAACATGCCACCCAATGACAGCAGAATAAACATTCTTTTCAAGTGTGCAGACATAGAACATTTATCAGGAGAGATATTCTGGGTCATTAAACAAATCTCAACACATTTTTAAAAATTCAAGCCATATGATGAAATGAAGCATGTTCTCTCGCACAGTGGTATTAAATTGGAAATCAGCACCAGAAAGATCTGTAGAAAATCTCCAAGTGTTTAAAAATTAACTAGCACTCTTCTAAATAACCCATGATTAAAGAATGAATAAAAAGAGAAGTTTAAAAGTATTTTGAGCTGAATAAAATGAAAAAACACAGCATATCAAAATTTGTAATATGCTGTAAAAACCAAGTTAGAGGAGAATTCATGCATTATCTGCTAAAGTAGAAAAGAAGAGCAGTCTCAAATTAGTGACCTCAGTTTCCACCTTAAAAAACTGGAAAATAAGAGCAAACAAAAACTCGAAGTAAGTGAACAGAAAATAATAGAGAATTTAGTAGAAATCAGTGGTCTTGAAAACAAAGAAGCAATAAAGAAAATCAATGAAACAAAAACTATTCTTTTGAGATCAATAAAGTTAATAAATACTTAGCCAGACTTATCAGGAAAAACTAAAGGAAAAAATTATCAATATCAAAAATGAGACAGGTGACACCACTAAAGAATCTATAGATATTAAAAATATAATAAAAATATTACAAACAATATTATGTAAATAAATTTGACAACCTAGATGAAATGCATAAATTCTTTGAAAGACACAAACTAGGCAAGCTCTCTCAAGAAGAAATGGATAACCTGAATAAACCTATATTTACTAAAGAAACTAAATTTTTCAAAAAAATTTTCAAAAAAGAAAAATCTGGGCCTAGATGACTTTATGGTGAATTTTAAAAAACATGTAAGGTCAAAATAATATAAATTTTGTGCAAGTTCTGTAATAAAACTGAAGAGGATGAAATACTTCCTAACTCATTTTTCGAGGCCCCAAATTTATCTAAAGATTAATTGTAATCCTAATCAAGATCAGGAATTTTGTAGAAATTGGCAAACTGATTCTAAAATTCTTATGGAAATGCAAAGGATCTCAAATATCCAAAATGACTTTGAAAAGGAATAAAGCTGTAGGATCAACAATCTGATTTTAAGACTTATTATAAAGCTGGAGTAATCAAGACAGTTTGGCATTGTATAAAGACAAAAAATAGACCAATGGAAAAAAATAAAGAGTGTCTAAGTTTGAAAATGACTTACAAATACATGGACAACTGACTACATATGTGCAAAGGAAGAGAGAGTAGTTATTTCAATAAATGGTGCTGAAATAATTGGATATTCATATAGAATAAAAAACTTTGATTAATGCATCATGCCATACACAAACATAAACTATAAAATGGATCATGGACCAAATATTAAACCTAAAAACTATAAAAATTTAGAAGAAAACACAGGAGAAAATCTCAGTGACCTTGAGTTAGGCAAAGACTTCTTGGATATGACACCAAAAATATAACCCATGAAATAAAAAAAAAAGATAAATTTAACTGAATCAACATTAAAATCACTGTTGAGAGAATGAATGGATAAGCCACAGATTGGGAGAAAATATTTGCAAACTATATGTCTGATAAATAACTTGTATCCAAAATACATAAAGAACTTTCAAAACATAAGAAAATGAATAATCCAATTTTTAAAGTAGTAGAAGATTTGAACAGGTGCTTCACCAAAGAAGATATATTGATGGCAAATAAGCACATGAAAAGATGTCCAACATCTTTAATCATTAGGAAAATAGGAATTTAAACTCAATAAGATATGGTTAAAACTAAAAAAATCGGCCACTACTATATATGTACAATGGAATTGAACAATTATGTAAGTGGTTGGTCGGTGGTGGGAGCCAGGTTTTCCACTATTGGAGGTGATCAAGGGGAAGTGGCTAGACTGGTCTAAGTGATAAAAGTTTCAAGTTAGAAAAATTAAACTCACATTTAGCTTATTGATATAAATACATGATTATAGATAGAAATATTTGTAGATATGAAAACATACATGTGTTAGTATATACACAGACATTTCCTTATTCCGTCAGCAGAGAGCAGAAGCAAGGATATCTCAATAACAAAGTGCAAAGTGAGCTACCAGATCTTGGTTTCTAACACCATTCCCCACTAAAGGGAACTAGAGCTCCTTGGAGAAATGGCTGATTCTATGATTGGGACAAAAAATACACAGATGGACCTGGAGAATTTTGTAGTACCAGGAAGTAAGAAAGTGCTCCAAAAAAAAAAAAAAAAAGCAATAATTAGGTTATGTCAAAGGAATACAGGAACCAACTGAAAGAGCTTATCTGACTGAGGCAGAGTTTGTCAGGTCTCAGCACTGTAGAGTAACTTTCCTTTTCCTCCTTCCCATAGTGTACTCTTTGGAAGGAAGTCATTATGTGTAATGCCACCTTAAGGAGTGGGGAGTTTATATATATATACACACACATATATATATATACACATACACACATATATATGTGTGTATATGTATATACACACACATATATATATACACACATATATATGTATATTAGAAAATATATAATATTAGAATTGTTCTTCCCTGTTATTTATTTATTTAGTCATTTATTTGTATTAGTATGAATTCATAAACAGTTATTTTACATTTTGTGCTATAATTCAATACTACTTTATTTTGTTGCTAAAATTGTTCCATCTTTGGCTATTGGGAGCACTTCCTTACTCTCTGGTGCAAAGGGATGTTCCAGATTCATCTTGTGTCATCCTTATCCCAGAAATAGAATTGGTCATTAACACAAAGAGCTTTGATTCTTTTTAGTAGAGAAGAGTATTTAGAACCAAGGCCTGGGCACTAGGTACATCCATTGTTACTGGTATGTCATATCTAGGCCCTCTCAGTGCACAGAGCCAGGATATAGATGTATACATAATTAAATATAAGCTTATAGTGACACTTCCAGTTCTAATCCAGCACTACAAGGTATATTCTTCTCTTCACTTTTTCTGTACTTATAACTCCATTCCCCAACAGTGAGAAACCTGGCTCCCATTATCCTTGACATTTTTACTCATTTGCTCACCTTAATATACATAGAAGATAGTTTCAGAATTGCTAGCTTGATTACCACAATGAAATACAACAATGCAGCACTGAAAGATAACTTTGATCGCTGTGACAAAGGCAACAGAGGAAGAAAGCTAAGCATAGCTCAGGATTCAGAGTTTGAATCTATCATTTTCAAAGTGTTCAACTTTGGACAAGTTATGTCACTTACACAAGCCTCAATTTCCTCATTATTAAAATGGGAATAGCAATAACTACCTTATTGGGTTGTTGTAAAGATTCAGTGGGTCACTGTATGGTGGCTATAGTAAATATTCCATAAACAAGAGCTAAATGTTGTTTTATATATATTTAGGGGACCCCTGTAATGTACTAGATAGAGTGAAAAAAAGCAAGACGAATCTTAAGGCTAACCATTTTTTAGACTACCAATAGAACTGTTAAGAAAGGAATAAAAACAAGATTCATTTCACCACACAACCTTCTGTGCTGTTTAAAATTTTTATCATGTGTCTGTGTTAGTTTTATATTTAGAAAGACAAACTTCATCTTAAAAGATTATTTGGTTTATTAAAAGTTTAATATCTCAAATAAGTTTTAAGATGTTTGTGAAAATAGTTTTCCTGAGACGTGGTGATGAGCATGCTCTGAGGCAGCATCATGGCCACTAATTCCTCTTCTCACTGCCATAGTTAGGGTTCATACCCAACTCTTTCATAGCATGAGAAAGAAACATGAATCCACTAGTATGGTTCTATTTGTTATGTTCTCTTTTATTTTTTTGTTTATTCAACAGATGTTTACTGAGCACCTACCTACCTTGTTCCAAGCACTGCTGTAGGCACTGGAGATATAGCAGTCAACGAAACTTTATCCTTGAAGAGCTTACATTTTTGTATGGGAATGTTTTGTGTATTTATTGCTGCTTAGTAAACTACCCTAAGATGCAGAGTCTTCAAACAACAATTTTTATTTCCTCACAATTCTGTAAGTCAGGAATTCAGAGCCTGGCTTGACAGCTCTGTTCCATAGAGTGTCACCTGGGTTATTCACTTAACTCCATTTGGTTGATGGCTATATGGCTAGAAATTTCAAGAAAGCTTTATTCATATGTCTGAAGCCCTGGTATACATCTATTTGTGGCCTCTCTCCACCGAACTAGCTTGGGCTTCCTTACAGCTTGGCAGTCGCAGTGTAGCTGGTTTTCTTATGTGGTTGTTGGCTTCAAAGAGGAAGCATTTCAAATATCGAAGGCAGAAGCCCAGATTCAAGTGAAAGATACTAGCTCCATTTCTTGATGGGGAGTGGCAATGTTACATTAGAAAAGAGCTCGTGGGAGGGAAGCCAATGTTGTAGTCATCATTGGAAATAGCATATCTCGGAGAGATAGATAACCAATAAGACAAATATGTAAAAATAAATTTTTAGGAGAAAACTAAAGCCAGGAAGGGTGTAGAACTACAAGTTTTGAGGATGGGGATGCAATTTTAAGTAGGGTAGTTAGGGAAGGACTTACTGAGAAAGTTACATTTAAATTGATAACTGAAGAAAGTGAGGATAAATGGGACAAGAACATTCCAGGCAGAGGAAACAGCAAGTGTAAAGGCCCCAAGGCAGGAATTTGTCTGGCGTGTTTAAGAGCAAAAAAGAGAATAGTAGGAGATAAGGTCAGAGAGGTAAGGAGTTAGAAGATCATGTAGAGTCTTGTAGGTCATTGTAAGAACTTGGGTTTTACTCTGAAGTAAATGGGGAAACTGAATGGTTTTCGAGAATAGAAGAGACACAATATGACTTGCATGTTCAGGGGATCTGTCTGTCTGCTATACTGAGTATAGACAATAGGAACCTACATATAAGTAGGGAGACCAGTTAGAAGAGTAAAAATTCGGTCAAGAGAAAATGGTGGCTTGAATTAGGATGCAAGCAACAGAGATGGTAGTAAGTGGTTGGATATACCTTAAAAGATTTGCTGATGAATTAGACACAGAGTGTGGAGAAAATAGAGAAGCTGAAGATGATTTACAAGATTTTTGACAAGGTAACGGGAAGGATGGAGTTGGTATTTACCATATGAAGAAAATTGAGATCAAGATTGGGAGAAAACAGATCATGTTGACTTTGGAATCACTCTTAGACTTTCAAGTATAGCTATGTAATAGGAAGTAGAACATACATATATATATATATATAAATTAATTGCATGTGTATGTGTTTGTACATGTATACACCACACACTTTAAAATGCATAAATTTTTTTGGAAATATACATCAAAAACTGTTATCAGTGGTTACCTCTGAGTAATTGGAATCTTCAAAGTGGCACTGGGACATAAGAGGGGGGAGTGACACATATCTTTTGTTTTTAATTTAATATCCTCTTTGCCGTATTATTTATTTACACACACATTAGAGTATTAAACTAAAAAAAAAAGTGTGTGTGTATGTGTGTGTGTGTGTGTGTGTGACCATGTCCTGTATTAACTTTTATTACTAAAACTACTACTTAAACTTGTGTGATTGGTGAAATGAATCAAGTCACCACAAATAAGTCTTATCAGGAAAGCTCACATTGGACCAGGATATTGACAATATCCTTTCAAGCTCTGACACTGATTTCCATGACTGGGAATTAACTGTTAATTCTTACCTTCACTTCCTCCTAAGGCTCCTGTGAAATGTGGAGTGTGTAAACAGTCTAATTCACTTGCCTCATCTTGAAAACAGTACCAAGAGCTCTCGGCGCTTACCTACCTCACAGGAAATTTGAGGTTGGATGAGATAAGGTGTTCAAATATTTTGAGTTACCACAAAGACAGGTGCTCATGTAGGCAGAATATTATGAGTCCTGGAATATTAAAAGACATAGTAAAAAGAAGCTGTTTCTGCCTTTTGATCACAGGGGAATTTTGATACTCTTGAACTATTACTCTTCATTTAGTCTGCAGTAGAATGAGTGTTTCTTCCCAACCAGTATTCATTTTAGCATTTTTTAATGCTTTCTGTCAAATAAACTTTCCTTAGCCTTTGATTTTTATCAAGATTGGGTTGACTTTATTCTTCAAAGCATTTAATTCAAAGTTCACTCTATCAGTGGGTGGATTAGTTAAGTAACTGAAATAACAGTGTTGAATGCCATAATAGTTTGTTATAATATTTCTTTTCACAGGAGATATGCTTACCAAAGTCATGTTCTAATGAACAATGAAGTGACTGTCTAAATAGTAGACATTTTTAAAAGAAAGTTACTGGTAAATGCTGAATGGAAAATAATAAACAATGACCACTTTACAAAACCTTCATTTGATGCCTCTTAAGTATTCTTCTAAAGCCATTATTATGTGTTGGGTACTGTATTAAGTATTAAGAATACAAAAAGAAAGTACATATCTTTTCCCTCATAAAGCTTATATTCTGCCAGACAAATGCTACATTGTATTTTAAATTTTGAATAACTTCTAATCAAATATGTGGGACAGTAAAGAGGAATTTGGAGGTTACTGGCACTATCCATTTCTGGTGATTATGTAGTTGATTACTATAATTTAGAAAAAAAGTCACCTTTAGTCCCACAAAAGTGAGGAGAAAACTACAAAGTCACCACCAGTCAGAATCACAAAAGGGCAGTCAGTGGAAAAGTTTGCAAGTTTCAGGGAAGATGAGCCATCTTAATATATGAGAAGATCTTTCTTAGAATTGGAACTTACAAGAAATCAGGCTGAATGTTCTAAAAACAAACTAACTAAAAAAAAAAAAAACACCCAAACAAAAATTATGCCAAAAATCATGCCAAATATGAACATTTGGGGATATTATGGACTGGGGAAATGGTTTCTGCCTCTGGAGAGAGTTTGGAGTAGACTGCCAGTGAGGTTCTTTGGTAGCTTAAGAAACATAAAACAAATACAGCAATTGTGAAGTTATATTTTCTCTAGAGAAAAATTACTTAACAACCAAGGACACTCAAGGTGCTAATATTCTATTTATATTTTATAATTATTTAAGTATGATCTCAACCTAAAGATGGGTAAAGAAAACAAACAGGTCTTGTTAATTAATAAAGAATGAATGAAAATATAGCTTTTACCAGATATTCTTTTGCCTGAAGATCATTAAAAATCTTATCATTCACTGATCAAATGTCTATCAAATTTAATAAGTAAACTACTAATTGGTCAATGGTCAGTCCAGGGCCCCCACCATTATCACCACCCCTAACTCCCTAGAAATCTTGCTAATAACTTTCCCATTGCTTTTGCCTCCCTGTTCTAATGAATTCTCCACCCACATTTCTGATTTCAGTGCAAACTTCAGATCATTCTTGTTTCATCTCATGATAATTTAACTTGCCACTCTTTGCTTCTATAATTTATTATAAATAGAACCTCCACAGCAAAAATAAAAACTCACATTTTTGATTGGCAGCCTCACTAAGTTGACTGGCACATAGGTACAGAGTCCAAAGGTAACAAACATTTGATTGCATCAGTTCCTTGGGCTGTGATTCAAAAAATGCCTCTGGCAAAGACCTTGTCTCTTTCAAATGTGGTGAGATATCAAAGGAGAAACTCTTGGTTTGGTTCCTTTAGGAAGAGTCCAGGTTCACTCAAATCAGAATTCATAGTACAGTTATACATGACCACTGGCTCCTCACCTTATAGCCACCCTAAGTTGGGTTGTCTCTTAAATAAATATGTTTCTTGTGCTTAGAACAACCTCAGGGGGTGGGACAATATAATAAACTTAGTAGCTAACATTTATTGGATGTTAGTGTTTCCTTGGAACTTTACAGATAGCTTCATTTACAATTTATCGAATCCTTGCAATGACCCTCTGAAGAGGGTGCTATTGCTATGGTTTTACAGTATCTGGGGCTTAGCAGAGTGAGTGAAGGCAGCACCAGTGAGACTGGAAGCCAGGGTGGTGTGCTTTCACACTGCAACAGATAAAGACTGTAAGGTGTGACTGACTAGTGGAGAGAGCTGGGGCCATCACACCTTAGCTTTTCTCTACACCAAGCCTGACTCCCCCGACTAGGGGATCTCTTTCACCTATTCTTAACATAGAAGCATTTGGTTTGTACTTACTTTTTCACATTAGGGAAACATTCTATAATTCAGCTAAAGTTTCTTTTTAATGCATTTATATATTGCGAAGTTCCAAAAAAAAAAAAGTTCCTCTCTACCTGTCTATACAGTTTTCTAAAGGAGTTAACTGGGCAATTTACTAGAAGCAGGATTGATGAGGGGAATTTTCTTGATTGGAAGGGGACGAATATGGAGAATTTGCAACCACAGAGCAAGAGAAAGCATAGTGAATATCTTTTCATTTTTCTGCTTCTGAACTGGAATGGGAGTGGATATCATAGCGGACGTGGCTATTAGCCCCATGAGAGGAGAGGTGTGGTCTAAGGAGATATATTCTCTTTTTGATTCATGGTCCCAGGAACCAATTGAGGGCTAATTAATAATGAATTAAGCCTTTGGGAGACTCTAAGCACTGAAGATTTGAGTGCCCTCGCCTCCTTACCCTATGTAATTAAAAAACAATACTATACCAATCCATAACATAGAAACCTTATGTATATGCTGGAATTAATATAGTTTTATTGAAAATTTTGGTCTCTCTCTTCCTAGTAGTGTGTGTGTTGTTGGACTGAGCATTGCTTAGTTTTGTCTGAGTAATCTAGTACTCAGAGCTGTCAAATGTAAGGTACTAGAATGACAATTACAAAAAGGAAAAAAGAATCTAAAGCTCATCAGCTTCTAAATTGAAATGTCTAGCCGTACTTCACTAAGACTCAAGCAATGCACTAGTCACCTGTTTTCAAACGGTTCTGGGAATCCCAAGGTCCTACAGAGAAGCTTCTGGGACCGCTAGGGAGTGTGATGGGTGAGGAAGCAGAATAAGGAGGCCAAGTGTTCACACTCCCTTCCCATTCCACAGTAGTACTACTTTGATCTGTTTTATGTATCAAATTTCGTTTGGAAATGGGCTTCTGCTGTTGAAACAAAAGCAGAGAAGTGTACAATCATCATTTTAATGCTGGTTACTGATTAGAAAAATATTTGTGTCTTTTCTGACACTAGAACTAAACCCCATGGTTCAATCCAATTAATCTATAATCTCCAGGAGGACAGAGACTAGCCTTCATCCTTATCTGCATATGCCCAGGCAGCTAGCAGAGTCCTACATATGATGGGGACTAGCGAAGTGTTGGCTGAATAGTTATTTTTCCCCCCCAAATATCATATTAATAGTATAAGTTATTGACTGCTTCCTAGGAAGTCATGGCAGAAAATTAAACAGACTATTTTCACTAGTGTTGATAAGACTTATGGTACATTTAGTTCAACACTTTCCTGGTTCTCCACTCTAAGCATTTTATTTTTGTAATTGATTTGGACTGAAATCAATCCAAACTAATCTAAAGTGGAATCATATCTTCAAGTTTTTATTGAATTTAATTTCTTGGAATACTTGGCTGCATGATATAACAAGTGTTGAAGTTTACTAGGCACACTATTCTAATTTCCCAGAGAAACTGAATGACTTATTTGGGGGTGATGGCAGCTTTGCTCTCACAACTGACTATTTAAGAAACACATTTGATATACAAATTACAAAATGGAAAATAAAATCCCTAACCCAAAAAAAGGGGACAGTTGAATTTCTCACAGAGCGGAGCAGGAATCATGGACTCCATTTGAAGCCCTGGTATGGATGTATATAAATGAGGTTTGTCCTGAGCCCCCTAATGTTCCCACCCTTCAATCTGTTCATCCCTGTGTCACTCACTCCTCACAACCCTTCAGGTCTTTCCTTCCCTCTTGCCTACTGAAAAGAGAATTTGATAAACGCAGTCATGCTTAAGATGTCACAGGTGGAAGCAATTTAATGTGTTACTCTCTCCTTGCAAAAAGGCTGGCAGGTAAGAAAAATCAAGTCAATAGTGTCACATTAGTGACCTGGATACATGTGAAAAATTTTTTCTCTACTTAAACTTTTTTTTTTTTTTATAAAGCCAGGGGAGGATTGCTCCTTTCAGAACCTTTATACTGACAAAGAATGACCAAAAAACAAACAAACAAAAAAAGGCCCTTGCCCTCCAAGAACTTATTACGTAGTTGTGGCATTTATAGGCTACCTTTTTCTTCTAGAGACCATTTCATGATAAGCATTCTGCCCAATACTAATGGTAACTACTTCTGCCCTTACTACTCTAACAGAGAATAAGTCAGACATCATCTGGGTGTACTAAGCTCACACTGCCGATTTCTCCAGCTGTCAAATAAAAGGCAAACACTTTAACTTGACATTTCAGGCCTTCCATGATCTGATTCCACCTGCCTAGTCAACCATGTTTTTCACTAATCTCCAACCATACGAAACTAAACTATTTAAAGTCCCCTGCAAACCCTGTATTTTCATGCCTTTTAAAGTTATCTATTGCTATGGAAACAAATGACACTAAAACTTACTGATTAAAACAATAAACATTATCATATTATCTGTTTCTGTGGGTCAAGAATTTAGGAGGCCCTTAGCTGGGTTCTTCTGGCTTGGAATTTCTCAGGAGGTTGCAGTGATGCCTGGGCTTGGGGGTCTGCTTCTGAGAGGACTTCTGTGCTCCTTGTTGGAGAGAGGCCTCAGTTCCTTTCCACATGAGTCTCTTCCAGGACTGTTTGAACGTAGTTGCTGTTTTCTCTCAAAGTGAGTAATCCAAGAGAGTGCTCAGGTATGTGATCCTTTTTATGATCTTGCCTCACAGATCACATAGAATCACTGTACTCCATTTGTTAGAAGTGAATCACTAAGTCCATATTCAAGGGGAGGGGAACTAGGCTTGTCCTTTAAAGAGGGCTGTTGAAGAATTCGCAGACATATTTTAAATCACTGTAATGCTCCTGCCCCATTGTTCTTTCTGTTTCTTCTGCACAGAATGCACTTGGCCAAATTTGCAAAGCCCAGTCCTACATGACTTTATAGTTAGCAGTATCCGTGGTCTCTTCCTACCAGAACCTCCCACCCTTGGTAGTGACAATCGAAAATATCTCCAGACATTGTCCAATGTTCCATGGTAGACATAAATCACCCCTGGTTCAGAGCCACAGGTCTGGATATTAAGTTCTCTGATCAATTTTATAATCCCAATATGAGATAGTTTTAATACACTGATGTAGTCAATATTCTATAAGACTATTCTAACAAGATAGAAGAACAGGACTTTATTCTTTCAATCTTTATGTTGCTGAGGACCCTGACTTGTCCTGTCCAATCTTTCCTTAGCTTCTTTAACTCCTCTAGGTGATTCCAATAACCAGCCTATCACTAAATTGCCCCACCTTATTTTTTTTTTTCCTTTAGTTTAGCTTCTGTTGCTTCCTAGTGAAAGAAATGTAGTAATGAAAACCAATTCACACTTTCAAGGCCTAGCTCAAACACTACTTCTTCCAGATGTCCCTGATGGAATTTTTCTTTTCCTCTCCTTCATTTCTATTATAATTCTTTCCACAGCATGGTAGTAGAGTCAGGTTGACATATACCCTAACCTTCCCTTCCAAATGCCTCCCAGGGCCAGGCATACCTAGAATAGTATATGCTGGATATAATTGTAAATGAAATGGATTTTCACTTGGGGCTTTAATACAAAAAGGTATACCAAATGGCCACATTACTAGGGAAAAGGAGTTTGGAGGCTAGTTGGTTTTTAGTACTTTTTTGCTTTTTCATTTATTAGGCTTTTTTAGTATAATGATAAGGGTTAGCACTCTCTTTGGATCACGATTAAGTTCAAATCCTGTCTCACTCACTGTGAGACTTTGGCAAGTCACTTAATTGTTCTATGCCTCAAACTACTCATCTGTAAAATGGTGATTGTTATAATACTGGTTCAGGCTAAAACATGAAACAGATCAACTTGGAGCTGTTCCAGCTGAATTAGGAGAGGGAGAACCAGCCCGCTTACTTGGCATCATCCCACTGGTTGCTGCCTCTAGGGGCATCCACTCAGGAGCCCAGGGCTCTCTCGATTAGATTGAGGCAAACATCAACAGCCATTCAAGTGGTTTTGCTGATTAAGAGGTTGAAGAGGTGAATAACTAACTTGCCCAACTAGCAACCTGGCTGATTAACAGTAAACCAGGGACTAGAGTCTAATTCCCCCACATCATAAGCTGAGTGTTCTTTCCACAATGTCTCTCAACTCTAGTCTTGATGTCAAATTCCTACTTGTCTTGTTTTACTGAGGTAAGTACTATTTAATAATCACTGAGGTACTATTTTTATCTTAAAAGATTTAAAAAAAATACTTAGATGAAGTTAAAAAACAAAACAAAGCAAAAAAACCAACCCAGTGCCAAATAACACAGCTAATTCATGGTAGAACTAGAATTAATCCATGTTTAATCCCAGAATTTACACTCTTAGCTACCATGCACTATGGCCCAGGACAAGTGTTCTACATTGGTTTAATGGGGTTAAATAGGAGGGTTATGGTAAAGAATAAATGAGTTAATTCATGTATTTAGCACAACACCTTACACATAATAAATACTCAATAATCCGCCGTAATTATTGTTACACTATGATGGGGTTAAAAGGTCAAATCAGACATACTCCCTGCCTTTGAGAAATTTATCTAACTTGTGGCAGGCAGAATTGTAAAATGGCACCCCAAGATTTCCTGCCCTATGAATAGATCATGTCCATGATTATATGTAAAAGAAATTTTTCCAGATGTAATTAAAGTTACTAATCAGTAGACCTTGATTTTAATTAAAAAGGAAATTATCCTGGTGGGCTACATATAATCCATCACATAGGCCTTTAAAAGGCAGTTTTCTCAAGCTGATACTGGATGGAAAAGTCAGATTTGAATTGGACAAATTTGAATCTTCCACAAGGACATAATGTGCCAGATTTAACAAATTGTGGTAGCTTTGAAGATGCAAGAACTAGAGAGGGAGCTTTAGGAGCTGAGAAGTCATGAGGAATGGAATTCTGCCGACAACCTGAATAAGCCTGGAAGCAGATTTTTCCCAGAGCCTCCAGGTTAGAGCCCTGCTTGGCCAACATTTTATCAGCCTTGTGGGATCCTAAAAATAGAGAACCCATCAGAGCCTATCTGGACTTCTGATCTAAACGAACATGAGATAATGAACTGGCGCTGTTTTAAGTTGATAAGTTTATGGTGATCTGTTATGCAGGGGGTCAATTCACAAAACTAATACATGAAGAAATACAAAAATATAAAGAAGGGCTGAGCTATACACAGAGGTAGCTAAAAATAAAGCATAAAGGAAGGAGTATAACTCTACCTAGGTGGAGATGAGTGAGGAGGATATTAAGCCTTGGCAAATTTAGAGGTGTTATCATTTTGAAGAATGAATAAAATTTGCTGACAGTGGGTTGAGGGGAGCTTGCATGAAGAAAAGCAGAAAAGATATTTCAGGCAAAGAGAGTATAGTGGGAAAATAATGAGCAAGAAGCTGCACATACTGATGAGGCAACATCCAAAAGATGAGGGCAGTGAGAGTAAATCGCAGGTAGGGTGTAGCGGGTTGGAGATGGATTGTGATGCTTCCCGTAAACTGTGGAAAGAGGTCTGGACTTTCATCCTACTAGCACTGGCAGCACATTTTTAAAATTTTTTTTAAAAGTAACTGAAAATATCTGGATGGAGTATATGTATGTATATTATCTATAGTTTTATATTACATATATAAAACATGTTTAATACTTGAGGTAAGTGAATAGATAACCCTTTTAATACTTTTCTTTAATATAAAACTAAAATTGCTACAACTATTCAAGTTAAAATGTTTATTAAGAGGTCTAAATTTAAAAAAATCTATCCATTTGCAAAAGCCAAGTTTTCTTTTGCGCAAAAAAATCTTGTTTCAACTCAGAAGAGTATACATTTTGAACAAAACAATCTATTTGGAAATATTGAAAACATGTTAACAAAATAGCATGTCTATATAAGACTTTTTCAATCTATTTTTACTTAGTAGTTACATTAAGAATTTATTTCTTATATTTCTTTCTCAAAGCATAATGATGTAATTTAAAACACAATTTTCAGCAAGATTTGGAATAGTTTTGCCTAACTTTCAAACATGCCAAAATACGTATGTTTTTCCCTATATTCAAATAAATAGAAGTGTTTGTTAATATTTCTGTAATAGTTTAATTTTTGTTAATTGAGCCTTCAGGTATTTTGTTTATCTGAGCTCATTGGTTAGCAGGCCTCTTTTATAGAAACAGAAGTTTATTCCAAAAAGAAATGTTAAATATTTCTGGTCACACTACAGATTTCAAAATAAAATGTTGAAGTAATATAATTGAGCCAAGATTATTCAGACTCTCCCCACATCTTCCCCCAGGTGCTCCATGGGAATAAATTAAGTACTGAGAAAGGTGCATTAAAATAAGGAGTCTCCCAGTGGCTAACAGCAACTGAGTATCCCAGGTCCCTAATTTTTTATCAGAGTGACTTAAACCCTGGGGAAATTCTTCATCACGAACCTAAAACTAAGTTTACAACAATGGATTTTTCAAAGAGTACACTGTAAGAAAGATTATATGCAAAAAATTTTAATGACTGTTAGTTATACCCAGGCTATCAAATATTGGTCTCACAATGATTAGCACCAACTATTGGGTATGTCTCTATCTGATTAAACTGACTTCACAACACTCTTCACTTCTATCATTATAGTCTAGTGGGTACCTACGGAAAAAAGCTAGAAAATATCTTCATGAATCAGGTCTTTTCATGTACAGAAGTTTTAATCACATGACCTTGGCTTCCTTACCAATGTTTGGTACTTTAAAAACTATATAATCTGTGATATAACATTTTAAATCTAGAAGCTTAGCCCACATTTAATTAAAAAATAAAAAAACATAAACAATGCCAATTATACAAGTATATCATAAAAAATAACACACCTCACCATATTTTCAAATGAAACCTTGTCTTTTAAAAACTCAAAGGTAACATCTTTTAGAGTAACTAAGAATACACATGACCCAGAATAAACTGTTTTTCATATAATTATTAGCAATGAAGCAGTTACAACATAAACATGTAAACATTTAAAAATAGTCATTTCTTTGAAATGTAAGTGCAAAAAGTCAACTCTATCTATATTATAATTTAAGTCTAATAGAACATTGAAGACAACTAGTAGAATACAGATGGTCATCAGTTAAAGTATAATTACTGTTCAATAATTCACTCTTTACAAAAACGAGTTTTGATGAATTCTGACCCACGGGACAGATATTTTTACTGCCAAAGCACCTCTCTTCTTCTCCATGGTACAGCACTCTATCTAGTAACACTGTTTCTCATTCACGGTAACACAGGTGATTACATTCAAATTGCATTTGACATAAATTGCAGCAAACTGCCCTATAATTTCATTTTGGACTGAATTAATTTTATGTCAATGGGTGAGGTACTGAGCATAAGATTAAAGAAAAATTTCACTGCTTAACCTACCATACACGATCTGTCTCTAAATCAAGGCAACAGTTTTCATAAACTGTACCAGGTAAAATATATTTAGTAGGATCCTAAAGGGTAAAGATAAAGCATTTATAATAAATAGACTTAATTTTCCACGCACATGAAAATCTATTTAAAAGAAGTTGGGGGGCACAAAAGACAGTTAAGAATTTAATAAAACTCACTAAGAGTTGGCATGCCTAATATTTTGAAAGACTATTTACCTTAGGAGTTATGCATTTATAATAACAAAATGCCTTCTTTGTGCTTGCAAGATATTTAAACAAAAAGTTCACCACTTTGTAGCAATTAAAAATAATACTGTCTTAATGCTGTTCTAAGTAATTTATATCCCAGAGCTTGAAATGTAAATGCAATTTTCTAAGATATTCAGATCATCAAAATTATCATACCATAAAATCTATTCATTCTATTATGTTTATTCAGCTATATTATCAAGATCTGACAGCTAACTTTCAAGTTTATAGTCTATATATCAAGAAACAAATTAAAAAGACAAATAAGAAATGTGAAAATCCAGCTCATAAAAAGCTGAAACATCTTTTATTACATGGCATATTTTTCTCTGTCATAAGCTTCTGGTTTAGGAAATGAGAAAACAAATATTCCTTTTGACGAACTGCTTAGCAAACTGTTTAAGTATTTTTAGGTTTTTTTTTTTTCTTTTTTTAATTGTGGAAGGAAGGGAAGGAGGAGCCAGAACTTTGTATACTACATTTTTTGGGGGAACTGAACTAACATTTAATGAGCACAATGTCAAAGGAAGTATAGCAAAAGACTTCAGCCCAATTCCAAAAGCTTTGTAACATACAGTAAAATGGGCCCCCAGAAGTAGCCTGAATAATTTGGTGGGGGTGGTTCTTGGTCAGACTTCACCTTAAATGGTTCTAGAGAGAAGGGCTTCAGCCTTGTTTCAAAGTGCTCCGCTGAAGGTACGACTGCTAGGTAATTTCCCTATGAATAAATTCTTTGTCCTGTACAACTTAAATCCTTCTTGATATAATATGCACAAGGAGAAATGACAAGAATATAATTTAGAAGTTTTAACACTGGTTTGTTATAAAGAAGGCCTCAACCAAAAAAAAAAAATGCTTAGGTGCCAGTTTCAGAAACAACTTTGCCTATAGCATATTCTAGTTAGTAATTTAATGACAATGACAGTCACAAATGCTGTCAGGAACAGCAGTGAGGTTTAAAAAATAAAAATTTGAGCAACAATATCCTTTAGATTTTTAATATGTCATTTAGTGAATTGGCAATCATAAAAATTTACAAAAAATTAATCCTACCTTTTTAGGTTTTCATACATGTGATTGTTTCTAAATTGTATCAGGCAAGCATATAGGGTTTCCTTCTCATCAAATACCATGTCTACCCTGATGTCCCCAGTCACAAGAGACCTTTTGTATCATTGCTCCCTCGAGTCCCAATTCTTACTAGAGTCCTGGGCAAACACAAAAGTAACCTGGCAATTACATCATTCTATAATAAATTAGACTTTACTATCTAAAAATAATGAAAGGCTTCATTTAAATTAATGATTTTTTTTTGGTCAAGTGTTCATTTTACTTTATAATAATGTAGCTCCAATCCAAATAGAGTTTGTACAGGCTTTAAAAAGATCTCTAGAGATTATACACAGGGTAGTAATTTCTTATTTCTTGCAATGACACTTAGGTTTCACTGTGATTTGAGATTCTTAGGGCAGTTGCTGACACCTTATGGAAACTTTTATTTGGAAATTCTGATTAGATCTGTAAAACTGTTCAGCTCTTGTTTACAAGAAGCATTATTATAAAAAATGGATTTTTGTTATTGCTGTTCCTTTAAGATATTCAATCTCTTGCTATTTATTCCTTACTTGATTTCATAATTCTGTTTGGGTCACTATGATTAGTTGCTTGGAAATTACCTCCTATGGAAATGATTCCAATGTCATTATTGTAGAAATATGACTTTTAATGTATAATAGCAATAGCAGACAACAACCCTCACCAGAAAAAAAAATCTAAACATTGTAAAAAAAGGATTAATTCTGACAATTAAACCCACAGCCTACTTTTCTGATATTTTTGAATCACCCATCTACTTTTTAAGTAAGTATTAAATACATTTTAAGGTGTTAATCAGCTATTCACGCCCCCAAATTCCAATGTCACAATGGAAATTAGCACCATGCATAGGAAAATGAGAGTGAAGAACATTTCATTTACCTTTTCTCTAACCTAATAAATGTTATGCTTCACTTTTTAAGAGAGTTAGTGTCTACAGGATTTCAGGGTTCATCAAGGAAACAACTTTGAATAGCATAATACAAATTTCCTTTGAAGATCAGGAATTTAATATTCCAAAATTTATCCCAGGAATTTATTCAGTGAGTTAACTAGTGAGTTAAACAATAGATGAGAGTCAGTGAACTATTATTAGATGAAAATTCCGGAATGCTATGAAGAAATTTTTAGGGTGATTCTATGATTTGTGGTTTGAATAAAACTTTTGAAACATTCCATTAGTATTAAAATTCTCACAGTGAGAATATGGTTCATATTTAACACATTTTAAATTACAGTCTCTCCCCAAAGAAATTTTAATGCTTTCTTCTGCCTAGTGCTTGTTCACTGCCTGGTACTAATACAGAAATAAATTAACCTCTCCAACAATTAGGATATTGTCTAGAAACTGCCTCTTGCATACTGCAGAAGAAATAATTTATATTCTAAAAATCAGAAGTACAGGAGAAATTAATTTATTCATTATAAAATATTTTTATTCCTAATAGCTTATTATTGAGGTAAATAACTATATTATTTACCTACATAATTACATATTACCACATCTATAGTGCTTCTGAATCAAGCCTCACAGTTATAGATTTTGTTAAATGTTTTATACATTAAGGGTTTTCTGTCCTTGTGCTTGCAACCATGATCTAGGGTCCAAAATGTCTTTGATAGATTTCTGCCTTGGAGATGGCACTGGCTTGGCTTCAAAACTGGTTTTAGTGTCTGTGTGTTCACCATTGGTTAAACTATTTTTCCTGGCAGGAAGAAGTTTTCGAGGAGCAGCCACTGGCTTCTGTAAGTAATGCATCAGGGTTGACAATTTGGTATCCAAAGGTGAGGTCTGAGATACACCTGTTTCTTCCCAGTTGTCCTTAACCAACTGATCTCTGTTGCTCTGTGTTATTAAGCTGAATGGAGTTTTATCAGAAGGAGGAAGGGGAGCTCGTCTCTTTTTACCTTTCCCATCAGGTAATTGCTTGCTTGTAGAAGACAGTGTATTTTTCTGGATGACCACTTGATGATTACCATCAAATAGTGTGGCCCAAGGAGGTGGTGAGGATTTTTCATGCTGACCAATAAGGAATTGTCCATTAGTCTCTTCAATTTGTTTTTGTATTATATCAGTTAAACTTTCAAGTTTTATAGGTGAATCAATACCTGTAACAATTTTAAGGAAAAAATTCAAAATAGTATATACTTCACTTAAGTGATTATTTTCAAAATAAATACGCTATCTAAAACAGTCATCAAAAACAGACTAGGATAAGCAAGAGAGTATTTTTTTACAAGCATTTATTTGTAAAAATAATCATACTAATATAACCAAAACCGAAGGAGATCGTGCTCTGTGTACTGCATGCACACACATGTACATATGCATAAATATGTGTATTCCTAAGCAAATGAGTAAAACCCAGCTTTCAAAGGAGCCTAATAAGTAAATTGGGATGAATATCTGGATTACTATTCTCTCCTATAGACCTGAAACGTCTCTATTAATAGGGTAAAAATACAAAACAAGAACCCAGAGAAATAGGATAAAGCCCTGATACCATTTTGGTGATAAGAATGCTGGGTGAAATTTTCCTTGGCAAAAATAAGAAAACAGAGATAAGTATTTATTAAATAAATTGCCGGTATTTTAAAATGTGTCAACTCGAAAGTATTTTTTAATCTAACACTGAAAAGTATATGTGAGTGCAGGGACATTGGTGGCAAAATAAATCAGAATTTGGTATTGACTTGTGCTTGTTCACAACACTGTTCACTGAGGCAATTGTACAAAGACAACTAAATATCCTTCCAAGTGTGAGAAAATAGAAGGAATATTAATGAGTCTAGGACTTTAAAATTTTCCAAAGTATTAAACTTAATCAAGTTTTTTGGCCTGAGATGAAAGCTTTATTAATATTCATTTATCAACATTACTTTCAAGCAAATCTAATAAAATATAGAAAAAAATTACTGAACATGATTACATTTTAGCATCTGCAAGTTTACATTTTCAGAATTTTCATCAGCTACTCGGCTAATATTTATTTTCAGTGCACTCTTATTCATGCTGAAGCCTTAACATTTCTGTTTGATCTTAAGCATTCAAACTAAGAAAAATGAGTATTCATTAATTTTGTATTAATTCATCTATTAAACATGAGTTCCTTAGTCTATAATCGGAGTCTTTTTTCATTCATTTTGACTGTGCCTTGAAAATTTTAGCATTTTAATGTCAATAGAATAAGCTGCTTGAGTATGGACAATGTTGTTTTTGTTACCCTGCAGCTTAGAAAAGACAAACCCCACTTACTCATATCATGGTAGACTGAAGTCGCCTCTTTTGTCAAGAACAAAGGTGGTTTCCGTGGTGACATAATCTCAATTTTCATAAGTTCTTCACAACAATGCTTCCATTGGCCTAAGAAAGATAGAAAAAGGCAGGCTAGTTTAAAACATAAGTGTAGGAACATATATTTCATTTCCAATAGATATTGTCACGTTTTTCACTTTGAAAAATAACAGTGAGTTTATAAAGCATTACCTTAAAGAAGTCACCGAAATCGATTACTAGACATAATTTCAAGATCCAAGTCTTGGCATGAAAGTAATCTATTTTAAAAATAAAGTTCTATGCACAGATATACAGCTAAGATCGCTAAACTATTAAATACTCTACTATTTCACTAAATGGCCAAAAAGTAAAATTTCTATTCATCAAAAAAAGTTTGTATAAGTTCTCTTCTTTTAAATATTAAAATAAAATGTTCAGTACTTAGACACTGAAATATAGTTACCTAAGAGAAAGTAGAAAAACAAATAAGGAGTGGAGGTTCTCAAAAATGATTTTAACTTTGAAAATTCTAATTAAAATAAAAATTAGTTATTAACAGTTACCTCTTCAAGATGATTATCATGCTTTTAAAAACTCGTATAACTTTAGAAAAACACTACTTTCATTTAAGTAAAAGGTATATAAAAGCCTATTACTATAAAGATTGAACACTCAAGATTCTAACTGAATTTAATTTATCTTAGGAAGGACACTTTAAATAAAGCTTCTGGGCATTTAGAATAAAATAATACTCTAGAATAGGTTGTTTCGATTATTAAATTAAACTTTAAAAGTGTGGACAACATTAATGTTTCTTTAAATTATGTTTTACTATTTTCATCTTAAAATAAAATTCTCAAATTTATTTCTTCTGAGTGAATATAAACCTAACTTTTCCATATTTATCATGCACCTGCAT
Organism: Macroglossus sobrinus; assembly: GCA_004027375.1. NCBI lineage: Eukaryota > Metazoa > Chordata > Mammalia > Chiroptera > Pteropodidae > Macroglossus > Macroglossus sobrinus. Next base: position 334,126 of record PVKZ01001525.1, on the reverse strand, counting down.
ACTGGATAACTATGGAAGCCGTGTGTCCATATATTTATATTATAAAAGTTTAAGTTATTGAGGTTTGCCATTCTTAATTAAATTCTATCTTACATCAGTAGAAAAGAAAATGTAAATACACATGGGTCTTTTTAGATATTTATAATCTGTATTTCTCTTCCTTTCATTATAGTCTCAATCTCTATATTCGATATCCAATTTAGTTTTTTCTGTGGCTTAAAACTAAAGACAATTCATGTTCAGTCAAATTATTCATTTTTGTTGTTTTAAGTCTAATATACAGTCATAGTAATATGGTTATATATGCACAAATTTAACATATGTTATCTTAAATAGTTAAATAACATAAAAAACTTTTAGTATGTTTTATTACAATATTAAATGCAGAATATTATAAAAATTTCAAAATAACCCACATAGCAACTTGTAAAGGGAATAAAATCTTGAGTTTAAAGCTTCAAAGGCTGCTCTGTAGAATTTAAATCTGGTAGGATCTGAGATCTGATAACTTATTCCTCCCCTCTACTTCCTTTTTTAGGTAAATATATAAAAGCCAGCTTTTCCTTTTTGGGGGCAGAAAAAAAGGCCATATCTAATGGAAAAATAATGAAACACTTTAAACTAGCAAACATTTCTCTGTCAAATTGTAAAGTGCAGTATTTTCTCTATATTGACAGATGAAAGCTTTTGATGGTTAAACTGGTAGCAGAATACTAATCATGCTGAAAATTGGAATAGAAAGTCACATTATCCCATATGTTTCTGAAGTCAGAGGTACAAAAAATGTGATTGATATGTTCACTGGTCAAGACTTTATGATTGAAACATTTTACCAGTGAACAAATTAGGATGCAGAGTTATACATGCTACCAAGATGCTAACATAAAAATAAAGACCCAGTATAAAATACTAAATGAATGTTTTATTCACATAAAATCTATATACTGAAGATACTGCCCACAGTATTTATGTTATAATATTCCCAATCAAAATAATCTGTTACGCTAAACTACATATGTAACACAATATTTACATTATTAAATATTTGAAAAAAATTTATTTCTGACCCATCACTCCTAGCTCTCCCCTTTTTGATCATCCAGAGCAAAGTGTCATCCTCCTTTTAAATGTTTATCAGCTTTCCAATATCAAAAATTAACTATTATATCTTCCTCGCATCCTAACCTCCACTCTTCAGGCTGTTCTTCCACAGGCTAAACAGACCTAGTTCCATTAATGTTTTCTCACAATTTCTAATGATCTCACACTCCTCACTTTCTACTCTTAAGCAGAGTCAAATAATTGAAATTTTCTCTAAATATTACATTACTCTTATTTGTTCCGCACATTGTATTTCAGCTAAGATCCCAAGAGGCTGCCCTTATCACTAGGAAAGGTGAAAACTTTAAGAGCAAGTCAATTTCTAGGATAGTATAAACACATCTTTGCTTCATATCTCTATACACGATGAATTCTAAAGTGCAAACTTAACATAATTTATACTTTAAAAATTAGGTAGGCAGACTTTATTATAAAGCATTAAGTACTAAAAAAATAGCCAGACTTGAGAACCGTTGTCATCACTTACTTATTACTTTGACAGTACAAAAATGCCATGAAATTCTTATCCCTCCAACTACCCTTTTAGCATGATAAATTATTTTACATAATCTGCAGAATAAAAACAGATCATCTAGTAATAGTTGATATACAGACTATAACACCCTGGCATTTTTACCTCCTTTTACCCCTCTTTCCTGTTTTTATGCACATAAAAATTATAAAATAACAGAATCATTTCTAAAAATAATATAGCCTTTTCTAAGACAGACTCTCTAAATCAGAGCATTTTAGCTGTAATCAGCAAACGAAAGGAAGTTGCTTTTTAAGTAACACCTAAGATCAGCTGAAATTTTAAAAGGAAAAAATGTAGTGCACAATGATAAGCATGGAACAAATATTTAAACATCTATTGAGTGCCTAGGAATAGTACTTAAGGAAAACACGTCCTAAAGAATCCAGAAAGACCAGGGAAGGAGTCCTCTTATTCCCTGCAGCAAACCAGACACCTCTTCAGGCCTCAATTTTCTCTTCTTCAGAGCAGAAGGAAATAATTTCTACATCACTGGGTTGTTATGAGAGAGAACTAAATGAAGCCATATGGTATGTGGAAGGTAATCAAGAAATTCGGTTCTCTTTTTTGCCCGCCCCCTGCCCCCCTCCCCCCACACACAACCATCACTATATTTGACCGGGCCGTGGTTCAGAGTAAAACTTAATCTTAGAAATGCAGACATTAACTTTCATAGAGTTCCCAAAAACAGCTTGTAAGAAGTCCTAAAATGTCTCTAGGGTTATTTCTAGGAGTTGGAAAAGTACCTGTCTATTGCCTGGAAATGTCTGTACATTGTAATTCTATGGAAACAGTAGGCTTAATTTGATTAGAAATAGCCATTATCAATAGTCAACGTTTTCAACACACAATTTCAGTATTTTCCTGTTGATAAAATTCCTCCTTAAAATGAGAACACTAGAGCCTCAAATATTTTATCTACAGGAACTCTATTATATTACTGTCACATTGTTTTTATAATCCATACCATTGGACTATATTAGTCAAATGGAAAAACCATAACCATGGTTTAAAAAAAAAAATCTCTTTGGATGATGTCCATGATGATATTATAATGAATCTGGAGTTAACAGAAGGTTACAAAAAATATGAGCCTCCTTCTGAACATTTCAATATTTTAGGATCTATCCCCTAGACAAATTTTTTATTACTCAAGTGGCTTCTTATCCCTTTGATCAAACATACTGCCTAAAGCAGTTAAAACCTAATATTCTGAGAAAATGTGTTCTAGTTGTTTTAGGGACCACAGGAACTTACAGTAAGAGGTGGGGATACTAGGAATTCAAAGTTATGCTATACTATAGCCATGCACTGGGGAGAAGCTGAGAGAAAAGCATCACTACAGTGATGATATGCCGTTTTATTCAAGTGTATAAAAACTTGATACAAACTATAAGATTGCAATTTTAATATTTAGATTGCTGTGTGCATCCTTTTGTGCTATGAATATACTACTAGAAAATCCAAACGTCAGCTTACTAAGATCAAAGAAATGCTGCCAGAAGGCTTCCATCCACTTCTGAAGGTCTTCTTTATTTTCAGCTGCAAAAATATGCGTTAGAGCCTGTCCAGCTGCAGGGTTGATGATGGAGAAATTATGGATTCTTGTCTTGGCATTCTTATCCATTGCCCGAATTCTGGTTTCCTAAATATGAAGATAAAACTGGTGTTTTACTAGAGAATCTTTCTGTAGTGATCAAATGTTTAATTGCTTAGCTACCATATTTACACTACGTGCAATTATAATCTAATTGCTGATCATCTGAAATTTAAAATACGTAATTTTGAGAATTTTCAATATTCAAACTCAAATCTAAAAGGTCTTTTAAAAAATGCTTTATATTAAAAATACTGAATGTTTCAAAATGTTACATATTGCACTTATGTTAAATTACATGACATTAAAACATAACCTGTTTTGATCTCTCAGTTTAAGTAGGAGTTTGCTGTCTTTTTTATATACATCTTAAAATCTGCAATAATACAATTACAGCATGTCGTAACTGTAGTGTGAATTATGTTAACTATATTTTCAAAGGTAATAAAATAGGAGAATCAGTAAAGTATGTTTCGTATTCTAACATTCATGTATAATATACAGTGTTATCAGTTAAAGCAGTAAAACCATAACTTAGTATTTACTGCAGCAAAACAGGTTTTCCTCATTAACATTTATTACATATATAATATTCATTTACAAAGCCCATAGCCAAAGAGCTATAAAGTTATATAATCCTCAGAATAGTAAAAATTATTTTTTCAAATGCTGAATGCAAGACTAGAACAAAGGCAATGCTTTCATTCATGTTGATAGTCTAAATCTTCTTTCTGAGTGGTACAAAGTATGACATTGTAGTGATACTTATTGTGTCTATGGGTAGAAGAGAAAAATCTATTTCACATGACAAGCTAGCAAATACATGTAGTTTCCAAGGAATCTGTGGGGAAAAGTCTAGAATAGAACTATCTATCAAACAAAGACAGGAACTTGGATGCACAGATAATGACCGATACTACATTATTCTAGAACAGTTCTGTCTATTACAAATACAATGTGAGCCACATATGGTAATTTAAGATTTTCAAGCAACCACATTAAAAAAAAGTAAAATAAAAATGGTGAAAAATTATGTAATGATTATTACATTATTTAAAAATAATGTATTTTATGAAACATCCAAAATACTCAAATACTGCATAAAAATTTTTACATTCTCCTTTCATACTAAGTTTCCAAAATCCAGTCTATCTTATACTTTATGGCACATCTCAATTCGGACCAGTAACAATTTAAGAGCCTCACAGCCATTGATACCTAGTGGCTATTATATTAGAGCAGTTCTAGAGGAATAAGGCTAAGCCTGCTGTAACATGTGCAGAACAATATCTGGCTGATTAAAAATGGGAAGAATGCTTCAGTGTGTTGAGTACAGTGTGAAGAAAGACTGTATGTAGAGTCAGACACCAAAACCAATATACTCATATAATGATGTCTATGTGGTTATTATAGAAGTAGCAGAATTAGAATGAAAAATCTATCTGTCTCCTGAAAAATGGGCAGGTGAACATCATATATGCTACATAAAAAGTTTTTTTCTGAAGGAATTATTATTCGAATATCATGAGGAAAAAAAGTCTGCTGTACGCAGGAGCGACATAACTTTGAAACTTTGGAGCATCACAAAATATAAGGATTGGTAATCATCTTACAGATAGCCTATACTGTCATTTTAAAAATATATAGGAATGAGTTCAGAAGATTATAATAGACTAAAGGCCAGCATTGTAATTTTATCACAATAGGCTCTTTTTACACTCTTAGATATTGATAAACTTTGTGAATTAACTCTTTTAAGTAATTATTTATATTTAAAAAATGCTACCCCGGGGTGGCTCCATAGTGTAGCTGTTAGCATGCCTGCTTTACACGCAGAAGGTCCTGGGTTCGCACCCCAAGTGTAGCCACGGACCATACCCCAGGTGTGCCAGGTCCGGGGTGCACACTGCAAGTGTGTAGGAGAAGACACCCCACCTTCAGAAATCCAGTTTGTAAGGGGAAACAGCAACATCCATAGGTCAGGGGTGGAAGTTGGGGGGTGGGCGATTAAAGAGGGGAAAAAATGCTACCCTAACTGGCATCTTAGAGCCTGAAAATCCATGTAACCAATTCCTTTAAGTTTAAAACTTATTATCACCAGCAGAGAATGATTTCCCTCTTGGAAGAATGTGTGATATGCTTTTCTATCAGAGTAATTGAAGGCTGACTCAGTGAGGAGCAAAGGAAACCCTCTATTGCTGTTGGCACTCAAAAAACATCCCCCAACAATAAAATACAAAGTATTCTTCATTTTTTGCTGAAATTGTTGCTGAAATTGTACTTCACCCAAATCCATTTTAACACAAATTTCTGACTACCTTTTTGTATACAAGAGTAAAATAGATGCAACTTTTAAATAAGAAAAGTGTGATTTTGATAGGTATGTACATTTTTAATAACACCAAGGTATCATTTCAAACGAAAAGAGGTATGTAGAAAATCCAATGAACTGAATCATTTATATCCTTCTAAGAGAATACAATGCAATAATATATATTGCATACTCCATTAACTCTGGTAACCAAAACTACCACTATTTTTTTTTCAAACACAAAGTTTTTTAAAAGGTGAAAATGAATCACAGAATAGATTATGGAATATGGAATTAACTTCTATATTTTATCACCCAAAATAATTTAACTAATGGAGAATTTCTTAAACTGAAAAGCTGCATGTCAAAGAAAAAGTGATTAAATAGTTTCTGGTAATGTCAGAAAGCTCATGCAAGCTGTTTTTCATTGTAGGCAAAGTATCAATTACAGTGCTCAGGACTTCACTTCTCAAACAAGGAATAAATTAGAAAACACAAGATGAATTTTGAGATTGTACCTGTTGTAGGTTCACAAAATATAGAGATGATGGAAGTATCTTTCCTCTTAATATAATACGAAAGGAAAGAATTTGGGTATGTTTGTCTACACTGTTTCTACAACCTGAAATACTGCCTGGCACCCACTAAGTGACTGAAAGGTATTTAATGAATAAAAGAATGAGAAAGAAAAAAAACTCAGATAACGATAAAGTTTTACACTGATAGACTGAGATCCTAGAGAGAATCTCTAATCCAACTCTCTAATTTACAGATGAGGAGACTTATGTTCTGAAATAAGTGTTCTATCCAAGGTCAGAGTTTCCTATCTTGCTTTTGATAATCACAAACCTTTTAGTTGACTTAGGAGGCTTTACAGTTACTTTTATTGATTTGTGGATAGATATGAGATTATTTCACTGTGAAATTTTAATCTTTGCTGGCTCAACATGTGTCAATCAGCACATATTGAACTACAACCTCACTGCATGAGATGGCAGGTAACTAGAGAAGGCCAAATGAAGTCAATAAAAATATAATCTGAGAAACCAATATTGCAACAAAAGATAATTAACTCTGAAGTCAAAGGAAAGTTTAAGTTGGTCATTATTTTTAATTAAAACTGTATTTCAATCTCTCCATTTCTGTGATAACAGAAAATGACTAAATCAAGACAGATTTAGGAATTGTTTTATTTTACCTTTGACTACGTGACTTTAAAAAAATCTTCTATGTACTCAGATTATGATCTCTAAATACTCTTTCCTACTAAAAAGAATCAGAGCTTTTTAGAGAAATGGCTGATTCCCAGCCTGTACCAGGAAATGTACAGGATTACTCTGGAATATCTTGTCCCATCAAAATAGGTATTCAAAGATTACCAGGGTTGTACCAAGGGACCAACTTGAAGAGGTTTCCAGTAGCCAAAAATGGGACAATCTGAATACCAATAATAACAGTGGTAATGGATTGATGAATGAAATGTCTTTAAATCCATAAATTCATAATAATATTTAAAAACCATAACTCATTAGTCACCTCTGAAGGATGCTAGGTAACTACCTTCACTGTTTCAGTAACTAAGCCATTATCTTGTCTTTCCTATAAGAACTGTGCTTCAACCAAATAGGTGATAAAGTAGAGGTATCTTTGCTACTAATGAAAAAATTTAAAATATCACCTGTTTGCAATCCCTAATAAAATAAATCTAAGCAAAGGTCATCAGTAAATATTAATATAACCCAGTCATGTTGTTGTTATTTTTAATAACTTTGTATTTTCTTCAATTACGGCTGACAGATTAAGTTTCAGTGTACAACACAGTGATTAGACATTTATATAACTTACGAAGTGATCACCCAGATAAATCAAGTACCCAGACATACTATATGCCTCCTGATAAAAGTAAACAATATCTCCTATTACATATTCTTACTAACCAATTAACAAACCTTTATCTGATAAAAAAAAAAAACAACTCGAAGATTCAATGGGTGAAATCCAGACTATAAAAAACTGTAGGATAAATGATTGAATTCCTTCAACAAATAAATGTGTGTGTATGTGTGTGAGATTGGCGGAGGCGGGGAGGATGGAGAGAGGGAAAGAGCCAGAATGAAAGCCAAAAGTTTAAGAGATTTTAGAAACCTAATTAATCAACCACAATGTATATGGCCCTTATTTGGATCCTGATTCAAAGAACTTGTCAAAAAAATGACAAGACTGGGAAACCTAATATTGTCTGGATTTCTGATGACATATTGTCTATATATATATATATATATAAATAAACACACATACATACATATATAAATACATATACATATATACCTATAAATTTTCTTAAGTATGACAACTAATATTTATAAGTAAAATGTTATGGTCTCTAGAATTTTCTTCAAAATAATTCTATGATGAGGGTAATGTGGGATAGAGATAGGTTCATTTGTATTATTCTCTATAGATTATCTTGAAATTAAAAAAATAAAAGCACAAAAACCTAAGTACCTGCTTTCTTATCTATAATGCAGAGATAATGATATTTCACTCACGCCTTTCTCAGAAACATGTTTTGAGGACAAATGAGTTCTTTGAAAGGTTTTACCTAAAGTCTTGTTATTCAGGGATGAAGACAAAATGTTGCTGGCTAAAAACAAGATTTAGACCTTATATATACGCTAATAACAAAGAAAGCCATACTTTCACACTATATGACAAGGAATGTTTGAAATATGTAAAGTATAACCATAACCCAAGCATTAGATATAACTAGTATTAGTGTGACATCATTATTTTCAACTTATGTCAATGTAATCAGTTGTAAACTCCTGAAGGCTGTTTTAAAAATTATTTTTGTTGCATTTAATAAAGGACACTATGAATTGTGCTAGGTCTCAGGAATTAGGAGGACTAATAAAATCAGAAGAAAATCCCATGTGCTTAATAATTTTCCTTGCTAGGGTCCATGATAAACATAATGGTTAAAAGCAATTTCAAGACAATTTAACAATGGTATATCATCCCAAGTGTTAACTTGTTTAGTACAGATTTCATTATTCAGTAAAATGAAGTGATGCACAATGTTTAAGTCAAGAAAAGATTACTGATCTCAAAGACCCACACTTCTTTTCCTTTCCACTCCTCATTCCACCGGCTATGGATAAAACTAATAAAATGCTTTCTATGCTGTATAGAAGATTCAGTGACTCCAGTTAAGTACTCTTTATTGAGAATGTCTTACTCAACAACATTCACATGGAAGTTTTTTGAAGTTGAAGCAATCACTTTGAAGTAAATCATCCTTTCAAATTTGGATTGAAAAGAAGAGGGGAATAGCTTTTAGGCTTTTCTTTCCTTAATGTGACTCTTTCCACAGATGGCTCCCTATGAAAATTAATGAACTGACTTAGCCTTACAAGAAGTGCCATTTAGAAGGACAAGAATTAGAGAACAGATCCTGTGATCAAAATAACAGAACTATTATTTATATATGTTAGCAATTGCAAAATTTATGTTTTCACATAATTTTGAAAGTAACATTAGGCAAAATGATTATTTTCTAAATCATGAGAGAAGACAACCAAAATAAAGAAACTTTGATTTCTATTTAATATTTAACATTATTAAGCGTAAAAAGATCCTAGAGATCCAACACTAGAAATATGTTAAAAACTGAAACAAAAACATTATTCTTAAAAGTTTTATTTGGTGCTCACCGGCTCTACATATAAGAAAATATCAAGGTGGCATTTACCAAAGCTCCTATTTATTTAAGAATACACTAATAGCATATGTTCCTTAAAAATTTCCAAAGTAAGAAAATGAAACATCTACCTTATATTTAAAAATCAAGTAATTTAAAACAATGAATAGATAAAAATCTGTAAGTTTATCATATTTGGGGGGGTTGATAGACATGACAGTCATTTGAGACTTCTGGAAGGGTAATATCACTCCAGTGCATATCGTGAATATCAATACAATATTCAATACCAATTAATTACATTGAAAATTGGCAATTAAAACATTAAGCATTTATCTTGCCTTCTCAGGAGGGCATTCTTAGTTGATGAGAAAATGTTCCTCTCAAAAAAGAATACAAAAGAATGCCAGCTAATAAATGTACAAGGAAGAAAAGCATGAGAAAAACATATGCAATCTCCAAGATAATAACTGATTCCAGCAAAGGCAATCACAAAGTATCACCTCTTGGACTACCTGAAATAGTAAAGAGGAAAGCTTACTTATTATCCTGGAGAGAGCTAGTGGTCACTACTTTAACCGAGTCATTAAACTAAGCACTGACAATAATAAGACAACTTGACATCATATGCCTCTGAACAAGATGATCTACTATTTGTTATTATCCATGAAATATTCTTGTAAAAAAATGTTAAAAGGAACGTAATCAAGTCTCTATACTTAATTTATAGTTTAAAAAAACAAAGGATTCACAATACTTATATATTCCTAGATTGAAAGCAAAGGCTACAATAACATTTTGGGGACAATAGTATTGAGTATGAATTGGATATTAGATAATATAAGAAAATTATTGTTAATTTGACTAACTGTGGGAATAGTATTGTAAATATACATATATATATTTTCAAAAGGGTCAGAAAAAAATATAGGTAAGTAAGGAGACTTTATAAGCTTTCAGCTATAAGATAAACAAAATCCAAGGATCAAATGTAAAATATGGTGACTATTTGTTGATAACATTGTTGTATAATTGAAATTTGCTACAAGAGTAGAATTTAAATGTTCTCACAAAAAAAGATTAGAAACAAAATAACTGTAATCCAATGATTATAACAATAATATAACTGTATATTTATTAAAATTATCAAAATGTACACTTAAAATTGGTGAATTTTACTTTATGTAAACTATTCCACTATAAACCTAAAAAATTAAATAAAATATAAAGCAGTTAGCATCCCCTTAAAAGAAAAAAAAAAGAGATAAAGCAAATATGACAAAATATTAACTGAATTTAGATGGTATACAACTGATTACTATAGTATTTTTTCAACTTTTCTATAAATTTGAACTTTGTAAGTTGAAAAAAGATAAGTAAAAATTAATTAACAGGAGATATAACAGTTATGTTTTCAGAAGTTAACAAATAAATTTCTTGACCAAGATGATATCTGACATATTTAAATAAAAAGACAAGTAGCATTGACTGTTAAAAATGAAGTTTTCAGGTGAGTAGAAGAGTTTAAAAGAAACCTAAGGTAGAACTGCAGAGAAAAGTTTCTACAGAGGAGGGCAGGAATCAGGAGAAAATTAAGATAGCAATATTGCAAAGCTAAAGAATGGAAGATTTTCCCATCAGTTTATTCTTTGATATTAGCAACTAAATTATATTAATAATCGTAATTCTCACTTCATAATTTAATCTTAAATTCTCTTTTGTACTTTAGACAAAAGTCACGAACAATGGTCACTCCTCAGGGTCAAATACAACCCATGTTATTCCCAAGTTTAAGGCTGAATCTATACAGATTACTGGATTCATCATTTTCCTGTGAATCTGTAATGGTCAATTGTGGATCCACCACTGGGATTTTTAAAGCATGCTGATTTCAGTCATCTTAACAATGGAGTTGATTAACTACAGAATCCTATTAGTTGTCAGGTCATCAGCCTTTTATTACCACAAAGAAAAATGAGTCAATTGAATAAAGGTCAATTCAGTCAGGCCATGTAAACACTGTTAACCACTTTTCAGAAATTAGACTCTTGTCCTCAGACAAGAAAATACAGATGCACTTCCTATTATAACAGAAGTTCCCTTATAATGGTCTTCTAAAATTTAATTGGTAAAGATTCATCACATGCCTAAACCATTGCCTATTGGGTAGATTGTGGCTTCAGGCTCAGAACCTCATTTTAGAACTACTTTTTACTTTCAAAATTGATTTAGAGTCGGCATGGAGATAGGAAATAGTCTAATCTTGCTTTCCAAATCTACTAGCAGTAACTCTATGAGGAAGTAGAAAACCAGTTCACAAATTTTAACTACTTTTTCTCCTACCCATTAAGAAAAGAGTGAGCCATATAATTTTCCTTACTAGCTAGACAAGTTCCAACTCGTTTCTGAGTATACTTCTTCACTTGTAAAACAGAAATAATATACCTATGAAACAGGGCTGACTTATCTGCTCTGCCTACCTTAGATGGCTGAGATAAAGCAAAATGAATACTTTGAAGACTGCTTTCAATTAAAACAAATGACTTGAAAATATTATTTGTTTAGATTACATTTTATTTGGTTTATCATATTCCATTGTAAAACATGTAAAAAAAATAGGTAGGATTCCATTTTTACTACCTAGCCACTCAGTAAAAAACAGATTAGACAAATGATCTATTTAGAATTCTTGCCAAAAATATTTAACCTGAATCTAGCTAAATAATTAGTCAAACACAGATTTAGGGACTGCTCTAGACTTTTCAAAAATGTCAATGTAATGAAAGACCCTCCTACCCTCCCCCTGCAAAAAAAAAAAAAAAAAAAAAAAGGCAGCAAGTGAAGAGTATAATTGAGATAAAAAGGAAACAAATAAAAGACATGGTGACCAGATGCAATTTGTCATCTTTGATGGGGTCTTGGGTCAAACAATAAATAAAAATTAGAAAGAACATTCTGGGGACAACTGGGGCAATTTGCTCTATTAGATAATATTATTTTATCAACAAAAAATTTCTTGGTGTGCTAATAATATGGTTATTGAAGAAAATATCATTGTTTTTAGGAGAAACAATGATAAAATATTCTAGAGAAGAAATGTTATGTTTTTTGCTACTTACATTAAATGGTTCAGAAAAAAATTTTAAGCTATCTATAGAGAGAATGCAAATATGGCAAATGTTATTAACAAGAGCTAAAAATCCAAGTGAAGGGTACACAGGCATTCATTACTCTATCCTTTCAACTTTTCTGTACATTTGAGATTTTCAAAAAACTAGGGTAAAGTGAACTCTGCATAAACAAAACAAAAAAAAATGGCAAATAATAAAAAATATCAACTTTTCAATAATAAAATTGTACTTTCATAAATCTAACTTTCTAAACTAAAATAAATTCACTATGTTGCAGTATTATTGGGATATATTTAAGAGCAACACCAATCTTTCTCATACACAAAACCAGATAAATTAAGCAGACTTTATTATATAATGAAAGGTGTCACTGATGGATTTCCTTTAAGTAAAAAGCAGTGTAATTTCTGAAAGCAGGATAAAAACAGACCAAATGTCATTATTGGAAAAGATCATAGAAATTAACTCAAGTCCTTACAGATTAGCAGACCAGTATCTACATGTTTTTCAGAATATACTACTTTACATTTTTCCTCAAAAGAAAATTTAAAGACAAGTAAAACATGCAGTTAGCAGATGTGATGGATCATATTTTATCATATAATTCAATTCAACCACACCAAAAGCAAGCAAATTAAAACTAGAAACAATTAGTCCAAAGGCAGAAAACATGCCTCTATAAATGCATCAATGCAGTCTATGGTAGGAATGCTATAAAAAGCGAGGGCGGGCAAAACCTCTAATAAACACTAGTTTTGTATGACAGATGAAGATAAATTTAAGAACCTAGAATAAAAGAAAGTAAGTACAGCTTATTGTGAAAAGTTTTCCTATAGATCTGTCGGTGAAAAATTTGTAACTGAATTTTAAAATTCTTCTATCAAACCTGCATGTGTGTGTGTGTGTATTTGATAGATTCTCTAGGTGGTATAGTACTACTTTTTAAATACATTGTAAGCACTCAAGTACTCTAAATGGACTGTCGGGCTTTTCTGTGCTGACAGAAGGTAAGACAATTGCCCATCAATCCCATAAGAAATCAGAAAGTATACTCAGGAATGTCTTTTTATGGGTTTGTTTGAGTATTAACTAAAAAGAAGTCACTGCACTATGAGCTAAGAATTTATGTTTATATAATCTCTTAAACAAATTCATGGAAAATTTAAATATCCTATTAGCATAGAGTTACACCTTCTGCTTTAAAACCTATTTACTGGTATAGATTTTCAATTACTATGTTTTCTTAGGAAATATACAGTATTTCCTTTACTGGATGAAGTTCTATAATGAAAAAAAATAAGATTAATTATCTTTATGAACTAACATATTTTTAGCAGTACTTCTCTTTTTCTTTATGACAATGTAAACTATACAGAAAAGAACAAACTTTTAAAAACATTATCTCTATTTTCAAAATAGCATCTTATTTACCTTGTTAATGGACACTACCAAAGCTGGTTCCACTTTAGCTTCAATTTCTTCTGGAGTATAAAAACAATAAAGTTTACCCCCTCTCAAAACACAATACAACCTTCTCCAACTGATGAGTCCTTCCACCATTTGCTAGAAAAAAAAAATCAAGAATATATCAAATTTAAATCATTACTTATCATCTTAACTCTAAATTTAACAAAAATACTTAAATTATCAAAGTTAAATTAGTTTTTTGACATTTTTAAATGTGATAGTTACCAATTAATTTATTATATAATAAGTCAATAGCCCCAAATCAAAGAGTAAGTTAACTTAGAAAAGAAAGGTTTGGAATTCTCAAAAGCATTAAGTAAGCAAAATGGAGGTAATGATTACCACATAACTTTTATATACATAAAATCATAAATCGATGCTGTTTTAGAGAAGCTAGTCTATTAAAAATGAGTTAAAACTCCACAGAAATTCATCTAACAACTAAAGAAAATGATAACAATAACTCAATATTCAAAATATAATTTTCTCTTATTGTTCTTAGAACACTGGAAAATGTTGACTATCCTATAAGAATGCAAATTGTCTTTCCTCTTAATGGAATCCTTTAGTAAAAGCTATTGATTCATTGGAGCCCATAATTAATTATTTACTGAATATAAATAACTATGGTTATAAATAAATCAGGAGTAGGAGGCAGAGACAGCTTTGGAAGCCCAGACCTAAACTGTGCCAAAAGCTGTCTGCCAGGAAGGCCTTTATGTGAAAGGTGTTGAGCAGGCCTCATCAGTTTCCACAAGGAGTCCTCTGTTGCTGATTAGAGTGTTACAGCTATTAATGAAGCAGAGGAACCTGCAGAGGTAGCTCCCCAGTCATCCAAACTGCACTGGACCCCTCCTCTTCCCACCATCTCAGCCCCAGGTCTCCCCGTAACCGCCCCTGCCCCAGCCCAGTCTATGTCTAACAGTGAGAAAACTGTTATTTAAAAGACTTTAAAAAAATACTTCCCAATATCAGAAGGATTAAGAACTAAATTGAAGCTATAATTATTGTAGGATATTTAAAGTCTTCTAACCTGCTGATTAAGGAATCCTGCAAATGCGTTCTCAGCCATACAGACTGGCTGCACAACAAAACGGCAGCACATGTTGCCAAATAAAGGGAGCCAGAACGAAGACGCTTCTGTTTAAACGAGAGAGAAAAAATCGAGTTAAAAATATATGTTTATTTAAGGTCATTATACATTTTGATTTTTTTTTTACAATTTTTTTTTTTTTTGCTTTATAGAAGAACATATGTAAAGGTTCATCTTATTCAAATACCAGCACCATATGTAAAATCAAATCAAAGATGATATTAAATATAGTTTACAGCATTCTATCACTTGGAATAGACATGGAACTTTTAGTCTCTTGTACTCTTGTTTGATCTTAAATTAATTAACAGAGCACAGGGCACAGAAGCAAACTCATTTAATAAAAAAAATCTAATAAAGTGATTTTTTTGTCTATGTCAAATTCTATTTTTGCTTTCATTATAATAATTAGCAAAATGATCCTTTGAATAAAACATTTCAGAGCGCAACTTAAAGATAAAAATTTAATAAACCTTTTTGGCCTTTCCTCTTAATTCAGTTGGAAGCTATTAGGGGAACCCCACCAAGATGGGCATCTGTGCTGGGGTGGGGATAGACTGGCATGGCTGGGTGCTAGAGGATGAGGATAAGCAGAATGGTTGCCCGGCACAAGGTATCAGAGCCTGAATAGGCTGAGAGGGACGGACCACATGGGGCACAGCCTAGAGCCCAAAAGAGATCTCTGCTCCAGAGATGGCCTGGCACAGGGAGTCAGGGCATAAGCTGAGTCTTAACCCAAGCAAAGTAAGGAGAGTGTACACATTTGTAGTGGGGTCCAGCCATGGGGAGTCAAGAGTTTGAGAGCAGTGAGGAAGCCATCCACATATTCAATGACCCAGAACAGTGTGTCAGGGCCCAGTAAAGCCCAGTCAGCAAAAGGGCAACTGGGGACAGCATATCCACAGAGGGTGAGAGTAAGGCCTGGGAAGTTAAAGCTTGAGTAGAGGAAGGAGAATTCACACGGGGCAGGGGCTCCCCCAAAACGAAGAGTCAGAGCCCCCAGAAAGAAGAAGAAAGCACCCATGTGGGAGAGATGAGAGAATGTTGCTTTCAGGGAGAATGACCAAAGAAGAAAAAAAATTAAATAGAAGACAGGTTTCTCACAGTCAGAGAATTTAAAATGTGTAGAATGAACTGTGGTACTGGATTAGAACTAGATGCACTGGTATAAACTCATGGTTTTCATATACAGAGATTAAGAAATACATGACAAAATATACATGCATATAGGTGGCGCAGTCCACTGAGAGGCCCTAGGAAAAGCAGCACCCTAACAGTGAAATTCTAATAGCAATGAATGTACCTACAGACCAGATCATGTCTACTAAATATTGTTTCTGTTAAAAAGAACCAGCATTCCTTGAAGAAATAGCTAAGTCCAGTGTTGGGGCAGGGAAAGTATATGATGAGCCTGAAATATCCTGTTATTCCATAAAGAAAGGAAGTATTCAATAATGACGAAGACATGTCAAAAATATAAAGGCCACCTTCAATGTGCTCCCATTGGCCAAATTAAAAACAATTTGAACCTCAAAATAAACAATGATATTAACAGATTATAATGCCCTGAATAAAACAGAAAAACATGAGTCCATATTGATATAAATACAATCATGAATAAATGGGAAGTCCAATAAGAAGTAATATACTTAAGAGTTTCAATGTACTTCACATCCCCCCCACACACATATACATTGTATATTTATTACAAGGGGGAAACAAAAGAGTAACTTTACAGTAGGAAAGCTTGGTAGACATCACCTAATCAAGTAATCAAAGTGAACGCCATTAATAATGGAATGAATCAAAATTATATGCCACTTGGAAAGGTTGCAATGAGAACACAGCATCATTTCTGTGATATTTCTGCCAAACATGCATATCCAGAATTTTATACCAAGAAAACATCATGCAAACCCAAACTGAAGAACATTCTACGAAATAGGTACTATGATGTTGAAAAATGTCAAGGTTATGAAAGCCAAGGAAAGATTGAAAGAAACTAAAGAAGCATAATTAAATGTTAATGCAAGATTATGCACTGGATCTTTTTGTCATAAGGAATATTACTAAGACAATAAGCAACACTTGAATGGAGTCTGAGAATTAGGTGATAGTAATATATCTATTATTATTCATTTCTTGACTTGGAGATTGTAGTGATTTAGTAAAATTTCCTCTTAGTAGGAAATATGTATTAACATATTTGGGGTAATGAACCATCACATGACCAACTTGTTCTTACATATTTTTTGGGCAAAAATATCTTGACATTCAACTTGTAACTTTTCTATAAGTTTGTAATTGCTTTTAAAAAGTTCTTTCAAAAAACATTAAGATATTACTTTAGTATGGAGTGCAAGTAGGTACTTCCTTCCACATCTACACGGAAGGAAAGCACTGCATAATTTATTCTGTAAATCAAGGTATAAATAAAAAGCCAGCATATGAACCTTTGTTCACAGTGAACCACCCAAAAATAATTTTAAAGTTTACACTGTACTCCTCTTGGCAGTGCCTATAAAATGGCTGGCCATCGGCTGTTACTATTATTGACCAAAAAAAATCTTAGTAACTCTGTAAAATAAAACATTGTTGGTAAAAATTATTTCATGTATCGATGCAACTGTAGCCAAGGTTTGGTACATCAGTTAAATGAAGAAGACCAGCCTAAAAGGAAGAGAACAAAGCAAAACAAAAGGTTTTTCATTAACTCATCTGCTCAACATTCTATTAAAGAACAGCACGCAAATAGCCTAGGACTAGTCAAACTCTTTTTATTAATAACTTGTTAAAGATGCTATCTTTTATAAAGGATTTAACCTAGAAGGAATAAATGCATAAATACAATACAGGCAATGATTTCAAAATGCAAAAACAAACAAACAAGAGAATCTTCTTTCCTAAAATAGGCAGGGAATGAAATAAAAATTCTATAAAAGCATGCATCTAAGAAACATCTAAAATCAACTCTGAGGTTTATAAATTTAAAGTCTGACAGCAAATTTCTTTATAAGCAATCCTATATTTATTAATAACCTATGTTCTAAATATCTGAAAGTTAGTTGTTTTTACGTTAGGATGCATTTTTTAAAAATGAATCACAGATAATTAGTCTTTTTTCACATCAGTTCATAGTTTGTTCCATCAGTAATATACTGGAACCTAAATATCACATATGCTTCTCTGGTAAAATAAGCTCAGATTTCATGACCCACCAACAAAAATAATTCCTTCCTGATTGCAGTCCTTGAAAAAGGATATTGGATATAGAATTCCTTGCCACATAGCCTGCAATCACCTGTTACTTTTAATCTAGGTTACTTTACAGTTTAGGAGCACCGTGAATTAAATGTAGAGTGATAGCTTCTACTTCTGACAAGAAATTAGGTATCTAGGCTAGTCACTTAACCTATCTCAGTATCAATTTCTCGTTTTAAAAAATACTACCTATCTTAAGTAAGAAAGTTGAGAAAATCAAATAAGATAATGTGCATACAACATCTATCATTGTGTCTGGCACATAATGGATGCTTCTCGTAATTTTATATCCAGTGTAGTCTTACTTCCAGAACTACACCCTTTCCTTTTTTTAAATGCTGTCTCTCAATCCTTTTGCAACACATTTAATCAAAATGTTTAATTCTTTTCTAATCAAGGGAGGTATTTTGCCAGGATGAAATGAAACAGGAAGTGAAAGAGTAGTTTACTTAAAGATTTTATCTAATTCATCTGTAGTTTCAAATGGGGAACAAAATGGAGTTTAAAAGCAGCAGCAACAACAAAAACAATACACAGACAGGAGAAAGAATCCAGATAACATCTCAGTTCTGTGTGAGTCAATCTTCACAACATGGTTTCATTGTTTTATAAAAAGTATAAAAATTTCTTGAAGACAAATATAAACTATCATTTTGGCTTTTTCCTTCAATTAGCAAAAATAATAAAGTTATCAATTTCCAAAAATCTTGTATTTCTTTTTAGTTTTATAGTTTTTGGTAGACATTAAGATAATTTTATTTAGGAAAACCCCATTACATTAACATAGACTTATATTAACAAAAAAATTAGAAGGTGGCTTTTTTTTTCCATTTTAATTGTTAAGATTTAATTACAAGTTTTTAGTTTACACACACTTCTACGAATATACCTATTACATAAAAAGAGTTAGGCTTATAGGTTGGTGTTTCTTAAATTATTTTCCAGAGGAATCTACATGTTCCAAAGTCAACAGTTTTTTGATGTTATTGTTTTAAGCATAGGCCTTTTCGGTCTTTACCATGTTAATCTGTATTGTGTTCCTCTAAGAAAGAACTATAACCACATAGTTTCCATGCATATTTGCCCATGAGAGTTTCATTAAAGGAGAATCTTGTTAAGCTAGTAATATCTTATAGAACTAAAGAATCACTGCTAAAATTGACACTCCCTTTGTGAATTGTATTCCTTTCCACAACTTTTCAGATGATTTGGTTGAAAGGATAGGACCTTTTATCAAGTCCATTATTCACACATCAACAGTATTTTGAGTCCTTCCTTAGTTGCTTTAACAGAAATCGTGCCTGACCAGAAAGCATAGCAGAAGGAGCACAGCCTGTCCTAGATTATTTAAAGTCCAGCTCAGTCACTTGCTAACTGCATGATCTAGTATATTACATTCTCTAAGCTGTATTTTACTCATTTGTAAACTGTAAATGATAAAATGAGGAACTTGTGAAGGTCACAGAGCTGGCCAGTGGTAGAACTAGAATATGAATTCAAGGCTGAGGGCTCCACTATTAACCACTACATTGCAACGTTTCCTTATAACTACCATCTCATGGTCACCAAGAATAAA
This sequence comes from Macroglossus sobrinus, assembly GCA_004027375.1. Classification (NCBI taxonomy): domain Eukaryota; kingdom Metazoa; phylum Chordata; class Mammalia; order Chiroptera; family Pteropodidae; genus Macroglossus; species Macroglossus sobrinus. The sequence goes on along the minus strand of PVKZ01001525.1, from coordinate 314,357 downwards.
AACAGCTTTAAAAGTGCTTGTTTGCATATTTATTTACTTCTAGATTATTGTAGTGAGAACACTAACAGGAGATCCAGCCCTGAGATTTTTAAGTGCACGATAGAGTGTTGTTAACGACAGGCACTATGTTGTGCAGCAGCTCTCAAGAACTTTTATCTTGTATAAGTGAAACTTTAGACGTTGACAAGCAACTCCCCACTTCCCCCTCCCACAGCCCTTGCTGACTGGCATTGTACTTTCTGCTTCTAAGAGTTTGACTATTTTAGATACCTCATTTAAGTGGAATCATGCAGTATTTGTCCTTCTATGACTGGCTATTTCAGTTAGCATAATGTCCTCAAGGTTCATTCATGTTGTCACATTTTGTAGCATTCTCTTCTTTTGGAAGGCTGAATATTTCACAGAACAGTGTCTGACACATAATAGGCATTCAACATATGGTAGTAATATTGATAATTCTAGAGAACCGACACAAATGGAATAAAACGAACTTCATTTGCCAAATTTTCTGATAAAATTGACAATGCCAATATCATTGCAGACTTCATGTTTGGATGATGAAAGGGTAGATTGTTAGGCCAATTTTCCCAGAGCAAGAAAGAAGTAATAAGACCACAGAAATTACCAGAATAAATTAGATAAATGAGAACTAATGAATTAAGTGAGCACATAAGCTGTGTTTGTTTTCATAGCATTTGCCAATCCCAGCAAATCTGAATTTATGATTTAATGATTCTGTAAGATGAGAGAAGCCTAAGAGAAATCAAAAGCTAAGGCCTGAACAAAGCAAGCAGTTTAATGAGAGATTTTCCTCATACTAAGCTGATATCCCAAAGGAATCACCAATGAGGTAGTGGTGAGCCAGAAGCAAACCATCCTCAGTATTCAGAATTCCCACTGCCTGTAGGTGAAGATGGGAGAGGTCCAGAGATACTCAGACATGGTCTTTGGATAAGGTGGGCCTAGACTGATAGTCCTCCCAGGTGCCTGGCAGAAACAAACAGAAACTCTAAACATCAATTTATTCCTATACATAAACTGTAAACTTTCAATTATGACAAACGCAAAAGATAACCAGATATTCAAGGGATTGAGACATCATGAGTCTCAATAAGAATGAGTAGAAAAAAAAAAAAAAAAGAAACCAACTCAGAAAGATTTTATATACTTGAACTACTAGTCATAGATTATTAATCAGCTCTGATTACTCTTTTAAAACCTAAAATATAATATTAACAATGTACGCATGGAATACAAAGTAGCATAATAGATTTGAAAAAGTAAAAGAAAACTTCTAAAGCTGAGAAATACAATAACTGAAATACAGGTTTAACAACAAATCAGACAGGACTGCAGTGAGAATAAGGAAATGGAAGATAGCTCAAAAAAAATTCAGAAAAGCAACAAAAGACAAACAAAAAGATGAAAATTACACCATAAAGGGTAATAAACATAGAAGATACAGTGAGAAAGATTAACATAGGTTTAACAGGAATGCTAGGAGAAAAGCAAGAGAATGGAGCAGGCTGTCTGAATAGAAAAGTGAGATTTTGTCCAGAACTAAAGAAAGATCTGTCACCAATCAAAAATCTGAAGAAGTTCAAGAAGTTCCAAAAGCAACATAAATAAAATTAAATTCTATACTTATAGTGAAACTTCAGAAAACCAATAATAAAAAGAAAATAAAGTTACCTTCACTGAATAAAAAACTGACCAAACTACTGCAAGACTGATAATTAAAAAACAGGGTAAGTACAAAGAGCCAATATCAGGAATAGAAAAGAGAGGCATTGTTACAGATGTTGCAGAAATATAATAAAGCTATCATGAAGAAGTTAATGCTTGTAAACCTCAAATTCTAGATTAAATAGATTTATATGTATAAAAATGTAACAACTAAAACTGACTCAAGAAACAGTAAACCTAAAGAACTCTGTAACTACTAAAAATAATTGAATAGGAGATAAATACAAAGTGATATATAATGAAATACTATGAGCAGTGAAATGCATTCATACTGAATAATAAACAAAAAGCAAGTCATTAAGAAAACATAATGTGATTCCATCCACATAAAGTTCAATCCAGGAAAATCTAGATTATATTATTTAGGAAAACAAGTTAGTGGTAAAACCATAAAGAAATGCAAGAAAGTGAATACCATAAAAGTTGGGACATGTTTACACCTAGGGTAATTGATGGGAAGAAGTGTTGGCAATGTTCTATTTATAACATGGAAGTAGTTATGTACATATTCTCATAATTATCTGTTAAACTGTACATTTACATTTCATGAACTTTATTTTTAATGTAATATTTAGTGTGAAACAAACAATATTGTAAAATTGCCAATCTCATCAGTACAAAGCTACCCATCTTTACAACAATATTAGTAAAGTAGTACCTATCTGTATATATTCTATCTCAGAATAAGAACAGAAATAAATAATCCAAATAATATTTGCAAAGTATTTTACCAACATCACTCTATATTCTATATCATAGGAAAAATAACCTGAAAAGTAGAGAGTGTTCCTGATAAGTTTTACAAACCTTACTAATAACCCCCTTCTTCACCTTGTCATATTTCTTTTGTATAAACTACAACTACCAATATCATCCAGAGAGAAAAGGGTTAAGATTGATTTAACCCTACAATCTCTTAAATCATCTGCTTTCCACAATTGACTTTCTCAATTTCAAATTTTAGAATAAGGCAGGTCTTTGATTGCCAACTAATAGGGTGGTGAAGTCATGAATTTCAAGTCAAAGACAAGGATTCAGAATGTACCAAACCTTTCTGTTCTCACTAAGCTAGCCTCACCAGCCAATCTCTGGCAAAACAGCATGGAGGGAGGAAAACAAACTTTTCACTTTTGGGGAAAAGGGATAGAAATATTTAAAAGAACCGACAGAATCACTCATTTCTACTTTATTTAACCCAATATCCACTTCAGGGAAACATGTTAAAATTAGAAATTATTACTGTCACTATACACACACACACACACGTGTGTGTGTGTGTATATATATATATCCTGACATAACGTATATATATATATCAATATAACATATGTAATAACTATATACATATATACTGTATATATACCGATATAACATATATAATAAGTAAAATATAGATTGTACTTACCATTTCCATTAATAAACAGATTATGGGTCTTGAAACTGTCCTTAGCACTTTCCAAGGTCAGGGTAGTCTGAGCTAGTAAACTATACTTTGCACCACTAATAGTGAGAAAGAAGACATGTTTTAAATATTTGAGTATATTTTCTATTACATAAAATATTCAAATGTTCAACAACAACAAAAAATATTCAAATGTTCAACAACAACAAAAAAACCTGATTAAAACATGGGCAAAGGACTTCGACATTTCTCTAAAAGCGATATACTAATGGCCAATAAAAACATGAAAAGATGCTCAACATCACTAGTCATGCAAATCAAAACAAACACAATGAGATACCATTTCACACCCTTAAGGATGGCTATTATTAAAAAGCAACAACACAAAAAAATAGAAAATAAGAAATGCTGGCTGGGATATGGACAAACTGGAACCTTTATACAATACTGATGGGAATATAAAATGGTAACTACTATGGAAGACAGTTTGATAGTTCCTCAAAAAATTGGAAATAGCATTAACATATGATTCAGCAATTCCACTTCTGGGTATATAGCAAAAAGAACTGAAAAGTAGGGACTCAAATAGATATATGCACACCCATGTTAATAGCATTGTTCACAAGAGTCAAATAGTAGAAGCCCAAGTGTCCATTCAAAGGTGAAAAGGTAAACAATTGTAGTATATATGTAAAAATAGAATATTATTCAGCCTTAAAAAGGAAGAAAATTCTGACACAGGCTACAACATGGATGAACCACAAAGACATGCTAAGTGAAATAAGCCAGTCTCAAAAAGCCAGAATCATACTGTATGATTCAAGTTATATGAGGTACCTAGAATAGTCCAAATCAGAGACAGGAAGTAGAAGGAGGTTGCCAGGGGCTGGGTGGAGGGGAAAATAGGGTGTTATTGTTTAATGGGTAAAGTTTCAGTTTGGGAAGATTACAAAGTTCTGGAGATGCATGGTTGCACAATTCATTTATGCACTTAATACCAGTGAGCCATGCTTAAAAATGGTTAAAATGGTAAACGTTACATCACATATATTTTATCAAAAACAAACATATTTAGATGTTATAAATGCTAGTTTATAGTTAACAAAGATTAATCAACTTGGCATGTTTCTCTTTTGATACCATTGTATCTTAAGAAAATCTGAAAATTATTTGGTTTAACTTACAAATATTTCTTTTGAATGATCTCCATTCTTTCAGAAATAGTAACTGAAACCTAGTATGTGCCAAGTCTTTTGCAAGGTGATGGGCATTAATGGTAAATAAGACTCAGTTATTATATTCTGAGGCAGAAGGGAGGAGTGAAAATAGTTAGGCGGAGAAATCAAATACTGGCATTTGAAAGTTGTAATGCAACTTTTTCTATTGAAGAAACGGAGATTAGAAAGCTGAGGATCTATGTTAGGAGAATCAGGAAAGGAGAGGAAAAGTCACTGAAGAAAAACCATAAGAATGGACCCCTAGATGGCAAGCTAAAGAAGATCTCCAGAGAGAGCAATCAATTGTGTTAAATGACGCTAAAAGGTCCAGTCAGAGAAATACTGACAACTGACCAAAGGCTTTGGTAACATGACGGTAACTGTTGACTTTCACAGAGAAGTTTCTGTAGGTTGAAATGGAGGTAATAGGATGAAAGCTGACTGGAATGGTCCAAGAGAATGGGAGGAGAAAAGTGGAGATAGATAATATAAGACTCTTTTCTGTGAAGGACAGCTGTAAAATAAATGGGCAGTAGGAATGGGAGGTATTTCATCATGTTTATGTGTTTGTGGCAATGATGCAGTAGAAGAAAACCTGATGATGGAGCATAGGGAGAAGGGTACATGTGCAGGAACCTACTTTGGAGCAGTCGAGAAGATGAGACGCACAAGTAGATTTCCTCAGATGAGGCAAAGGCAATTAGCTCATAAGGAAGGAAAGCAGCAAACAAAGATCCAAATGCCGGTAGATTTTGTAGATGGAGAACATGCAAGTTCTCTTCTGATTGCTTCAGTAGTGTCAATGACATATGAAATAGTTATTGGCTTTGGATAAAGAGTGGAGAGGACAGGGTACTGGAGGTTTCAGAAGGGAGAGTAACATAACACGAAATATTTATCCTACTGAGAGGTGAGTGGAAGGCTATGGAAACTTAGTAGGATTGCTCAGTCATACTGAGAACTCACCTAAAGTTAGTCATCATGTGTCTAATGTGAAACCAATGAGTATGACACTTTTTCTCCAGCCTCATCTATTTTTCATGAGTGTAAAGTACAGAGGAGCTAAAAGTAAAATTTAAGTTGTTTTCCAAAGGTATGACAGGAGAAAAATATTAGGAAAGAATAAAATGGCAAATCATGGAGTCAAAGCTCAGTTGGAGTCAGAGCATTGAAGGGAGCAAGCTGGAAGTGTGTGAGGTGGTGGTAGAGAGGAACATCTACTAACAAGATTGTAGAGGGTGTGCAATTATTAGTGATGACAAGATCCAGAGTACAATCATGGTGGTCGATGGCTGAAATAGTTAAGAGGACAAGATCACTGGTGGCAAGGAAGTTATGAGAAGACAATCTACATGTACTTTAAGTCCAACAAGAATAAAAAAAAAAAAAAACACCTGAAATGGTGGGAGGCAGGGAAAGGGAGACAAAGGAAATAAAAATTTGGGTTCTATTTTTAGGAGTAACATTGCAATTTATTCTCACTGACCACTAAAAAACATCTGCAGTGTTCTTCACTTCAGGAATGGGGTCACTTTAATACATAGCGTAACATAAAATACTAAGATTAGTGTGCACAGAAAGCAGCTATGTTACAGGCTCATTATATCTTTTCCTCAATCACTTTACGGTAAATATGTAAGACATCTGCCTCTATTTCCAATGACTAGATGGTTAAATAAACCATGATAGAGCCAGTTAATAGTAATGTGGTCATTACAAGGATTTTGTGAAGGCTCTATAACAATCCTAAAAAATGCTGAATGTATAGTATAATTATGAATATCTAAATATCCCCTCTAAAGCTAGCTATTTAAAAACCTAGAAGAAGAATATCAGTTCAAAATTATAAAAAGCTTTTGACGTAAAGTGGTTGAACTATAAATAACTTCTCTTCTAGATTCTATTTCTCCAGTTTATATTTTGTAATAAAATAATAAATGTAAAGTTGTTGTAGGATTAAAATGTCCCCTAAAAATCAGAGACATATGAAGCATTATAATATTACATCTACTTACATGAAGTTTAAGGTACTTTGACAAGCAATATCTTTTTAAAGGTTTACAAAAACTACTTGGGGTAGGCAGGGCAGATATTCTGGCCCATGTTTTCAGATGAAGAAACTCAAGTGCAGAGAATGTAACTGACTTGCCTATAGCTTGCTATATTAAAAAAAGAACTTCATTATGCTATACTTACTACCTTTATACTTCATTAAGAAATAGTTAAGAAATAAGGTACTTTTTCTTTTAAAACATATATATTGATCATATTTTAGTCCTCCAAGAATTTTGAATGGAGGGAGCATGACTTATTAACCTTTAAAACCAACATATCACATGATGTAACTGCTGAATAATCATTTCTAAGATCATTAAATGAATAAATTAATTATACTCAACAGCTGAGTAATTCCTTAGTTATGTTTGAATGCTGAGTCATCTTTCACACTACCAAACCTTGTTCCTCAAAACATAAATAATCCATTTATTCTACATGAGTGTTAGTATACATGTTACTTCAACCTAATTTAAAATGTAATATAGTGGCTTTTTAAAAAAAATTTATACACCATTTTGTCAAGTAAATAATCACTCTTAATTTTACCACTTTTCTTTCACAAGATGACTGTTTAAAACAATGTATGTTTACACAATGAAGAAAAATGTACTATATAGTTCTTAAAAAGCATAAAATAGTTAATTCAGCTATAGAGACACTGGGAAAAATCTAGTTAAAGGAATTCAGCAAGCTAAATTCCACAAATCAAATGAATAAATGAATCACATGAGCCAGCATGCTAAAAATTACCAAAAATGTTCACTGTCTTCTTTCAGATCAAATAATACTTTATGATGATATTTCAAGTTACTTCATTTTTAAACCATGACTAATTACAATGGCAATGCTTCCAAAACCAACAATGATCTCATTTTTAAAACATTCTTGTCAGGATAACATTTTCTTACTAAAACATTACACTCATTCCTTTGGCCAACCCTAATATTGAGTTCCCAAAAGTTTAATCGGCTACATTTTTTAAAAGCAAATAGACCATTTGTTATAACATGGGGAGGGGGACGGGTGGTATCCAAAAATGTTATGAGAAAACAAATAACTACTTTAAATGGTAACCTGAAAAAGTGCTCTCTTTTGTCAGGAAGAAAAGCTGTATTTGGTCACATGCCATATTACTACATAAAATATATATTGCCTAAATTTGATCCTTAATACCAATTTTGGCTAAAAATTAAAGGCTGCATTAGGAATCTTCTCATTGAACTAGATCCCCTTTTAATACTGATGTTATTTTCAAACTCATCATGGTGCTGAAGAGGTCAGTTAAGGAAGTATCAGGTAAGAGCTGTCATGGGCTATGAGTTTAACCTCATACTCTGGATTCAGACCAGAAGCTCAATAGTATGCTGGTATTAGAAGAACACGATTTGAAATGCTATGAAAGGTTTTATTCTATCTTTTGACCAACTTTAATGGTATAAATAAACAAATGGCAGGCAAGTTTCACGGGAAATGTTCGTAAAAAAAATCAGTAGTGGGGGGACTTAGATGAGGTAAAAGGGGTCAAATATGTGGTAACAGAAAAAAATCTGACTATAGAAGGTGAACACACAATGTAAATATATATATGCCTTACTGTTAAAATGTACAGCTGAAACTTATTGGATTTCATTAACCAATGTCACCATAAAAAATAAATTAATTAATTAAAAAAAAGAGAATCAGTGTTTCAATTCAGGTATAGAGCAAGTAGAATGACAAATCTAAATAGGAGAATGAACACTTCAAGACAAATATGTTAATCCCTATTAAAAAAACTCAATACCAATAATGCTATTCTTAAAAATTCCTCTAGGCTGTGAATAGGAATATAGATTAAGCACAAGTTCTAACATCACTTATATTATCTTCTTTGAAATTATAAACATTATTTTAAATTTTAAAATATCTGTCTACATTTTATATCAAATTTTGTCATATTTTCTAAACTGCAATGCTTCAGCATGAATATGAAAAAAAATCTGGTCTCAGAACATTAAAAATAGTAACAATGGTAAGAGTTACATTTATTAAGTGCTTACTATAATACCAAGTTCATGAATTATCTTTTTGAATCTCATAAATATCATATTATTTTTAATATTCTCATTTTACAGAGGGAAAACCAAAAACCTAGAAAGTAAATGAATCTGCCCTGGGTCACACAAATAAATGACAGAATAAAAAATTTAAATATTCACTGTCAAATGATAAAATTTTAAAAATGAGAGGTCCACTCATTGTTTTTATAAGCTTTAAAAGCATATGAAACACTAAAAATGTCTCTAAGGATTCTTCTAAAATAAATTGTGTCTAGGCATCCTCACCTTTCATATGAGAAAATAGAGGTCCTGGGAATAATGTAACGTCCAAAACATAACTAGTCCTGTCATTTTTTAAATAAAGAATTTGCTGCTTAAAATAAGTTTTAAAACTACTGAATTCAGTAATTACCTCCAAGGTCTCTTTCAGTTCTAAAATCTATGTTTCAACTTAGAAATATAATTGCTCATTTAATTATCAAAAAGAAATGGTTCTATTATTTTATGGTTGAATTAAGCATCTTTTCAGCAAATACTTGATATAATCTTAACCTAAAAAATGTTTTAAGATAGACTTAATTCTAAAGGAAGAATATTAAAGGATGCCCTTCCTCTTTTTTAATGACATTTATATTACCATAGAATTATATTTTCCATGACTGTTTTTCAGAGGATGGGACCCATTTATAGATTATGAAATCAACTTAATCATTCACAGATTTTTCTAAGAACTGAAAATAACTAAAATAAAAGAGTCTGATAACTATATTATAAATAGCAAGGGCTAAGTATTGCTTTATGAACTCTGCTTATGTAGCTGTGCGCTCAGTCATGATGTAAAATTAAAATGTACTTAGAAAAGGTTCTCAAGCAAAATAGACTGAAAGCCACAATGCTAGAGCCCAAGGCATTTTTCACAAGAAATATATCTGACATGAAGAGTTATTTAATTACACTTTGATGATTGATACTTCCAGGATCTATACCTAAAATATTTTGCTTTTTGTAATTATAGTAAAATTATTGGCATGCTGCAGAGCCAACTCTATTAAGACATGCAAAGAAATTCTAGCAATGTTGCCTCATCAACAGTTTTCTCAAGAAACATAAACATAAAAATATTTGTGAAGCAACAAACACAATGTTTAAAGAAAGTATCTGAAAGAAACCAGGGGTTCTCAAAAAAGTTATAATTCTAAATCTGGGCAGAAAGTACATGATGAACATGGTACATCTTGTGTCAGAAAGCAAAGAAGCTGTCAGAGATTAGGTTGTATCAAAAAGATACAGGAGTCAACCTGAAAGTTTACTAGTAATCAAAGATGAGACCATTTGGCTTCAAAGAAAATAATAACTATAATAGAGTAAAACACTAATATATAAAATCAAGACTTAAAGCAAAGCATTGATCACCTCCATGGTTGCTAGGATATCAAATTATTTTAAAATTGGGTAAATAAAAGAAACAATGTTTTTTTCTTCCCTTTCTTTCATCTCTCTTTTTTTTTTTTTTTTTGCATTTATATCCACAGAGTTCATGAAGGGAAGTTCTCCTTTGATAGAATTCTAAGTTTAAAAAAAAAATGCAGGATATTTGATTTTTGGTGGTGAACACACAACGCGATATACAGATTACGTGTTACAGAATTATATACTGGAAACCTATTTAATTAACCAATGTCACCACAATAAGTTTAATTTTTAAAATTAAATAATTAAACTCTTTTCTTAGATCCCAACTGAATCAGATACTCTCATACTCAAGTTCGCTCCTAAATTTCTTTCTCCTCTCCAAAACTAATGATGTAAAAGCAAGAGATGGTGATGTTGGAACAGAAAGAAACCATCTCAGCATGTGAGATGAACAGAATTATGATAAGGTGACATTTAAATATTTGAACATTTATTGTACAGCATCTGACATAGAAATAGTCTTGTCTTGACTGAAGGAGGTTAGAGGTGATCAGAGTGCTCGACTTCATCTCCAAAGACAATGATTCTCAAGCTTCCTCCTCAGATTTTTGAGAATTTTACCAGGACAGAAACCATGTCTTTTTTGGTAACTCCCACCAATGAAAGAGACATCTGACACTAATATAATGGAGGGAGATTTAACTACTTTTTATTCCTGGGATAATGTTAAAGATAATTCTCTATCTTGAGCATGGTTACAGGATCAAATGAGGGAAACATATGCCCAAAGCCAAGTTGCATTTAGCATTGTGATTCTACTGAAAGAATACTGGAGGCTAGGTCACAAAAGGAGACCCCACTGATTGTAAAGGAGAACCAACTGTTACTATTTCCTCATATAAGACCTGTCTCGGAATCTATGAGCTTGATTTCATAGATGCAGAGACTAGATTAGTGGTTTCCAGAGGTAGAAGATAAGGTGTGGGGTGGGCAAAACGGGTAAAGGGGGTCAAAAGGTACAATCTTCCAGTTATCAAGTCACGGGATGTAATGCACGCCATGATGACTATAAGTAACAATACTGTATTACATATTTGAAAGTTGCTAAGAGAGTAAATCTTAAAAGTTCCCATCATAAAAAAAAAATTATTAACTATGTATGGGACAGATGTTAATTAGACTTATTGTGGTAATCATTTTGCAATATGTAGAAATATTGAATATTATGTTGTACACCTAAAATTAAAATAATGTATTTCAGTTATAACTCAATGAAAAAAGATAACTTAAAAAAATGCAGGATAAATTTAGCAAGTAACCAAATTATAATCACTAATAAAATAATAAATGATCGGCAATGGCTTTCTCAAACCATTAGACAAAAGATTAATAGGGAACTTTATAATGGATAAATCAGGCTGGCAACACCTGAACCCACTGATCAATTTTAACATGACTTAAAGTGGAACAAGGCCTCCTAATGGGAGACAGTAGGAAGCACATATAATCAATACGAAGTATTATTGCCATAAATGAGAACCTGAATCTAATCAGTCTTCTAGGTCTAACTACCAGGTATAGAAAAACAGAAGACAGGAAAAGATGTTTAAAAAAAAAACCCACAAAGATACAATCAGCTAAATTCAAAATATGGAAAATTCCACAAGATCTGGTTTCTTCAATAAAATGGCAAGAAAAAAGCAGATACGAAATTGTTAAAAATTAAAAAAACTTTAAAAACTCACTTAAACGAAACATTGTAGAATTTGTTTGGATCCTGATTTGCACAAACCAACCACAAGACTTTTTCAGAATTGGGGCATTTTGAATACAGACTAGATATCAGAAGATATTAAAGACTTATTTTTTAATTTTGTTAGGTGTGATAATGGTTAACACGGTTTTGTTATAGAGATAAAATATTTTTTTAAAATCTATATGAACAAAGCATTACATAAATATAGAAATCCAATTAGCAGGCTGATATGTAGCAAATACTTTGACATATAAAGTCCCTTTTCAAGAAAAACATTTCATCTTTCTGGTAAATACTGGAATCCCAAAATCACTAAAAACAAACTGTCACTCAACTTCCTACTTTCAAAGTAAGGTATTACAGCTACCTCAGCTGGGTAAATGTCAGACAACCAAGTTTTGTTTCTGCTTCAGGATGTTTTTTCCTTTTAAAATATAAACATGCACTCCACATACAATACTTTAAAATGTCACAAATACATAATTATACAGTCACTATAAATATTGTATTAGAAACTTACGAAACAGCAGGACTGAAGGACAAGCATGTTTCATGATCTTGAAGAAATAAATTTATTTTCTTTCCTGTAGCTTTACTTATAGAGGTCTTCAGTTTCTTGGCTAATTTTTTTGGTGTGTTGGTTAGAGAAGATTCTTCTGTACAGCAGCTATATAATTCCACCTTTATCTGAAAGTCTGGCCTTGCTTCATTACTAAAAACAAGGGCATTCTAAACGTTAGAAATTTAACTCAATAGGAAATAAAATTATAACATCCTTTGATGTTTTCACACACTGAAATCAGCATTTGAAATAGGTTAAGGTTAATGTATGTTAATGAGACAGAGTCTCTCAGGATTTATTTAGTATCTAAATAACCTGAGTCACTACAACTTCAGAGGTACTGGCTTCTAAAGTAGGTCAGGCTTAACTCAATTTAAACAATATGTAAAGGCATATACTTAAAAAGAATAAAATGTCATGGTTATTTTGTTGTCATTCCTTGTCATTCATTTAATACAGCTATTTTTAAGGTGTTTACAATGTATGTGTGATTTCCTGAAATGACTATTCTTCCAAAAGAAAGTGGTTTGAAAACAAAAAGGAAAGAAAACAAAACAACAAAAAAAACCCCAAAGGTTTCTTCTGTTAAAAACTTTAGTTTTCACAGTCACTTACAGACCACTTACCACTGTGCCAATACCTCCCCCTACAACCTGTCCCACCTGTACACCTAATAACTCTAAAATAACATTTCAATATTTAGTTATATAGGAGAAAAAAAAACAAAAATTATATAAAATTGAAGGCCAGTGCTGGTAATCTTTGTATTCTTAAACTAGCATAAAGGTACTCAAATATTTATTAAACCAATATGCAGAAATTCTGCAATTTTAGCAAACACTAAGATTGGCTTGGCCCTTTTTCAGACACAATTAACTACCCTTCCATAAAAGACTGCGGTGGTGTTACTAATAATAAAAACATATTTAAATTTGCAAAACAGGTCCATCAGCAGTAGATGTTACCTAAAGATGTTACCATCAGCCTCAGAGATTTTAAAAATGCAGCACAGACTTTTTAAGAGTTAAATGGCCAATCCAAAGTTTGGATAAATCCAAGGAATAACTTCCAGATATTTTTATAGTTTACTATTTGGCAACTTTTAAACATACAATATTCCTGGTAATGACTAACAAATGTCAATATTTAGAGGAAAACCAGAGATTCATAAATATTGAATACTTATTACAAATAATCATAACAAAAAGCACATTTTAAAACATTTAGACCATCTGACTGCATTTATTTTTAGAACAATTTAAAATATTTACAGAATTTAAAAAAAATTATAAATCATGTGTTGTCTTTCCAAGAAATTTACATTGTTCTGTCCCTGGAGAATAATATATGATTTTTGCCTTTGTGGTAAAACAAACAATAGCAAAGTGTCATGAAGAAAAGAGACCATTAACAGATGATTTTGATAGGAAAAAATTTATTAGCAACCACTGATAATGGAAATAAATATATTTAGGTAACTAAGGGAAATTATTTTTTTAGTCTCAATTATGTAAACATTTTTGGGATCCTAAATAAATTGCTTTGGTTCAACTGAGCTTGTAAGAAAGAGGGCCTGCACTACTTCTAATAATACAGAACAATGCATTTTATTTTTCTGTGCTGTGCAATTACTTATGGGACACTGGATAGAAGCCACAAAACATGGTTTGCAATAGTTTTTTTTTTAATGTTATGTGAGTGGCAAAACTAGTACTCATAAATCTCAACTGTATTGCTCCATAGCTGAAAATGGCAAAAGTCATGTATACTAACTTTATTTTAATAGTTAAATAGCTATTAATATTCAGATATGAAGATAATGTCGTTAAAACTCTGAAGGAAATACAAATCATACACTGTTTAGGCCAACAGAACCTTTAAAAGAGGCCAGGAAAAACTTATGTTAGTTAAAAATGATTTCTATGGCTACCTGAGGAGTTCTTTCTGGTGTTGTATTATGACCACAATAAAATGAGCCTGTAAAAAAGCAGACGCAATAAAAACAGCCCTGAGGATCACCCAATTTTTTATTGTTTTTGAGTACATGAAAGAAGTGCACCATAAGAGAAAGAACATCTTGAAATTTTACTAAAGTGTTTTTTCTATGGCACATATTTCAGGACTATCTTATAAATAAAGTTGTAATACTAATTTATTTCTGTAACTAAATCTCCTATATGAGATATAAAAACTTATTCTATTCTCAAATGCATTCTGTGCAATAATGTTATAATGAGATTCTATTGTATTCATAGCTTAGTAAATAAATGAACTATAAACATTTGCAAAACTTAAAAAAAATATATAATATGTAATGAGTCAAACACTTATTACTAATATTACATGATTCCCATTTACTTCTAAGTTGGGAAATTTCAAATGTATAAATGGGCTTTTGAATAAAGTAACTTTTAAAATCAATTTAAACATTTAAATATCTATTTAATGCTTCAAAAATAATCCAAAGACCCAATAATCATACCCACCTTTAAAAAATAATTTTAGATTATTTTCATTCTCTTAAGATAAATAATACTTACAATATGGTTACATTTTCAAAACATATATCTGTAATTGTTTTATCTACAATCATCATGTCAGTATCAAAAACTTCAGCTCCCATTTTGAATAAACAAAAAATGGCATAGCGTGGTGATCCTAGAGAAAAAAATAAATTAAGCCATTTTCCACGTGATAAATCATGCCTATATTATGTAAAAATTTACTTGAAAATAAAAATTAGCTTAAATATTTGTTAACAGATTCTTATTTATAGACACTGTACACTGCAATCCTTTTTTTATAGTGACTGTTTTGTCAGTGTATGTTAATACCCTACCAAACTACAATAATTAAACCAGGGAATATAAAAAAATAAAGCTAAAAATATAGGCCTCTCAGCAGTCTAAAATGACCACCAAACTCATAAATTTTATCCTTAGAAAACTGTTTAAACTTTAATTAACAGCAAAGTTATTATTAGAGAGAGAGAGAGAGAGAGAGAGAGAGAGAGAGAGAGAGAGAGAGAGAGAGAGAGAGAGAGAGAGAGAGTGTGTGTGTGTGTGTGTGTGTGTGTGTGTGTGTACGCACACTGCCTTTGTCATTTTGGTTTCCAAGTCTATTTAAGAAAAAAAAAGTTTTCTATTATAAGAAGTTAAGACCCGGCACGTTAACAACAACAAAACATTTTCCACTAAACTAACAGCAAAGGAGGAAACCACAAAAACAATAAAAAGTAGACATGTGAACACAAAAAAGCAGAGCTGCAGGGCCTTTTAATATGGTGATGTTTTTTAAAAGTATTAGGGGATTAAAGGGATAAATCCTCATTATTGAAAAAGATGTAGTTCTTCAAAAAGTTATTCTCTATAATAGTCAGATGTACTTAATTCCCACATGTATTCTTTTGTAAATTATATTTCCTAATTGAATAACAAATATACTAACCTGATTTTGGATTCTTCATATAAAACTAATTATGTTCAATATGATTCAGTTTTTAAAGCATGAGTAACAATGCTATCACAACAGACAAGAACGATAAAGGATTATCATATCTTTACTGCTTTGCCTCAAACAGCTAGAAATTATTTGAGGTTAATTTCTATGACCTAAGCATTACATAGATTTGTAAAGACTATATAAAGCTATAAAATGATAACGGGAAAAAGAAAATAAGATCAAGCTAAAATCTTTCTCTTTTATATCCTGTTAAATAATCTGAAGTTACAAAACAAAGCAGAAAAGATGTCCAGGATTTTTGGTCAATAGAAGTTGACTTTACCTTCATTCCTTAAACATTTTCTTTTGTTTTACACTTCCCTTTCCTTACAACCTGTTACATTCTGTCCTTGCAAAGGTTCCTATCAAGAACTAAAAGATTAATACATATTCATTCTCTTAATTAGTATCAAGAAATTGTAACATATTTATACTAAAAATTAGGGGAAAAAACAGTTCAGCAAGATTTTGCTTATTCTGTCAAATGACATCAATTCATTTCAGTGTGGAAGCAACTTTTTCTCCCAATAATCACAAATTAACTATACATTAAGGAAAAGATTCAAATTACAAATTAAAATCATACATACGTTCTTTATTGCTGAAGTGATCAGAGTCTTTCCACATCAGTGGTATTCGAATATCTATAAAGAGGGGAAAAATTGATAAGTAATAATTTTGGTAAATTTCATTTCTTAGAGTGAAATAAACCTCTGAATTCCATAATAGATTCTGATCATAAAAGCCCATTAAAATGTTTTATTTAAATATTCTAACACTGATATTTCCTCTAAAAAAAAACAGCTCAGACTAGAAATACAAAATTTGTTATACTTATTTAAATAAACTAAAACAAAGAATGAACCATTACTCAAAAATTAACTTATTAATAAGTGAGGTCTATAATAAACTTATGCCATAATATTTTCATTTTGTGATTTATGGTTCTTAAATAGGTGAGTTATGAGGAAGCCAGTGTTGATTTTCTATTTTGGGTAAATGGTAGCAGCAAAAGTAGTTATATACATTTCAAAATCACAGTAGAGGCATAAAGGACTTTAGTACTTTTGCTCACTATTAAGTGACGTCTAAGACCTCACTGGTTTTGGGGAGAGACCCAAGCTTTTGACAAAAGTATCTAAACTCTCTCCACTAAGATTTAACTTGTCTACAAAAGAATTCATAGATCTTTGTATATTCATGTTACAAATTCACATTTCCCTTAAGAAATAAAGCTAAAAAGAGGAATTCATTGCTTCTTTCAGACCAAGAAAGGGGCACATGTTTTAAAAGTGATCTGAACTTATTTTCCCTCATTTCATACATTCTTCAAACTCTAATTGTTAAATGATCTTCCAGAGTTAATCTAGAGCTTTGGCAATCAAATTTTCCTAATTTCCTACATTCTCCCCTTTATTTTTAATACTAGATTAACAATAATAACAATTTTCTTAACATTTATTTATATGCTATTTATATATTTTCAAAGTTAGAGGATCAAGATTCTACCTAATAGATTAAGATGTGTCAGCTACAGTATAATGTAGCACAGTAGAGATCTCAATGGTAAAGTTAGTTTTAATTACAAAAACTGTATGTTAGGAGTTTTAATTATTCAGAGTACAAAAAAATTATAAATACTTCAAGACTTTGTGGAAAATTTCTGTTTAAGACACTTCCCTTTTATACTTAGGAAGTTTATGTGCATATTTTTAAAACCTATTAATTATGTCACTTTCAGATAATTACAAATCTTTATGAACATAAGCTGTTTAGTTATATTTAGGTTGTGCTTTGCTTTTAGATCCTATGATCCTTTGTCTACATTTCTGTTTAGAATTCAGTTTTTAAGGTTCTTAATACTTATTTCAAATTTCCTTTCTAGAAAAGTTTTATTACTCCTTCATCCCTACCCTACCCAACCCAACAGGTATGTATGAATGCCCTTCCCACTGCTGCCTTATTAGCAGTTTTGATAAAAATATTACTTACTGAGCTCTCTCCACATGCCAGGCTAAACACTTTCCACATATCTTATCAAACAATAATTTTAAGAATGTTTACCAATTTAACAGTCAAGTGACAGGATTTAATTGTTTACATTTGCATTTTTTGATTAATAAGAAAAATGTTAATACATTTATTGGCCAAATCAGCGAATGAATCTATCCATGGCCTGAATCTCTTTCTCTCTCTCTCTTTGACATATCATTTAGTTTCTACTTTTAAAAGTTAATTATTTAATCTATGTGAGAATTTTTACCTGAGATAAAAATATTTGTTCTTCTTATAAAAATAATGGTTCCAGATCCACTTATATCTAATAGGACTTCTTTCCCCTATGGATTTAATGCCACCTTTTACACTATATGCCATTCTAAGTGTCTGTTCCTTGGCTATGTAATTTATGGATCTAACTGAATCATTTATTAATGACTGTCTATTTTAATACCAATACTATACTATTATAATATGGTATATGGTATAATATGAACCTTTATAATATACTTTACTATCTATTAAAATACATCCTTCCCAAAACATCTTATTTTCACTATTTTTTTTTGACTTTTAGAATATTTTATCAAAATTCCCTTCAAATGTTTTACTAGAATTGTTGTCAAAATTAATTTGGGAGTTGATAACATTATAGAGGAGCATAATGCAGTTACCCTTACATTTTTATTAAAGCTATTCTTGGGGTTAGTTAACGTTTCTGGTTTTTGCTGTTTTTATTGTAAAGGAGATATTTTTTGTCATCATATTTCCTAATTAGTTATTGCTGGTTTTTAGAGCAGCTACCACTTTTTGTATATTTATCTTGAATCTAGCCATTTTTACTGAATTCTTTATTAATTCAAATAGTGTGTCAGTAAATTTCCTTAGACTTTTTAGGCCTGTAATCTATTATCTTCAAATAGTGTTTAACTTGTCTACTTGTTTTCAGTAGTTGCTAGGAATTTCTAAAACTGTGTTAAATTATATCAATACAGTAGATACTGTTATTTTGTTCTTGATTTTAATGAGATTGCCTTTATTGTTTTATAATTATCACTTGGCTGATGTTCTGTCTTCTTCCTTGACCACAGTTGCTGATTCATTTCATTTCACAACTGTTCTTATTCACAGCTGTTCTTGTTCTACTAGGGTGGTATTAACTATTTACACTATCTTGGGAGAAACATGGACCCTGACTTCCTTTACCGTATACCCACAGCCTGTGGTCAGTCTTGCCTTTTCCCATATCTAGCTATGTCAGAGCCTCAAGAGAAGGTAGACACTTCTTATCTATTCCCCAGGTGGTCATGTACAACCAGATGCCAAAAAATGTCTAAGTCACATTTTCTTATAAGCTTCAAATAGTAGAAATTCCTTCCTGATTCTCACAAATGGTTGACTCAGTTTTAGTTTACTGTATTCTTACTTATGTCTTTTTTATGTTTTCACTGACATTTTAATGGTAAACTCAGAGTCATAATAGGACGGCTAACTTGATGCTATCAGGCCTTACAAGTCTGTCTATTATAATTTTCAAAAGTGAAAACTGAGGCACTTTGTAACTGATTGGGCTTTAGTCATTGAATTAGTAGTGAGTGAGTAAACTCAAGCAATTACCACAATGCAATTATTTGACATTTAGCAG
The DNA here is from genome assembly GCA_004027375.1 of Macroglossus sobrinus. Lineage (NCBI taxonomy): Eukaryota > Metazoa > Chordata > Mammalia > Chiroptera > Pteropodidae > Macroglossus > Macroglossus sobrinus. The sequence goes on along the minus strand of PVKZ01001525.1, from coordinate 295,020 downwards.
AAATAATCAGGATAAACCTCAATTATTCTTTTTACTTTTATAAAGATCTGGCCAGTGAATAATGAAGCTGGAAATGGAAAACCCAGCTATCTCCTGGCAATCAATGTAATCTCATTAACATTAATAAAACTTTTGTAGCAAATGATTCATTTTAATCAAAACAAAAGTCACATTTTCAACCCAATGTCAGAAGAATACAGATTTATAAAGGTGAATTAGTTTTTAATTTTGTTTTTATTTTTACCAATAAGCAGACAAGATATAATTAAGCAAAAATGAAATAAAAATTACGTATGTATCCCATTTTCTGAGACTTTCAGTTCCCTAATTTAATTTAAAATTACCTCTTGGAATGAAGAAACATGCAGAAATGAATTTAACTTTTATACATGAGTATTTGTGGTCAGGAAAATGGTCTTTTCTCTTACTTTAAATGCTTTTACTTAAGCATTCTTCTAAACGTAAAGTTAATGCTAATTTCATGAATTGCTGCAAGTCAATAAACTATTTATTATGAATTGATAATAGATGTTAACTCTAACTTGTCATGAGTCTTTAAGAGCAATTTAACATATCTCATTTGTGTACTGAGTGGCATTACATCGGAAGAAAGAAATGAAGGATTACATTTAAGTATTTTTAGCAAATCCCCTTTAAAGATCTGTAATATTTTATCTATTGAACAACTACTAGGTAATTGTTTTATGTTTGGCATCAAGAGGCTACAAGGAGGTATAAAACATGTTTTATTTCAGTCTTATAACTGGAAAAATTAAAACAATATAACTATAAAACAGGCAACTGATTTTTATATAATTCTGTCATTTTTCTGATGAATTTTTGGCTAAGGGCAATTCCTCAGATTTAGGGCAATTACATCCTATGTGGAATTCAGGTCTATCCTTCTTGTATGAGAATTGTTTATTCATAAAGACACTTCTAAAAACAATTCCTTGAGTGACAGGGCCTGAAATGCAGCAGCCAGATCCCTGGAGCTTTGAAGGAAACAAGGCTTTTGGCCAGTGAAAAAACCTAGTTGTTTCTTAAGGCTGATGGAGGTCTGTTGTTTCCAAAGGGTACTGATGAAATTTTTGTGCAAAGTACATTATCTAACTAGCATACCCAGGAGTCAGCCATGTATCCACTTCAATCTGTGGCATCTCTAAGCCATTGTCTTTAGCTTCCTTAAACACTTTGGAGAAACTGAGACAACACAGCTTAAGTGCCATCTAGTGGTAAAGGGTCTCCTAACTGCATAAGGAATTCAGAGAAGGGAAACTTCATTTCTAGCTGGAATGATAACAGGGAAAACTTTATAGATGAACAAACAGATCCTGAAGACAATATGGTTATTTCAAGAGCATGGGGTGTGCAGACGAAACAGGGAGAGCAATGTCATTACATATAGTAATGGTGGAAGATATGGCCAGAAAAACAGTTGGGTCAGAATAGAAAGCTCTTGGGGGAATAGGTTTGGTCTTTATCCTATGTGCCCATAGGGCAACAAAGAAGTCATCCATCTGGTCAATATCCACTGAGCAATTACTATATGCAAGGACTACATGAGCTTCTGGGTATATTGTGATGAGCAAAACAAACATAGTCTAATTCTCTTGGAACTCTCTAGCCTAGACAAACATTAAAAATATTATTGAGACTTCTGAGTGGAAAAGGAATGGAGAGTCAAAAGACGAGTTTGCAGCCCAGCTCAGCCACTTACAAGCAGTCATTTAATCTGAGTAGGTAGAAAAGAGACCTACCCTACATATTTCACAAAGCTGCACTGAGGGTAAAACTGCATAATATATGCACTATACGTGAAATAGTTTTCTCAAACTGTTTGTAAAATTCTATATGTATGTACAGAATTATGCAGTATTTTAGAACAAATATTCTGATAGAAGTATACAAAATAAAATGAAGAAAGAGGATGGACACAGGGAACTAAAAGCCGCACCAACTCTAGAAAGTTACTTTATAGTATTTGGCAATATAAAAACAATCCATCTGTAGCATACCTGATATGGCGATCTTTCCTTTACATGCTGTTCGTTCTTTACTTTCAAAATTCACATCACTGTCAAAAGGAAAAAGCTTAATGAAAAAAATATTTTCTAATAAGCAATTGTTTTAACAATCTTTCACAAATGTCTAAATATTAAAAGCAAAAACAAATCCATGAATAATGACTTTCACTTAATATAAACAACTTGAATTAAACTTTAAGATGTTTAGTCAACAACTAGTTGCTTTAAGAGAAATATATAGAGCTATTCTCTTTCATTTTTCATATAAGCTTTACATTCCATGATGCTTACATATTAGCTTACTCTACAATGAAAGCCTTTTGTGATTATTTACATTTATAAATAAGATGTACAATATATGTTCAGGTCCCAGGAAGTGTAATACCTTGGATAAACATTTCATAAAATATATTTCTAGCTTACCATATTATAGTTGAAAAGTTAATGACCATCCCAATCATGAACTTGCTACCTTATCCTTATGAAATATAACAAATATCAAAAAAAAATATCACTCTGTTCTATACTTATATGCAGTAATATATTTCATTGTCTTGAAATTCCAAAAGAACTAAGCATATACTAAAACAATAAATTAAGGTGGAAAAGGAAGGGAGTGGCTCTGTATAAAGAATAAGAGGTGGAAAAAATATTATCTTGACAAAAGAAAAAAGTCTCAAAGGATATTCTTGGGATGTAAGGCACTTTCAGATCTACTTTAGATATACCATTACCATAAAAAAAAAAAGCTTTTCAAAATAGTTATCTCCTACTAGACCAAATCAATCTCATCCTTGACTATTTCTCCAATATACTATTTCCTAATATCCTGCATTTAAAAATTAGCTTTCCATTTCTATGACAATATTTCCAAAAGTATTCTTTGTACTTCTTTTTGGTCTTTATTTAAATTGGTCAGCTAATTAACTGCTGGCTAATTTAATTAGGTACTTCAAATACATGATAAGATAGAAATTTTTTTATTTGAATATTGTTTGATTTTCTAAGAGGGTTTTTAGAGAAAGACTGGGTGAGAGTTGAAGTGTATTTAATTTTCAGAAGACCATGACACCATCTTATTGCATTTTAGTAGGCTTATTAAAAAATTACTCTGTTCTATACTTATATGCAGTAATATATTTCATTGTCTTGAAATTTCAAAAGAACTAAGCATATACTAAAACAATAAATTAAGGTGGAAAAGGAAGGGAATGGCTCTGTATAAAAAATAAGAGGTGGAAAAATATTATCTTGACAAAAGAAAAAGTCTCAAAGGATATTCTTGGGATGTAAGGTACTTTCAGATCGACTTTAGATATATCATTACCATAAAAAAATGCATATATTCATTATCATGTGTCCAAATTTTAAAATAAAATATTAGCTTATTTTTTTTAACTCTCTTATTGGATTAAGCACATATGTATTATAGGAGAAATATATTCCAAATGAGCTAAAATAATTTACTAATATACTTAAGTTGATAAGCTTTTATGGGATATTTATATGGTATTTACAGACATATACTAAGTATAATTACAGTAATATAGTTGACTTAAAGAGATAAATTCTCAGAATCCTATCAAATTACTTTATGGCCACATTGGTATTTAAGTTAAAATAGGAAATTAACTCAGTGAAAATTAAAAGTACTCACTGGTTATTTCACAATAATGATTTGTTGAATCACATTTTATACTTCAGTTTAGTCTGTTATGTTGGAGAATATTAGCTTGCTTACTGGTTCATCACAGAGTGAAAATTTCAATTGAACAGTCACTACATTTTGGTGAAAATAATATACTGACAGGCCCACTAGAAATCAAACACAAATCTCAAATTGGAACAAAAAATACAACATAAACACAGTTGGTTGGCATTTGTAAGTCATATTTCTGAAAACACCTTCTATATGAGCAATGGATAATACAAATATTTAAAATACTTATTTAAGTGAAAAAATACAAGGAAGCTCTTACATTATAGGTAACTTGAGTATTATGGAATTGGTCATAGATTATGCTAAAGTTGAGATCCATTAGCTATTATTAAATTGGATTAAACTTAAGGCTTTGGCAGGCAAATGATATTCTGAAATACTAGAAACACCAAAAGCAAACTTGCTGAATATTTACCAAAAAGAAAAAAATTTTTCTCTCTAACTATTCGACCAATTGGCAGAGTATAGCTTTCTTCTCTGTAATTATAATTTGTATAGACATTTCCAAGACAGGTTAACAAATAGTATACACAAATATTATCAAACGATAATATAAATCCAGTTAATCATATAATCTTACAGAATAATTAAGTCTGTCTTTAAAAAAATGAGAGACAAACTAATTTAGTTTCATTTTTCTGATGCTTAAATTATTTTCAATTCAAATAAATCCTCAAACTGTTATTTAGGGTGCTAAAATGTGATGTTTTCTAATTAATCCAAATTGACAATAAAATTGTCAAACATTATCTGTTTAATAATGTGCTACTGTAGCTAATAGTTTGCTACAGTTAAATAAATACTTGTTTTGAAAATTTGCAATGTTAATGCCAATTCTAAATGCTACAATTAGAGAGCCAGCCTGAGGAAAAAGCAAATAACCACAAAATTATCTAAACAAAAGCACAGCTAAATAACAGTGTACCTTATTTTTATGAATCTAGTTTAGAATATTACTTTAGTGAGACTTGTAAATGCTAATTTAAAAGAGATAAAAATATAACAGATAAACTTTTAACTATGACCAACAGAGGGTGCCAGTCAGCTACCTTGTAGCTCAAAAATCTGTATTAGAATTGAGTGAATACATACAGATCACTCTATTTTATACTGGTCTATGTGGGAGTGTAAAACAGCATTTCTTTGCTAAAATGAACAAGCTAAGATGAAAAATAGCACAATGATTAAAGCATTTTATATTTTCTTAATTAAGTACTAAAAGAATCCTAAATGGGATTCTATTATTTGAAAGCAGGTTATAAAATCCTTCACCTCTAATGCAAATTGGTGAAAACTATAACACTCAGAAATGCTTAACATGGAATTTAAACCATTCTAAAACTATGTAATATAAAATTAATACCTTCATAAATATCTTAAATTGAGAAGATGAGCTTTCTATTTCAAACTTTGACATAAATGGTTCTCAAAAGACACTAACATATATATATATATATATATATATATATATATATATATATATATATAACAAGTTTTGTTGTAGAAATATCAGTGGTATACAATTCACTTGCAGCCCACACTTAAATCTTTTTACTTTTTTTTTAAAGTTATAGTATATAAGCAATAAACTAAGCAACTGGAGTATCAGAAACTAATTATTGTGGCAGTATTAAAATCACAATTTTTTTTAAATGATATACATAATTAGGTCCTACAAGTGACTTTGACTAGTATTATTTTTGCAAAGCCAAATAAAGTATTTCAGAAGTTAAAACAAAAGACAGATCAGCAGGTTGGGAAAGGGGGAGAATATCACCGCTAAACTGTAAGCTCTGTAAGCATAGGGCTTTGTCTATTTTGTTCAGTGCTGAATCACCAGTGCCTGCAATATAGCTCAGTATATTCTAAGGCACTCAATAAATGTTTAGTAAATATTGAATGAAGTGAAATAGGATATGTCGTTTTCCTGGAGAAGGGAGATTTAGCAGATTTAGATTAAGTTTTAGGGTTGAATCGTACCCATCAATAACTAGTTATGTTAATGAGTTATGCTGTTATCCTCTAAGCCTCAGCATCCTCATCTGTATAATCAGGGAACTATCTACTGACTTCATAGCTACTGAATAAAGTAGTATTTTATATGCATTCTATGTCATTCTTAAAAATGTTACACAAATACAAACATTACTTTGTATTTATATTTTTGGCCTCAGTATTTAAATTGGAGCTTATGTGAAAGAGGAACTAAAAAATCTGTTCAAGTGATCGAAGTGTGACTTCCCAGTACCCGAAGGATAATGGTTGCCACCTAATCAGAATTTCTTCAGGTATCCTACAAAACCTTTCAGATCAACAGAGAGAGTAATAAAATTACCTATAGCCTACAGCTATAGTTTAACTAGACAACAGAGACTACTATACACTTTAATTTACATATAAGTGGGAAAATTAAACAATGAAACCATCAAAGCCAGCTCCTAGAGGCCTTACCCAAGTAAAGGGTCAGGTACACATTACAAAACACAGTATCAACTGTGATCTTCTTTAGAAGAAAAGAGAATGGATAGAAGATCTGGAGGATATAATAGCACTGGTTCCTAGGGAGTTGACAGGAAGGGGCGCCAAAAAAATTCTGGTTCGGAAGTTGTTAGTCTTGTAGTACAGAGACACAAAATGGGGAAGGTATTGTTTGAAGGTTTGGCCACAAAAAAAAAAAAACAAAGAAAAGAAAAGAAAAGAAAAGAAACTGAACTTAAAAACCCCAAGGAAAAAAAATGGTATCAAAGAATCAGAAAACCAATCAACTAACCAACTGACATCCCCCAAAGCACCATTTATTTAAAAGTTGCTCTTCACAGTTCCAATAACAGAAAACACTCTTGAACTAAGAAACCAAGTAAGGCCTTCTACTCTGCCACCCTTCCCAAATCAGCTGGCCCAGGAAAATCCAACATTCTATATATTTCATTGGGGACAAAAAAATGACCCAAATATCCATACAAAGCTACTAGAAAATAAAGAAGAATCAAAATGTTTCAGCTGAAAAAAAAAACCTCTAACCCCACTCCAAAAAAATAAAGTAACAAAAACTGTAACACAATACTCCAAAATAAACTAAGTGCAGTTCAAATAAGCTATCGCAAATATGAAAGAAACCTGGAATCTCAAATCTAAAGGCCAATCAACAGATAAATATACAAAAAAAAGAAGAAAAAAACTGAAAAACCAAGGAAAGAAGTTAGAAAATAAAATCATTTCTGAAATGAAAATACAAAATGACCAAGTACAAAGAGATAAAACTGAAAGTACGTTAAGAAACATAGTAGATGAGAATGAAAACAAAAAAATGAAATAAAAAGTTTAAACACATTAAAGAGGAGAAAGTGAAAGCCATACAAGACAAGTATAAAAGATCCAACTTTGGTGCAATTGGAGTCCTTAAATAGAAAAAACAAAACAATGAGATAAAATTAATGCTTTATTTTGGAGACTTTAACTCCAGGAAATTTTTCTGAAAATAAAAGAACTGAACCTACCTTTGGAAGAGTCCTAAGTGAGTCAAAATGTTCAACCATTAGACATATCCTAATAAAATTATCAGGCTTTAAAATAAAGAAATATTTTTTCAGCCTCTACACAAAAAATATCCGTCATTTACAAAGAAGAAATAATTACATTTGTTGATAACCAGACAACAGAGCAATGTTTTCAAGAATTCAACAAAAGAATGTGTTTGCCAAGGATTTTGCATCCAGCAACACTGCCCTTTAAGTACTAACACTAAACAAAAGTACTTTAAACATGTAAGAATGTGACAAAAACTATATTCATGAGTACTAGCTCATGAGCGTCCTCCAGAAAGCAATGATTTTGGAAAATACAACAAAAGACAGATGGCAAACATTATACATATTTAATTGTAGTTCAGAGACTAAAACAAAGGTGGAAATACAAGTACATGATTAGTATGTAAATAATATACATTCCACCAAAGGAGTAATAAGAAATGATTATTTTTTAATAGAATCGTGAAGGAAACTAATGATGCAGAACAAAAGAGGTCTTGGTAAGTTAAAATGAAAGAAAGGGCATATCAGAATAAGCAAAGGCACTGAAGACAAGAAAATTCAAGAACTGTTTTGGAGATACAGATCTAGCATTTGGCAAAATTTGTAAAGTAGAAACTTGAGAGATGAGACTATAAAAGTAGTATGAAATCAGACCACAAAGATCCTGGAATACAATGCCTATCTAAGGAATGTTAGTAAATAGAAACCATTAGCTGTTTTTTAAGAAGTGGACTGATGATATAAGCAGTCTTTTAAATAGACATATTTGGCTGTAACAAGCAGGAAGAAGGTAGGGAGATAGTCTAGTTTACCAGTCAAATTGACAGAGTGCTATAATTAAGCAATCCTATTTAAACTGTGGCAGTAAGCTATCTGTGTTTCACCCCTCATCCTAACTATCTTCTGTTTACTAAACCTAGAAAGCTTTCTATGTTTCACTTTTTCAGCTCACCATAACTATATTGTGAATTGTACACAAACCTGGGTATCTTTTGCATAATTAGACATAAAAAATAGTATACCAGAAGGTATTTCATAACTACACACACAATTAAAAATAACAAAGCTTTTGCTATATATTTAGAACATTATGGTAATGGAACATCTAACCAGTTATCAATATTGTCAGATATGTGGTTTAAAAAAAAAAAAGAACAAATGATATAACTATATCACTGATTTCTCAATGGGGGTTCCTCATCTAAACCACAGATTGACTATTTTCTTAATTTTCCCAAGAATGGTACAAAACTAGCACTATTCTAGATACACTGAAGTTAAGTCACTGTATACAACGCATGTCTTAGGGCATTAGGGTTTAACTCTTTCCTGGAACCATTTTAAAAAGACTGTAAAGTGAAATAAGATTATTTGCTTAATTTAATAAATTCATAATTAATTGAGAAATAACTGAAATTGTTTTCAGAATGGTTGTTTTTGTATAAAGAGTACCTTGAGTAAGATTTACTAGATAAACTCAAAACTCATGCACTAATTTGATATCAATTTTTTCAAGTTATTTTATCACTTCTACGTCTGCCTATTCTTAAATTATTTTCCCTAAAAACTGGTTATTTCAATTATTTTATCTCACCATCTTTTTCATTACTCCACTACCCATTTTATCATATCTTTTTACTGAAAATAAAATGATAAAGGATAAGCAATGAAATAGTAAATGTAATGCCCTATAACTCACCAGGGCACCTTGGAGTAGTACAAAATACAAGGGCTTCTTTTTGGTGGGTGAGGGGTACTCAGGCTTTTAAGTATTCTGGTTTCACATCCTAGCCAAATAGTCTATGTGCCCTTTGAAACAATAATCTACTAAAAGTTGGGGAGAAGAAACATATATCCTCAAGAGTAAAATAATCCAAAACTATGCCAGTTATAAATTTCTCATGCTTTAACTTAAAAACTTATGCTATATAAGAAGACAAGCCACATTTATTCTATGGTTTGCATATCTCCTGCCACATAATCCTGTTCTCTCAGTGATACATGTGACCTAGTTTGAGAAGCATTGACTTAAACCAATGTAAGTCTATCTGAAAAATATTTTCCTAGGTTATAGTACTGAAATAGTTTCACTTTATAATGCCAGGGATAGACAATAATAAAAATTATTAGTCAATTATATGAAAGGTATTACAATAAGTTTTTTAGGTATAATCTTAATTTTCAAAGTGTAAACATTATCATGCCAACTTTAATGAAGGAAATGAGACCCAAAGAGATTAAATAGCCATCCCAAAGAAATGGTTAACAAATATTAGCTACTTTGCACACTAGGCTTTATTATATTACAATCTCATAAATATTTTATTTTTACAGAAATCTTTCTCTGACCTGTGTTTTTACCTTACTTTTTAAGAATTTATTGGCACTGTGAACAGCTCAAAGGCCACTATCATCTAAGAAGAAACTTTTTACTACTGCTAGAGCTTTAAGATTGATCAACAATGAATGATATAAGACTATTTATATTTAAAAAGAAACTAACATCTAACCACTTAATTGAGTCAATTCTTAAGTCCAAATAAGACTCAGCACTGTAAATAGGGGAGGATATAAATTTCAAACAAAAATCCTAGATCTGATCCAAAGAGGCAGCAAAGAGTGACAGAGAGAACAAAAAACAGAAGTTACTTAGCAAACCCTAAGTAACCTCACTTTTTCGACTCACCCTGACTACATTGTGAATTGTACACAAACCTGGGTATATTTTTGCATATGTAGGCATAAAAAAAAGGTAGTATACCAGCCTTGGTTACTAGCTAGCTAGCATCTGTCATTAGCTAGTTACGTGTCCTTAAGTAAGTCACTTGCCTCGCTAGGACGTATATTTACCATATGAAGATGTGCTAGCTGATTTTTAAGTTCCCTTACATTGAGAAGATTTTCTATCTTTTTTAATTTTGTTGTCCACTCATTTCAATTCATATACCTGTTTCCATTACTCTCAGCTAGTACCTTCTTTATTAGCATACTTTTAAACAATTAGTTTTTTCTTTAATTTACATTTCTTTATCCTCAATTATCAATCTTGGTTCTTCTTAAAATATTCTGTCAGTTCTTGCTTTTTAACCACTTAATTTATAATCTGAATGTATTAAACACAATAAAACTGCCCAGTGAAAATTGCTATCTTTAATAGTAAGTTTGCTCTGAGCTCTACTGTCAAAATGTTTGTTATTAGAGGCTACTACAGTATATTTTTAAAAGCTTTGGTGATTTGACATTTCACCTTAAGGTTAAATTATATTATATTTTTAATTCAAATATTTAAGTACATTAAAACCATAAGTAAACTATGCCACTGACCATCTTCCAGGTTGATTTGCAATCTGCTCTTCTAATTTCTGTAACTCTGATGTGTAAGCCATTATTCGAGCATTGCACACCATGAGATTCTTTACTGCACGTAAAATCTGGTCCTTCTGAGTGCTCAGAGAAAGGAGTTTCCATATTCCTTGTCGCATTCGAATTTCTAAATTTATTTTTTCTCGAATGCTGCAGTCCTTAAAAAAAAGAAAAAGCATTTTTAAAATATAGCAAAAATCCAAAATTCTAACATTTCTTACTAGATATCATTATAATTTTGTACCATATTGGGAAAATAACAAAGTTTTAATGTATTATAGTATAAAAATAGCTACTTTTAAAAGCTCTTTGCAAAATCTTAATTTTTTGCTTTATTAGGAAATCTTTATCATCTCTTGGATAAATAGAACAGAAACAAAGATGAGAAACATTACATATTCTTACCATAACTGTACAAGTTGAATAGTGTCTCCCAAATATTCCTGTCCTCCCATAACCTTAGAATATGACCTTATTTGGCTACAGGATTTTGTAGATGTAATTAGTTAAGATGAGCTCGTACTGAATTAGTGTGGGCCCTAAACCCAGTGATTAGTGCTCTTAGAGAAGTGCCATGTGAAGGCATAGAGAGACACAGAGAGAACTCCATGTGACGATGAAGACAGAGAGTGAAGTCATGAGACTATAAGCCAAGGAACACCAAGGTTTCCTAGCAACCACGAGACACTGCAAAAGGCAAGGAAGGGGTCTTCCTCTTCCCTAGGGTCTTCAGTGGGAGTATGGCCCTGTGGATGCCTAAAATTCAGACATCCAGCCTCCAGAACTATAAGAAAATACATTTCTGTTTTGTTAAACTACCCAGTTCTGGTAATTTGCTATGATAGTCTCAGGAAACCAATACAGTAACCAATAATAACTAATGTGAACATATAATACAGTACATATACATCTTATATAAGCTGTATTATGGGATGGCAAGATATAGTTGATGACACTTAACTGACCAAGAAAAAACTTTCTCAAATAGCAGATGCTGAATAAAGAAACTGAAGTTTAGCACTGGGGAGGTTACAAGCTACTTGTCATAGTAAAAGCAATGGAAATAAAATCTCAGAAGCAACAGAGTAAAAGCACTGTGTTTAGAAAATGTCAGAAGTCACAGCTACCTGGGACAGAGATATAAAATGTGGTTTGAGATATACTTTAGTTTTAAGAGTCACCATGAAACTATTAAATCATTTTAGTTCTTAAAGTCGTTTAGTCCATGCAATGATCTTATAGTTGGCATGACTCTATATACTAGTTTCAGATGTAACACTAAAATTCTGTAAACTGAAAGGTATTGTTTTAATTTAATTCACAGTGGCTTTTTGAAAATTATAAATCAGATACTTTATTATACCACAAAAAAGTCTAACACTCTGGTCTGTCCATTTTTTAAATAAAGTGATCATTCTGGCTTCTGTGTTAAAAAAAAAAAATCAACGTTATAATCAACCTTTTAATTAGATCAATACCTATGTTAAAAAATGTGAATAGAATCTAATAGCAAAGGTTCCAGATATTAAAAAGACAATCTTTTCAAAAAGCTGAAAGTTAAAAGAGCAATAGTCTGTGAAGATTACCCAAAAAGAAAACTGCAATAGATGATTTAATTTGACTATCCAAATCAATTGAATATACTAGTCACATGCAGAAAACAGACGTTTAATTACCTTCTGAATTATGTCATATAATCACCACACAAAAATCTCCTGTACCATAACTCAAAACCGGTATATTATATAAATGTACTCATTAGCTTGTTTTCCTTCTTTAACATGACTGAACTTAAACAACTCTATTTCATCTTTTCATGACTTGTCAGCCCCAAAGTAAATTCTTCTTTAATGTTAATAATTAATTATAAGGATTATCTATGTGACCCATATGTCTATAGAAATAAACTCTGGCAGGCTGGTTAGTATTGGAAAGTGCACATAGAAAGCAACTGGAAGCTGGGATGAATAGCTTTACCCCACAACTGAAATATAAGCAAATACCATCTGTTGTCATTAAATTCAGTTTTGCTTTTTAAACACTACAGTGAGGCAGCCAGTTGAACTAGCACAGTAGGCTGCACATTAGGATTACCTCAGGCAGAGAGGAAGGGCCTTATAAAAGTATCTAAGCTTATGACCTACTCCCAAACAATTAGGATCTCTGGAGGTGGAGCCTGAGCATTTTTCAAGTTCCTCTGGTGGTTTAATACACAGCCAGAGTAGAGAATGACTACTGTGCTTGAAATTCACAGAACTCTGGAAAGTTGCAACAACTTTAAAGAACCAGTAGATGGCCACAGCCACATTAAAGAATCAGTTTGGGCTTCCAGGGTTTCCATCTTGTAAATGAAAACTGTCTTCTCTTCATAACTTATTGATAAAAGACTTTACAAATTTATAGAGGTTTGGGAAATAGTGGAGAAAAAAATATAAAGTCGTGGTTTAAAAAAACAAATCTTATTTTTAAGATTAAATATTCATTAAGGAAATGAGACATCTAGCAAATACTAACATTAGAATTCTATCCTTTAGAGCAGGGGTCAGCAAATCCTAGCTTGGGTGGTGCCTATTTTTTTTTTAAATAAAGTTGTACTGGAACACAGTCACACCCATTTGTATTGTCTGTGGCTTTCAAGCTACAATAGCAGAGTTGAGTAATTTCAACAGACCGTCTGGCCCTCAAAGTTAAAAATAGTCACTACCTGTCCTTTTACAGAAATAATTTGTTGATTCCTAACCCAGCCAATTTAACACATAGTACACTATGATTCTACCTCCCCTGTTCTACAGTGACTGGATGTGGACCTGGAAAGGCTACTGTATTAACTAGTTTTTGTATTTGCCATGCAACTTCCTTTCAGTACACGTGTATACTTTACATGCAGAGAAAAACCACTCTGATCAAGCCATACCACTTTAGCCAAGAAAGACTTTATGGAGTCAAAGGACTTGTCATTAGTTAATAAGAGGTGAAATGTGTGCCTGCATTAGGAGCTGATGTCTAGTGTTATTCACAATGAAAATAATGATCAAGTAATGAGGGCATCCATTGAGCATTCAATGGTGATGGTTACTGACCTCAAAGAGGAAGAATCAGGAGCTAAAATCTGCACTGCTGCTGCTTCAACCATAATGGCAGAGTCCCTACAGATTAGGATCCATCACAGAAACCTGTTTCCCTGTATCTATCCCTCTTAGAAGGAATGCAAATCTCCAGGAAAAGAATGGGAGTTCTCTAGTTCTTCAATTTTCTGGATAAGGGCTTGCTGACAATCAAGTCAAACAGAAGCCTATGGCACTGTCCTGATTTTCTAGGTATTTAAAGTCAGGCTAAGTTAAAAAGGGCTAAAAATGAAACAGGGAGATGACTTAAAAGTGTAAATCTAGATCATGGAGAAAATAGAAACATACTAGGATTTAGGAGCTAGAATGGCACAAAGGAAGTACAAAGAAAGTACAAAGAAAATGGCTTTAGTGTTGGAATTAAGCACTAACAAAAAAAAAAAAATCAGAGTTGGGCTTCTGGTAAGACAACTGTACTAATCCAGATAGAAACTATTATTCACCTAATGGACATAGTTAAACCATGTTAGCTAAGAGACCAAAATAAAAAAGATTACAGAAGAGTATATTCAGCACACATTCCTCTAAAAGAATTATGTGTATTTTAAGCATTGTTTATGTACAGAATAAAATCTGGAAATTGTTAACAGTAGTCATTCTTGGGAATGGAATTGGAGAAAAAATTCTTAATTCATGTTTCTCTACATGATCACTTTCCTGCAATGAGACTGTATTACTTCTCAAATTTTATTTTTATTAATATTTCAAAAGCTTAAACATTTGTAAGACAAGGTAGGTGGCTGTCCCGACGGCTCAAATAAGACAAAAGATAGTAACAAAAATAGTCATCTCTCAAGCACGTTCTGAGTGTGAGGGACTGTGCTAAGTACTTTAAAGAGGTTCTAAATTCAAACAACTGTCTAGAATAGGCATTTTACCCATTCTATAACTATGGAAACTGACATTTAGAAAAGACAGGTAACTTATCCAAGGTTGTACAACAAGCAGACTTGGATTTGACCTTAACCTAACTCCAAAGTCAATAAATATTCTATGCTGTGTGTAGTCTGAGATCATGCCAAGGACTGAGTAGAGGTGTTTCACTAGTGTGTGTGTGTGTGTGTGTGTGTGTGTGTGTATTTGAACATGCTGGCATTCAACAACATAAATTACTGACAAAGGAACTAGGCTTCTTTGCCTGATTGTTAATGCCTTGCTTTATTTTTCCCAGTACTACTGAAGACTTCCTAACAATTTTATATCTGCAGAGGTTTTTAAGGTTTGTAGAAAAGATAACAGGTTTCTAAGCAAAGACAGTAAGTCAGACCATACAAAAAGGCTAATATTCTACCAATTTCGTCCAACAAAACTGGCAATTTCATAGGTTTAACCTACTTCAGAAGCAGGTAAAAGAAATTAAAATGGAAGTGAAGATCCAGCTTAAGGACATCAGAATGTTCTTTTAAGATCCTAAAGTTATGGTTTACAGTGGAAAGGATAACATTTTAATAACTGATTTTGCTAATAAATAATGTTGGTCTATATTAAATAAAAAGGTTCCTAACACATTTTATATGACTAAATAGAAAACAGCAAAAACTTTTATCCAACTAAAACAGAATCCACTATCAAACCAACTTTTTCTAAAGCTCAGAAGTTGCAGTTTGCTTCTCCACCCCGCCCCCACAAGTTCATGTTGTGCGTAGACATCGTAATTGTGCTTTCCATCAAATCTAGTAAAATAAGCGAACTTGTCTTATATTGGGCTTCTCGAAACTCCTGGAGCTCCCATTTCCCTTGCGTTCCGACACTTGCAAAAAAACGAGTGCCCAAACATTGGGGAAGGGGTGCAGGCAGCGGACAGGTGTGCCCGGAAACGCGCCGCGGGACTCCAGCATCCCTTCCCCATTCCAAGCCTGTTCTGCCCTAAGAAATCGGGGGTGGGGGTGTGCGAAGATTTCCAAGCTCCATCGTAGTATACCCTCAAAAGTGCAGACTCCTAGTCCTTCCCTTTGTTTCTGGCCACGGATGAATACGAGAGAGGAAGTGGGGGCTTTCCCGACGACGAGGCAAAACGGCGGCGTCCGGACTTGAAGCCCGGCTCCCTTCTCACTCACCTGCTGGGCGGGAAGCCCCGCCAGGCCGAGTTCGTGACCCTTCAGGGTTTGCACCTCCATCTTCAGCGCCGCAGCCAGGACCGCCACCACTCCACCAAAGATAAGATTTGAAAAGCCCGCCCCTGGCTGGAGCCCCGGAGGACGCCAACCGTTCGGCGGTACCAAGTCCCGCCGCGGGGAGGGATTGGGGTAGTTCACCCGCGCGCACGCGCGCAGTGGGCGCGCTCCGCGTCCCTCGCCTCCCGCGCCGGAAGCTTGCCGAGCCCCGAGGTCTGCGTGCGGGCGTGTGCGTGCGTGCGGGCGGGCGGGCGGACTTAAAGCCCTGGTTGGGGTGTGGGCGGGCCTGGGAAGAGAGGGGCGGGGCTGTAGGGAAAGTGTGCCACTGAGCGCACCTGACATAACTCAGTGTTTAGGCTGGTGGTTTTCGAAGCACGTCCTTTGCACTTGGGAGCCTTCTGCCTGCTTCCCTCCGACGGCTTTCCAAAGCACTTGGGGGCCGGTTGACCTAAGAGTGCAGTTGCTGGGCTACTACACAGTGCCGCTAGGAGCCCATGGTCTCGCTCCCAAAGACCCAAGTGACACTACTCTCAGCTCTCACTATCTCAGTACAGAATTGTCACCCAGGGTCACTCAGATCATGGCCTTATTGATCAGATCAGGCTGATTATGTACCATGTCAGGCATTTCACAATGCCTGCTCTCTTGCCCCCAACGTTTTTCATAATTACAGATTTCCCTTACCCAAGTAGTCTGCTCTTTCTTGCAGACCTCTTTTTTTCCCACCAACATTCAAGGTGACAGCAGAATGAGGTATTTTTCCAGAGCCCTATTTCTTACTGTCCCAAAGACCACTACAAAGAGTAATGGGAAAATACAATCTTTAAAAATCAAAATCGTAGTGCCAAATATTTCAGGACCTTTATAAGGTCCTTAAAATCCATTGTCCCTGACCTATCCTAACTTCCTTCTGAAGAGGCAACAGGACATCTCTTCGGCTTCTAACATTTTTTATCCTGAGGGAAGAATCTACCCTCAATAAATAGGGTGACCATATGTTTTATTTGCCTGAGACAGTCCCTGTTTGGATATGTTATCTCAGTTTCTCACCCATCTTGCACTTGTCCCATAAAGGATATTAAATTATATGGCCATTTTACCACAAGGCCCTTTAAAAAGTACGTGGTTTGAAGATACACTTGTAAAACTGTAAGTGCCTTACTCCCAAATGGGCAATTTGCCTCTTTGAGGCCCTTTAGAATAAGTGATACTAGAAGCTGCCCAGGTAGTAGCGATACTATAAGGGATAAGGAATTAACCCATATCCTTAACACACAACTATAAAATAGGTAAAGCTCAAAATTACCAACACAGAGTTCATTTCATTCTCTCTAAACACAAATCTGAATTCCAGAGTCATTAGGTACCCTTCACCTAGTACCTGCCTCTCTCTTATGCTTACCACTTTGTGACATAGTTATCCCCTATTTAAGGTGAGCTGCATGAGGCTAGTATAGATCCTGACTCATAAAAGTAGTACACACAGGGAGCTCATCATCAGACATATATTACTTTTCATATAACACAGCTCTTACATCAAAATACTTAATGAAACCATCATTTTATGGAAATGAGCAAACCAACCAATTTTAAATTTGACACTGATGTAGGAATATTTGATGAGTAAATACTAGGTATATAACTGCAAATACATTTATTTATAATACTCAACGACAGAGATCCAGGAAAGGTCATATTTAATAATTATCTGTAGAATAGACAGCTGCTATTTAAGACCTTTCTCTTTGGAGAAGAAGATATAATTTGGTCCTATCTCTTTATTATTCATCAAAGGATGTGCCCAGGAAGTGCTTAAGATACAACAATTATGTAGTGATTAAAATACTCAGAGTAGAAATACTGTTTCCTTATTTATCTCCAAGTCGTTTCTTGTTACTACTAGTTTCATCAAACAGTTTTCTCTGGTGTGTATAATGTACATAAAAATAGAATAATCCATGGAAACTACCAATAATTAGATTTCACATGTAGTAGTTTGATTAACCTGAGAATGAATGAATGAAACAACTCCCAGAAAGTAAAAAGTACAGTACTACCTTTTACCATTTCAAATGTTTGAGAGATAACATTTGGGCATCTCTCATTTAAGAGACAACACCCCACGCTCCTTGGGCTCCAACTGGTCAGGTGTAGGAGCCTTTCCTGGAAGTTGAGTGATAAAATTACTCTCCTACTAATAATATTTCTCATTAGAAGTTCTACATTTAATGTTAATTATAATATAGGTGCTAGTTATATTTAATATAACAAATAGATAATATTTAATAATTAACTAATTAAATAGAAAATTGGCATTTAAGGTAGAGAGGAGAGCCAATTTAGATAATACTAATAAATTTTAAAGTATATTTTTCTTCTCCTTATTTTCTGTATTTCTCTTTTTAACTCTCTAAAGGCCAAAAGAAAATATGGAACTTGAAATCAGCTCTCTTACATGATTGATCCATTATTTTTAAAAATGTTATTTGTTCCAAAACAGGTAACTGTTATGGTTTTTAACATTTTCCTAGACTCTCTTAAATTTAAAAATATTGTATATTCTATTTTAAAAATTCACTTCCTTTAATCATCTGTTACCTTGTAGATAATGAGTTTAGAATGAACTTCATAGACTAGGGCTGTATTTTGAATTACATACACAAAATAAGAAGGAACTACAGTAAAGATGTTATATAGAAGTGCAGCATTTGCTTGAATGAATAGGTCATAATTTACCAATAGTTGAAGCATCATATAATCATAAGGAGAATATGAAATTCAGAGTCCGAGGACTTATTAGCCCTATAACCTTGGGCAAGCCACTCAGTCTTTTTATCTATAAAACAAGTGTAATAATACCCAACTTGTTTTTAAAAAGTTGTTGGGAGGCTCATATGAGATAAGATTTGTGAGAATGTTCTGTAAACTGGTTATCCAACACAAACATGAGGCATTGCTACTAAAAGAAAATATCAGTACTTAATGTGCAAATGTATAGGACCCACGGAACACTGAGAAATGAATGAGACAAGCTTATGTAAAAAAAGATTATATAGATTCAAGATATATTATTTACCACTGAAAAATTATTTACATATATTATATATAAAGAACTCTTACAAATCAATAAAAATTTAGTGGGAAATGATCAAAAGGTATAGTAGGTGTATTGTAGAAGAGTAAACCCATATGGCAAATAAAATATGAAATTTGAAATTTACAGGTTAAGACACTAAAAAGATAATATTTTATAATTACTAGATTGGTAAATATTAAGAAGTTTCATAATACTAAGGATTGGTGAAGATACAAGTCAAAAAGATATTATTCACTGGTAGAGAACATGTCAATTTGTTCAGTAACTTTGAAAAAAATTCAGAACTATCTTGTAAAGTTAAAAATGTGTATACCCAGCATTTCTACTCTTAGGTATATAAATATATTCTTAGAGAAATTCTTGCAAGTATATATCAGCAACATTGCTTGTGAAAGCAAAATTATTAAAATGATTCAAATATTCATTTCAGAAAAATGGATAAAAAATTATGATTTACCTAATTAAATATTATATATCAGTAATAATATATAAACTGTGTAACATTATGGCTGAATCTTAGAAATACTGATAAAGCAAGTTACAGAGGAGTTTATAGGCTATATAATTTTAATAAAGCTAAATAATAAGAGAATCTAAAAAATATATTATTTAGGATGCACATATGTAGTAAAAGTTTATATTTAAAAGAAAGAGGGTACTAAAAACAAAACTCAGTATAGTGACTATCTCTGGAGAAAGACAGGGAATGGGATGGAGACAGAGCATGTAGATATAAAGCTACTGGTAATGTTTTAGTTTTTAAGTTGGGTGATGGGTTCAAGAATATTCATTTTAATGTTTCCCTGATAACTTACACATATATTACATATATTTTATATGCTTCAAATGTTTCATAATAAGAAATAATTCTAAAATATTTAAAATATTCTTGTACAACTTAACCAATGGTGACAATATATGGTATTTAAAAAGATCCTTACTTGGCAAAGCAATACTTGCCAGTACATTTTACTATGTGAAAGTATAAAAAGCACAGCTGCAATACAATGATATTCATGCCCACTGAGAGACAATTGGTCTCGTAGATCTATCTGTGAACTCAAGAGCCATTGCTCAGGAGCTAGGGTTGAGGGTGGGGTGGGTGGAATTTGCAAAGGATGAGAGGTTTTGTCAGCAGGTGGAGATCAAATTAAGTGCAATTTGAGTTATTACTGTTAATGTGATCTGCATATTACTCATAGGCATAAGGATATTCTAGTGACATTAAAATCAGAGAGCTCCTTACTGAGCAAGCAAATCAGCAAGAGAAATTAGTTACATAAATTGAATAAATGGTCCTCAAACTGTGGCACACAAAGACTTTCCAAGGTTTATGTAGGCTTGGGCAGGTTTAAAGGAATCATGGTCTAGATCATCTACTTATGGCCCCCATCCTAAAATTGATCTACTTAAGAACTTGCCTGCTATCTGGGCCTCACATTGGTCTCCCTTTTGCAATCACCTTTTCCCAATTGACTAAGGAAAAGCATCACTTTTACTCATTCCTATTGCATTGCCCCAGGGCAAAAAACTATCTGGGGCTGAAAGGATTATTATATTTATTGGTGTTGATGTTACTATAAGCAATGAACCAGGGGCTCACTGCTTAAATTTATAAAAATGAAAACAGGATGTGGACTTGATGTTGAAGGCTGTGCCATTCTAGCATTATTTAATATTCACCCATGTATATATAAAATAACTGAAGGGGAAAAAGTATTCATTTATCTCATCATAAACTTTATTTCCAGGAAAAATTTGCTTTTGATGTATAATATTGATCCAGTATAATTTGTAACACACTTGTTTTGTTTCTATCAATTGTGTACTACCAATAATTTTAATAATGCACTCCAAAATAAAATTCTTGACAATCTTATAGTCACATGAAATGTAAAAAAATGTATAAAATTCCAATTTACATGCTTACGTTTGTTGCAGAGAAACATTATAGGATTAGCAATAAAGGCCTCTAAAGCATAAAAACATTATATGTAAGTATAATATTCTGTGGAGGAAGTGGAATAAAAATATATGTTCAAATAGTATAAAGAACAATGTAAAATTTCAACTTACATATAAAGTTGTTTATATATATACATTTTTTTTTAAATGAATGATGTCTGGGTATAAAATCTTAAACATTTCAGATTCCAGTATATACACAATAAATATAAGGTTTTAAATCTTAAATTATAATTATTTTAAATACACCAGCAATTACAACCTTTGTAACATATGCTAAAACTTAACAGATACCACCTTAAAAATATGTAAGGGGAAAAGTTTTTAAAAATTCTTTTAGATGTTTTATAGAAAAAAATTTGGAAATTGCTGATTTAGATATCTAATAACATCACACTATAATTACTGGCGACATCTATGTCTAACAGAAAGGCATACTTACATATTGCTTTCTCAAATTTTTCTCTGATTCTGCTGCCTCCACTTACCATCATCCATCACAGTTTTTCTTTAGATGCATTAATGCCATCAATTAGGCTAAGAACAAATTCCTCTCTTCCTGCTTTGGTTCTGGAAATATTCCCTTTATAGATATTCACCATTGCTTTCTCCTTCTCAAGAGTATTGTGGCTATTATTGGGACTTTGCTCTCTTCCATAAAATTTTGAATCAGCTTCTCAAGTTCTGAAGAAATAAACAAGCAAGCCTGTTGGAATTCCTATTGGAATTGCGTTATATTTGGAAGGAAATTATATATTCAGGATATTGGTATTTCTATCCATAAATATCACATGTTACAAATTTACATCTTCTGTAATGTCTTTCAATAAAGTTTTACAGTTTTTTTCCACATAGGTTTTGCATATCTTTTGTTCCATTTATTTTTGGATTCTTTATATCTTTTCTTGCTATTTAAAATAATTCTTTAAAAATATGTCTTCTGCCTGTGGCTAGTGTACAAAAATAAAACTGGTTTTTGTCTATTGGTTTTATAACTAGATACCTTACTAAATTCTCTTACTATTTCTAATGAACTATAGGGTTTTTGGGGGGTATTCTATGTAGACAACTAAGTTTGAATAATAATTTTGATTTTAAGGAAAACACAACATGTTATCTTTTTTTCCTTCTGCAAATGTAGCCACCTGAAAAAGTTGCTCAATGTCCTAATGAGGTCCTATTCACTGATGTTCACTTTGAATGTGTCCAAAGAGGAGAAGGAAAAGAGAATCTTTCAGAGGGTAAAACAAAGAGCCATAGAAAATAAATGGACTGGAAACTCCTTCTAGGCCTAACCAAGGAACACTTCTCTCCCTTTGGGATAGAGAATCCTTACAATATCTGCCCACTAGGCCTTCATACCTGCTAACGACCAGCAACTGTTGTGTCTTCTATTCTTCTCCTTTCTAAGTAGGAGTAGTTATTGAGGTTACCCGAACACGTTTCACCAGTGTGTATTAGATGTTTTGGGAGCAGATGACCTATCTATTTAGTTCACAGGATTTTTGGTTCAAGAGGAGCCACACCCAGATATGAAGCACACTTGTTCCTGGCATAGGGACTAGAGTATATCACTCATAGACCCTGCTCTTTGAGCTTGATGTCCTCACTAAATGGCACTACTGGTTTTTCTCCTTCAGAAAGGAGTATATATTGCCTATAGGAAAGAGAGTGAATTGAATATTCAGTGCCTAGAAAGACTATTGTAATCAGTGTCATTCAGCAAATGTTTCTTGTTTGGTTCATTGCCTCATATGTTTGCCTACTTGGATTGGAGTTAACCATGACTATGAAGTATGCTTTGCCTGAAGAACCATGAGCAGAAGTGTCTGTACATCAGCTTTAAGAGCATGTGTGATTTGCTATAATTTTATTTCCCTCTATCCCAGTGACAGGCAACTTTCCAGATAGTGGATAGTACAATATCCTGGGTTTCAGACTGAGAGAACTAAAGAGAGCCCCCAGACATCTTGTGATGGATATGTATTAAGAATAAGAAATATATCTTTGTTGTTTTGAGCCTCTGGATCTGGAAATTGTTTGTCGCTACAGCATTACCCAGCCCATCCTGACTGATACAAATATGAAACTGAGAGACAAGATTTAAAGTGTAATCTTAGCCCTTACCTAATATCAGTGTGCCAAATCCCTTGACATCTCTAAAACTAAGTTTCTTTACCTGAGATGTAGGACTAAAAATTCTTGCCCTGTCTGCTTCACAGGCTTGTTTTTGGTATTCAGTATTTGTGAACATGTTTGGAAAATGTGAAGCATGAGCAAAAATATGCTGGTAATAGCATTTACAACATTGAATTGGTTTATTACCACCTATATATAACGCCAATCCCCAAAAGAAAACACTAGAGAAGTTATGAAAACTCAAGATTCAAATCAGATAACAGTGGAATGAATGATGTAATAATTTCAGCATGAAGTAATATTTCCATCTAAATTATCCTCCCAAAAGTATGCACACTTTCTTTTATAACCATGAACTTTTTAAAAGTCTTTTGTTTTTGACATTTTATTGTAAGTTAAAGAGTTGTGACAAACAAAAATAAAACCTCAGGTAATTTTAGAAGAAAAAAGCTTATTTTGGCCATAGGAAATATTATATTTTTATTTGATGTGACATCAAGGCAAATGCTGAATTGATTTGCTTACCAAAAATTCCAAAGTCAAGCTTATTAAAGTGCTTTGTTTTCAAACTCCTTTTGCCTTTCTTCTACCCCCAAATTCCGTGTTCCCTGGGGGTTGACCTTTGTCTTCCATTGAGACCACCATGTTAGAAAAAATAAATCATAGAGATTTGTAACAATGTTCTTCCTATTATTTTCTGAAAACCCAAAGGCAGGAGAACATCCAGAGTGTATGAGCCTGTTTAAAAGTTCTGAATTGATTAAGAAAGACCATAAACTCATCACTAAAGCTGTCTGTGAGGATGAACTCCGTGTGTTATGGGACTGTTGATTTTGGTTTGACATTTTTCTGCATTACAAATGTCCAGGTAGGGCTTCATGCTAACTGTATAAAGTACTATGCTGAAAGGTGCTATCACAATAATAATGATGGCGTGTGATGAATAATGATACATGATACACTTAGTTCCTTTTCTTATATATCAGATACCTGAAATGGATTATTTATCTCTGCCCTTTTTAGCTTTGCATTGGGAAATCTAAAATTTTGGAATTTTTTTTTAGCTGTATAGGCTTTACTAATTAGTTGTGTCAAATTAGGTGTTAAAAGCTAATGCTAAGTGAAAGTTTACTTTTTATTGATCACTATTCTAATTTACCATCTATTAACTCTGCCATGAATATAATTTCATTTCTTCAAATCATTTCAATATTTACAGAAAAATAATCATTCATTTATAAAACATGCACTCAATTCTTTAGTTGAAATAAGTATATAAAGTGTAAAATAGTACATAGTATCAATAAGAAACTTTCTGTCACTTGTAACTTAAATAATGAATGTGGCTTTGACTTCTTGAAAGGACATTCATGCATGCTAGAGAACATAGTCATCAGATATATATCTTTATTTTTTATGTCCTAACTATATCTTCATCTTTTAGAGTTTTATTTCTTTGCTTTATGGATGTTGGCATAACGATGTCACTCTTTCTCTCTAACATAGTATAAATAAAATCTGAGATTTTTACCTGCAGGTTTATTGTATCTTCCTTAATGTGTAGCTCTAAATACTTTGAAGAATTCTATATGCTAATTATATACTTTGTACTCATATTTGAAAATTGTCAGATCGAAATATTCCTTTTAAATGTTTCTGTGCCCAGAAAAACAAACTCAGATAGAAAAGGCCAAGTAATCTCCCTGATGAAATAATTTTCCTCCCAATTGCCCAAAACTTATTTTTGTGCATAGTTTCCATTTAGTTGAATTTTACTTTGCTTCTTTGCTTCATAGTTTCTTATGTTCAAGATATTTGTAGAAATTACATAAAAAACTATGTATTTAATTATCTAACATGAAATTCATTTCTGTTTTTGGACATTACTTAATTACTGAAACTAAATTTGCCTCTATTAACTGTATTTCAAATTTATAAAATTAATAAAATAAAAAGAATGGTTAAAGAAATCAGGATAACCATAAATTACTTTTTAAATAATGCTGTTTTAACAAAATGAGTTTTATAAATTTTTTTAAATGACTGTAGAAATTTTTTAAATTATTAAAAGCTTTTAGTGTACCTTTTTGATTTTTTTCTATATGTTAATTCATTATATAAGGGAAACAAACTATTGATTATATGTGTTGATCACCTTTTATTATTCAAACAAAATATTTCTTCCTGAAAAAATGTAGGTTGTTCCAGAAAATTCATTTTAATAGAATGATTGGTTAGATCTGTTAAATAAATGAAGATTTTACTATATATATTTTGAATATGAGAATGGTTTAGTAATTATCACTAAATGTACAAGGCAGATTCTGTACTATATATTTCTAAGGTACAGAATAAAATCTACGGTGTAATAATGTTAGCAAAAAAAAAAAAAGATCGAGGGTGATGTCAATTCTTTGTGGCTTAATCAGGTCAGAGTTTCTATGATTATTCACAGAAATGTATTACAGGACTTCAAGAGCAAAGAAGATTGAATCATAAAATTTTAGAAATTAGAATAGACCTTCGAGAGTATCTATTTAGTTCTATAGTTTTGTAGAAGAGGGTAGAAACAATGTAATCATAAAATCTTATAAAAATATTTTTCCCATCTACCACCCTCCAAAGAAAAAATATTATAAAAATAACAACAGAATTTACTAATTATTAAATACTTTTAATATGTTACTGGGGCATATTGACAATCTCTTCCTAAAGAGCATTAGTAATGTGGTAAATTTCTAGCTTTTATTTATTATGTATTTATATAAATATTGATATATACTACATGTATATAAATATAGTATATATAAATATACTACATGTATATATATAATATAAATATATATAAATATTGATATATACTACAGGTAAAAATTCTGTATCCAATAAAAGAACATTTTGAAAAATACTTTTCACATGTGGCCTTTTTGATGACAAAATTTACTAACAGACATGAATTGGTTTTTAATGGTGGGCTACCATAATATTTTTCCATCATTTAAAAATAACTGTTTACAATATTAGTAAGTTTTCACCTAGGTGGCAATACATGATTTCCCCATGGGCTCTCTCCTTATGTTTACCACTCCATTGTAACAGCCACATATGAAAGGCGGTGGCTACAATTTGTCTTTCTAGCTGTGAGCCTAAAAGTTATAAGTGCTGTTGGATGTGTGAACAGATAAGTGGAAAGAGGAGAGAGGCTGAAAAAGCAAAAATGCCTTTTACTGAAGATCCTGCTGTGCCACTTGTCTTCCTGCCTTCTGTATCCAATTGTCATAGTTTACATAAGATTCATTAATCAACCAGGAGCTGAGTGGTCATGACAGTTGCAATGTCTTTTAAATAAAATGTGTCCTTGACTGCACTCTGGTACAGCTGCACACACCACAGAACAAATATATTTATTCATCCACTGAGAGAGTCATTTTTTTTTCTTTGCTGTAGAAGCAATTTTTCTCTTCAAAAATAAAGCAGAATCTAACTTTTAAGAGAGAACTCTGAATAGTCACATCTCTCTCTAAAACTAAGAGTCACCCTTAATGTTGTTGAATTTATATTCAGGTTCTATTAAAGTTTACTGTTAGAAGTATAACCACACATAGCCTTTTGTCTGCTGAATTTTAAGTCTTTAAGTTTTTCAAATGAAAAGTACAACAGAAAACCTTAACAGCTTCACCCTCAGCCTCAACTCCCATATACTTTGTAAAATTCTATATGTTGAATAATTTTTCAGGATCATTATTATTTATTTCTATTGCTACCTTTCAAATTTCAAGCTGACAAGATTAATATCAAAAGATTATACAACACTAGATAAAATGTCCGGCTGATGCCATAGTAATCAATTTTAAAAATGACACCACAAATCCAACTCTATTATTATGATCATCATATTTATGATTGTATGAATATAGTTATTTATTCCAGAATGCTAATAAGATATCTTTCATGTATCATTAAAATAACTTATGTCAAGAAGTTAAATTATTGAAGTACTTTCAATATTAATTATTTCATGCAAATGTCTAGCAAGAGTAACCAGTCAAAATTAATTAATGATCAGTTAGGATAAATTATTTCTCTTGGTTCTCATTTGCTTTCTCAATAATCAACTTGCTTTTTTCTAAAATAGGTCAATATGAAATGTGTCCTAGTCATTTGTACTTCTACTTTTTAATAAACCAAAACTGTTTAAAGAAATGAGTGATTCTCTTGTAAGTTATTAATCCTTATGGATATGATAAATCATGTTTTCACCCTTTAGATTTGATATGCTCATTTTCTCTTTAATTATTGTATACTAATATGATAACATCAGTAATTTTATTAGTTCTTCTGATACATTTTGTAAAAATTAATTTATTCTAAAATTAATCATATTTGACATCATAGTATAAACATCCCTCTCATTACTACACTATTGATTAGGGGAAACTTATTTTCAAGAGGTTTAGCTAAAAGTATAAAAGGGGATATTAACATCTTCAATTTTCAATCATTTTATACTCTGATTTGGGTTTTTGTGACTCAGTGTCTGGTACACAAATGTCTCATTAATTTAAGCTAGAATCAAAAAGGTTAAGAATCAAACTTTTGAACTCTTTTCAGAAAAGGTTATGATATTAGCATGAGTCGCATTATCTAGCAAGCTCTAGTAAAGAATACAAATCTGAAATGTCGAGTAAGAATTAAACCTTTGAATCTTAGACATGTTGAAGAGATACTAGGATTCTGACAAAGAGTTAAGCTCTTCCATGGTTACTATATTTGAGAAAGGTCATTCCCTTTATGTATTTGTAGAATTTAATACTTCATTTAGCAATTTTCCTGGGTTACAGATGAATACTAAAATGAAAAAAATTGTGAAAATAACAGCAGAATAAAGATAAGTAGAATCGTTATCCTGAAAACATAATTTTTTTAAAAAAATTCTATCAGACAATTATTTTTAATGACAAGCTTATTATTTGACACAATTGGAGTCAACTCCTTTCTCACCTACATTACTGAAAAGTAATATGTATTTTCCTAATGGCTTTGATTTTATAGGTTATGTATTACTCTTAAATTATTTCTATGGATTTTAGTATGTTAAATAAATTGTATGCTTAGAAAAGCATGCCATTATTTTAAGTGTTTTCTATGCCTTTTAAATATTCTCCCCATTTAAAAATGGAATTGGAGGCTTTTTGCTTAGATAATAATGTAATCTTTTCAGTAACCCTATGGTATAAAGCATAAATTAGATACTTGCATGTAATAATAACAGGAACAGCAGCTAATATGTACTTGTTGTCTTTGTTTTGTAATCATGATGCTTAGTGCTTTATATGTTCTATTTTATTTAATCCTCACAACTATGAAGCAGATAAATACTGAAGAGAAAAGGAAGAATACTCACAAGTTAAGTAACTTGCTTAATTCGCACAGCTAATAAGTGACCAAACCGGCTGAAACAACATCTATTTGATTCTAGAGCTTACTATACTACCTGTCCAATTGCAATGGAATAGAATAGATTAGATAGAATAGATTGAACAGAATAGAATGGAATACAATACCATACCATACCATACCATACCATACCCATATGTTTATTTCTATAAAGAAGAAATGTCAAAACTCTGGTTTCTACCATAGACAAGATATGGAGAGAGGTATTGTAAACTCCAAAATTCTTCCCCATAATCACTTCTAAACCTGATAAGATTCAACTGGTTAAGGGAGGTGAAAATGATGAGTAGAAACTAAGAGTTTAGAAACTGCAGCTCTGGGAAAGGGATGTTAACAGAAGCCCAAGACAGGTTGGGGACCCGAGATCGAAAGGACCTGGCCCTCAGTCTTAGATAGAGATTGGAGAAGCAGTAAAGTCCCAAAAAAGAAATACTGTGAGATGTCTAGGTAAGCAGATGCACTGTAGAAGGGCTTGGCAATTTCCCTTGCTTCTCTGAAGGAAGAGATGGATGCCCAGAGGGAAGGGTCCTTGATCACACTCCCAGGCCCTGGCACAGCTTGGAAGCAGCTTGTAGATCCCAGGGCACCTTGACAGTGGCACTGAAGTTGCAGAGAGAGGGCTGAACCTGAAGAGACCTTGAGAAGGTCCTGAAGGGACACTCCTCGCAACCTGTGTGGACCTGCCGCTAAGAAACAGACAAGCCAGTAGCCATCTCAGAAGATGTCATTGAAGAAAGAAGTTGCTGAGGTCCCTCTGAGAGGCAGTGATCCTGTACAAGATTGCTGCCCCAGGAGAGAGGACAAACCTGAATTTATTGATCACAAAATGAAATTTTAAAACTTATTAGAAATGTGTATACTCTGTTCATTCTTTTATTATTTAATTGGTGATATCACCCACCTGATAATTTTAAATTTTCACTTGGACAATTTTGTGGGGGAGGGAGGTTTCTGTTTTGCTCACCCCTATCATTCGCTCACTGCCTTTGCCTTGCTCAGCAGGTGGAAGCTGACGCTGTGACCTCCATCTACCAGGCCCCTTTTCTGTGGCTTCTGGTTGCTTCAACCAGGGGGAGGCACTGGCAGTAGCTGGGGGTGGAGGAGGTAGGTGGACAGAGGGAATAGTGTTTCTTCTTCATGCCCTCCTGCATTGAATAATGGCTGTACCACTTCCCAGGCTCAGCTTCTACTTCAAGTGTCCGACTGGCATGGAGCTTCAGTAATGTTTCCTCTCTTTCCGCTCTCAGGCTTATGGGCTCCAACGGCTTCCCTCTGTCACAGGACCCTGGATGCCTCTTGGTGCCTGTTGTTTCCCCTCACTGCTCCCAGCTCAGGGCAGAGACCCTTCATTAGAATCTCTTGAATCTTCTCAGTTGGAACTCTCTTTCCTGCAGGTATTCTGACTAATACAAACAGTTATCATCATTTTTTTTTTTAATTTCTAATTTACGGTGTCTTGGTGGGAGCTCACAGAGATCCCATTTCTTGGCAGTAATGGTCTGGGCATACACTTGTGAATAAAGCAGACATGATCCCATAGGGCTTCTAACTAGAATGAAATTTCTAACATGTAAGGTCTCATTTCTCAAAATGTGGTCCTGCTTCAGATGCACCTGGTATGTTTCGAAGCTGATTTTCTTTCCACATGGACATTGATTCAAGCTTCTTGCTGTAGCACAAACAAGTTTTTAAGTGTATAAAGTAAATAATTCCACATTTGATTAGCATAACATTATTTTAGTACTTTAAAGACATTTCCACAGTATTATATTGATTAATGATACCAATAGACAAAAATTAATGTTTGCAAGTTGCAATCATAAAGTACTTTAAACATTCACATTTTAGGGAGTTGGTTACAAAATGTTGAGAAAATTTAGATTCACACAAACTAGCAACGTAAATTTTGTACTGTTTTTCAACCACTCATCCTGCCATCTCAAGGAGTTCTTTATTTGGTGATGGCAGAAGTAGCTTTACTCTGTAGTCTTAGGCAACTCTCCAAATTGGTTTTTTTTAAATAATAGCTTTAAAAATAATTGGAAAAACATTTTAAAGGTGAAATTAAAATCAAATGTTTCAGAAAGCACTTCTGTGGAACCCCAGGGTAGGTGAGGGGCCCTACCTAAAAACGGCTCTACTGGGGATTGTGTTAGATTTTGTTCTGTCTGATTAATAGAAGGTAGTGATTTAGCAATACTTTTTAAAAGTAGATCAATAGAGCCAGCACATTTAGATGAAAGTAAATGCATATATTTTTCTCTGGGCAATAACTTAAATCACTCAGTAAAAAATTAAGCTGTTAACATAAGGATAGTGTATGAGGCTAAACTATTAGAAAAGACATATCTAAATATTTTTAAATTCTTTCTTTTGGCAAATATTAAGCATAATCCACCCTAAAGAGAAGAGTTTAATGGATTCTCATCAACCCATCATCTAGCTTCATTATTACCAAATCTTATTTTATTTATGTTGCTCTTCTCCTTCCAACACCTGCCCTAGAACAATTTGAAGAAAATCTCAATAAGCATATCACTTCTTAAAGTATTTCAGCAGGCTCTCTAAAAGATAAAAATCTCTTTTTTAGAAACATAACCACAATCCCATAATTCCAATAATTTCTTACTATCATCATATATCCAATCACTGTATTCATAGCTCTCTTATTGTTGCACATTTTTATACTTTGTTTCTATGAATCAAGGTCAAGTATGTTTTATACGTTGTAACTGGTTGATATGCCTCTTAAGTCTCTCAATATTTTTTTCTCTATCTCTTAATTTATTTGTAGAAAAGAAATCATTTGTAGAATTTCCTGCAGTGTTGTGATTTTATTGAATGCATCTCCTGTTTTGTATCCTCTGAATCTTGTAAATTGGTAGTTGAATCTAGAGCGGTGGTTCTCAATGGGGGTGGGGGGGACAATATTGCCGCATCCAGGGAAGATTTGTCAATGTCCACAGACCACCAATGTCCATGGTGGTCACAATGGAGGCAATGGAAGTGAGTGTCGCTAGCATCTAGTGGGAAGAGACCGAGATACTAGAAAATATCCTACAATACATGAGACAGCCCCTTCCCCCCAACAAAGAGTTAGCTGGCTGAAAGTGTCAATAGAGCTAAGGCGGAAAAACTCTAGAAGCACAGTCAATTCAAGTTTAATTTTTCCCCAACTTTTTCCAGTTTGTCTAAACATTTTTATCATCTTCACATTTTAAGCACTGATTATTTACATTACACTAATTTTAATTATTTTTGATGTATGATTTGAAATATACCATAGGTTAAAAAATATTTGAATGACTTTAGAAAGAGTTAAAAACTGTAGTTAGGATTAGCATTCATCTTGATTCCCTAATCAGCTTACATTTTTATTCACTAAAATATATATGTTTTTATTCACTAAAATATAATTATACTCAGAAGAGTTTGATATCTCAATACAGTTGTGGTTTGGGTACAAGGCTCATATTTAAATAATATTCATTCCAAATTAGTCCAGCTCCCCTGCTGATATCTATTTTCTGAACCTATTATGAGAGCTCAGAAAATTTAGTATTTATAAAATTGTGTTCAAAATTTGGAGAAAATTCATGCAAAAGGCAGTAACAAGTTTGCTTCTCATATGTACAGCTATAATTGAATTTGAAAATAAAAAAGCCATCTGTCCTGTCATTTCAAAAAAATAAAACATCATTTAGAAAAAAATTGGAAAGAATATCTAATTTACAAATGGTTCACATTTTTAAAAGTCACTGGAAAATGCACTGAAGAAATACATTTGTTACTGAAAGTAGCCTACTTGTTTCTGAAAAGAAGAAAATTTCTGAGTCCCAATTCTGCCAGTCAACTGAGTGCAGCTTTTATGTCTTTATGCTGTATGCTTCTCTATAAAAAAAAATTTTTAAACAGTGAGCAACAGAATATGTGCATTTTCAGAATGTGTGGTGGATAAAAGAGCACATAAATCTTAAATTCTAAAAATATTTTTATCTCAAAGACTGAAAACAAAATAAAGATGATGAAGCCTATAAAATATCAACTGATTTGATGTAGAAATTGTAACAAAGGCCTATTTATGATAACAGCTCAATTATCTCCTCAGTAAGTGCATGAATGCTTTAATTAACATGCATGAATGTTTAGGAAAATTTATATGAAAATGTGAAAAGAAAACCCATTTTCTAAAAATAAATAACCCTTATAACTTATTTATTTGGTAATGGTACATTAATTTATAAGAGATTTCTTGTAAATATTTTTACATGTATAATAAAAAGAAATTTTTTAAATGAGATCTTATTATACACGATTGGTTGCAAAGGACTCAAAGTAGCTTAAATAAATGAACTACTTTTCCTCATTTACCTGAAAAATCTATAGGAAATCAGTATGGTAGACCCTGCTAATGGTCTACCTCCCCATACAATTGATACAGGCATTGCTTGTAAAATTCTTAATTTTTTAGCAGGAAATGATATGGAACATCTCTTGTAGAGTTCTTAATCTTTTTAGTGAACCTAGTTAAGTTTTATTCCCTCCTTTCTTTGGGAAAAAGGTCCCCTCCCTCAAATCCAGCCTCAAAAATGGTGAATCCTCAGATCCTCTGGCTATTGATCAGGGTCATCGGCCCATTGTTAACAGAAATTGTGTTAGGCTAGACAGGGCCCTTAGCGTCTACAGGACAGGGGACTTTAGGCCAAAGCTCTTTTTTTTTCTTTAAGACGTATATTAACCAAGCCTATTTCCTATTTCCCTTTATGCTCTTATTAGGCAGATCAGTAATAGAAATTAATAGATATATGATTTAAATAACAAGCTTGTATCTTCTTTTTCTTGTCTAGGGACTGAGGTGACACTACAGCAGGAAACCCAAGACCTCGCCCTGACTAAGGCAGAAAGAGCTCCATGAAACCCCAGTAGGCAGAGACAATGACCCTTCTCAGCAGGAAGCAGATGCAAGAAACCTCCCATCCTTCAACATCCACTCTAATAATAAGGGGGTTCATGGCTCTGAAAAAAGAGTCCGCCAGTAAAGACTCTGAAGTCATCCTATCCTAGAAGGGCTCAGCCATAATCCGCCCACAATTAAGCAAGCCAAAATGCATTTTTTT
This sequence comes from Macroglossus sobrinus, assembly GCA_004027375.1. Lineage (NCBI taxonomy): Eukaryota > Metazoa > Chordata > Mammalia > Chiroptera > Pteropodidae > Macroglossus > Macroglossus sobrinus. Next base: position 261,366 of record PVKZ01001525.1, on the reverse strand, counting down.
AACTTATACAAAGAAACAAGTAAGCAGAGAATTAAGTACCAGTTTAAGCCAATCACTCACACCTGTGTATTGAAGGCCCAACAACCTTCAACTCACCTCAGCCTCATTATACCATCATTATAATATGATGCATATGCCCAGAGCAGACTGAATTCTGGGAACGAACATGTGCAGAAAGCAAACAATGAATCACTGAGTCCTGTCAATCTTACTTGTCAATCAAGAAAGCCCACCCCTCTAAGAAAAGCAACCACCCACAGCAAATAGGGATAAAAACCCCAAAGGCTTTGTTGCCAGGTCTTTTGAGCTACCCTTCTCTTGCTCAAGCCTGTTTCCATGTCTGGAAGTGTACTTTCCCTTCTAATAAAGCTTTTTCTTTTCTGCTATATTTCGGTGTCTTACTCAGTTTTTTGTTGGAGACATCAAGAACCTGGATACAGTTTACTATTTTTCTCTCAGTGAGTTTGTTACCAGAGAGTGAGGATCCTCTCCCGGTTCATCCTGAACTTGGCACCTATTTGTTCTAAAAAATAAAAAATACAAAATAAAGCATCACTTTATCTCTTGGTATCTTATGTCTAATAAACACAGAGTTATTTTTCTTTTTGACATTGGTTATAATATCAAAGCACTTTTGCAAAACAGCCTCCCTTTTCAACTTATTATAAAATGTGTCCTAATGTTCATATTAACTTGGAATAGATCTGTATTTATAGACATTTTGAACTACATGTTAGAAAACATATTCCTCTGTAGAAAAACAGAATTTTCTCATCTTTTTTCCACCCTCTTTTCACGACTTTGACAATCAACAACAATAGAAAATTCTAACATCTGTTAAAGTCAATATCTGAGAAAGAAGCTACTATTTGTTGGACAAATAGTGAAAGATTTCAATTTTGAGACTTAGCATTTTTAATGTTCTGTATTTCTTATTATATTCAAGAAATTATATTCAGGAAAAGAAGCACTTATTATGCTTCTGTTATTTTTTTCAGAAATTAGAATAGTAGTAATAGACATGAGCTTTGAAAATATTTGAAATTATTTAGATCTATTCTGCTACCGTAGACCTGTTTATTTCAAAGTTTGACAGCAAATTTACCTGAAAACAACAATGTCATACATCTTGACTACATGATACATTAATTTGAAAATATTCATTATGACAAGAAATGAGAGAAACAGAATGCTCTATTTGTTTAAGTGATTAGAAAACTCATTTGGAGAAATTATGGGCTTTCCCTGGGAAACTGACACAGGAAACTATGAGAGGACACACACAACTTATTTAAAGCGTGATTTGTATTTGATTTTATTGGAAAGTTTTTTTTTGTAGATGAATCCAGGTAATTATTTTCGAAGACAGAGTATTCTTATGTTGTAAAAAGCTAACTGAACATTCACCTTATTGCTGTCAGTGAAGTGGAATGTTCCAGGACGTGAAAAATTGAAATATTACAATTTAATGTATATTTGGATAAAAAATGTCCACCTTATTTACCACTCTAAAGAAAAGGGATATCCCCTTCCTCTAAATTTTACCCTACTGAGAGAAGTGCTGTTAAGATTTATCAGTAAATAAACTCCAGACAGTATTGCTTCAATCTATTCTTCATTCACCAACTCAGTTGCTACTATGTGCTGTTCACATGCTAGGGCTGCACTTGGAGGACAAGGCCTTTAGGTGACTACTTAAGGTCACACAGGCCTCCCTTTGCTGACCCCTAAAATCATTACCAGGGGCACCCCTGGCACCACAATGCCCTGAAGCTCTTAAGGGCTTTGCCAAAACCATTGCTTCAGCCATCTTTGGCAGCATCACCAGGATCAAAGCTCTCACTCAAATTAAAAATTTTGCTCTGCGAAGGATACAGTTAAGAGGATAAAGAGACATATAGAATCTAAAGAACAACAACAACAAAAATACAGAAACAAATGCATAGATACAGAGAACATTTTGAAGGTTATGAGATGGGAGGGGAGTTATAGGAGTAAGTGAAAAGAGGGAAGACATTAAGAAGTGCAGAATGGTAGTTACAAAATAGCCATAGAGATGTAAAGTATAGCATTAGGAATACAGTCAATAATATTGTAATAACTATGTATGGTTTCAGAAGGGTACTAGATTCATTAGGGTGATCACTTTGTAATATAAATGTCTAATGTTCCACACCTGAAACATAATATTGCATGCCAACTACAATTGAGAAATAAAAAATATTATTTAAAAAAAGAAGATGAAGAAATAAATTACAGATGAGGATAATATATTTTCATATCACATACCTACAAAAAAGGCTGGTATCCAGTATATATAAAGAATTTTTAAAACTGAACAATAAGAAAATAAACTCCCCTAATTAAAAAGGAGCAAAAGACTTGAATAGACACTTCACCAGAGAGAAAACAGAAGGCAACTATATACATTAAAAGATATTTAATGTCATTAATCACTTGGGAAATGCCAATTAAAACTGTAATAAGATATCACTTCAAATTATTAGAATGGCTTTTTAAAAAGACAATATCAAGTGTTCTCTGCTGCTGGAACTCTCAAACATTGCTGATGGGAATATAAAATGGTAAAACCACTATGGAAATTAGTTTGGCAGTTTTTTTTAAAATTTAACATATACTTATTATCTAGCAATCCCACTCCTGAGTATTTTCCCAATTGAAATAAAAACCTTTGTTCACACAAACATTTATAGTAGATTTCTTAATCACTAAAAACTGGAAACAATCCAAATGTCCTTTAAAAAGTGAATATGTAAACAAGCTTTGGTACATCCGCACAATGAAATTCTACTCAGTGATAAAAAAGAGCAAACTATTGATACAACAACTTGGAAGAATATCAAAGACATGCTGAATGAAAGAAGCCAATTTCAAAAGATTACATACTATATGATTCCATTTATATAAATTTTTTAGAAAGGAAAACTCTAACATTAGAGAAAACAGTGATTGTAGGGGGTTAGAGGTGGAAGAGAATATAACTACAAAGGGATAGCATGAGAAAGTTTTGGGGTCATGGAACTGTCTGTATTCTCACTTAGGTAATGTTTATATAAATCTATGCCCATGTTAAAATTCATAAAACTATATTACTCAAAAAAGTCAACATTATTATATGTTTATTTAAAAATAAAACTAAAAACAAAATAGAAAACACTCCAGCACCACTATCCCCCTAAAAAATAATAAATAAAAGAACAACTAAAACAATTTTTAAAAAGAAGAACTAGTTGGAAGGACTTATCTACTAGATATCAAGACTTACTATGAAGTTATACTAATAGAAATGATATGGCATTGGCATAAGAATAGATAGACCAATAAGATACTGTAAAGCCCAAAAATAAATCTACACATATATGGACATTTAATTTATGAAAACAGTGGCATTGCAGAGAGACAGAGAAGGGATGGTCACTGAAATATATGGTGCTGGGACAGCTGGGGTATCCATATGAAAAAAAAATCCACTACAATTATATTGTAGATCTAAATATGAAAGACAAAACAGTAAATCTTTAGATGATAATATAGGAGAATATTTTCATAACCTCAGAATAGGGAAAGGTCTTTTTAAACAGAAAAATAGGAATAGGAATACAGATATTATCCATCATATTTATGATAGAGAGAAACTGGAAATAGTCTAAGTGTTCAATAATCACTGAATGCTCAAATTATGTCTAGAATAAATGTTACCATCCTAGCAAAATTTCAAAAATAGTTAATAATTTGGGAAAATAAAATATTAAGTGACAAAAGCATGATCCAAACTATAAGTGTTACTTCCTAGAAATATATTGTAAATAAATATAGAAAATGTTCTCTGTTATCAGTCTGACTTCTGACATAATATGGTTGGCACAAATCAGACAGGTACTTCGAAGAGCATTTAATAAAGAACTATTTGCAAAGGCGTGGGCAGAATTTAAAGAAAACGTTTGTCAGAACCCAGAGAGTGTTTGTATGAAGAGAACTGCCTGAGAGGAGCTGAGGCCTTTTATAGAGAAATACCACCAATCCATGAAGATCTATTAGGGAGTGAACAAGGAGAATAAATACACCCACCTCTCTCTCCTATGCCCCTCCAATCTCTTGCTGGTGCCTCCCATTGGCCAAATCCAGCAGGAAGCCAGAATGCAAGAAGGATGGTTAATTCAGCCCAAACAGATCTATCAGGCTCCTAGAGCTTGAAGAAGGGGCGAAGAGAGGATTTACAGAGCAAAGGGAAGGCATTAGCATATCTGGGTGGCAGGATACTGGTGATGATGATTTTCTTCTTTGTAGTTTTTTCCACCAAAATTTAAGAAAGAACACATATTACTTTTAAAATGGAAAAACATGTTATCAAGCCCTAGGTAGTATCTAACCATAATATGAGTTAGGGGTTAGGTGGTTATGTGTATCCAAAGGAGTTCGGAGGTACTCCGAACTAGAAACAACTCAATGTCCATCAACAATTGAATGGATCAATAAAATGAAAGTATATTCCAACTGCTTTCAAAACCTTGGCTCTGCCCACCTCATCAACATTATCTCCCTCTACCTTTATGCTTTAGCCTCTGACCTTCCTGTTTTTCAAGTATGTCACTTATACTTCCTTAGAGCCTTTGACCTAGGTGTTCCCTCTTCCTGGAATGATAACGATCTTCCTGATCTTTCTATGGCTGGCTACTTCTTGTCATTTAGATCTCATCTTAAATGATACCTCTTTAGAGTTGGCATCCTAAATGGCTCAATCTAAAGTAGCTCTCAAATCAAGCTGTTTTAATTCTTCAATATAGCACATGGCATTCATCTCTATCTGATATTTTTCTGCTTATTCATTTCTTGTATGATGGTTATTTATTGTCACATCCTACCAGAATGTAAGCTTTCTGAAAGCAGGCACATTGTTGGTCTTGAATATTATCATCACCTACAGTGCCCAGCTCATAATAGGGGCTCAAATTCTATCAGTTTATATGCACATTATGTCCATAAATATATGTGTGCACCCAGGGAACAGAGCAGGGGAGGAGTGGAGAAGAGAGAACCATAACCTTTATTTATTATATCAGGACCAGATAAGTACAAAATGCTTTTAGGGCTATTTTGAAATCCAGTGTTGAAATGGTGATAAGAGGTAATTTAATCTTATACAAAATTTTAAAAGCAAAGTTCCACTTGCCAAGAGAAAATTGTTTGTTTTTACAGGGCATATTATTTCTTTTGAGTATTATCTACCCAATTATACCTTGTAAGTTGGTTTATTGTGCAGTGGTGAGTCTGATTTTCCATTTAATATAAAGGAACAGATGCTCCACACATGCCAGGGACAAGGGAATCTGTCCTCCTTTCCCTTGTCTCCCACCCACTATCCCACTGACTGTTCTCTGCATTGTGGGCACATTTATTCTCCAAATTGTGCAACACAGAATCACACAGAATGCTACTAATTTCCTGACAGTTGATCATCATTTTGCTAAAAAACAATTTTAGGCTAATAATAGAGGTGAATGCATAGAAGTTTGTAATAACCCAGGGAGAAGTGGAGTATTTCTCTATAAAAGGCCTCAGCTCCTCTCAGGCAGTTCTCTTCATACAAACGCTTTCTGGGTTCTGACAAACATTTTCTTTAAATTCTGCCTGTGCCTTTGTAAATAGTTCTTTATTAAATGCTCTTCGAAGTACCTGTCTGATTTGTGCCAACCATATAAAGTTTAGAGGCAGAAAACAATTTGTGAGAGTTAAAAGATCAATTTAGAATGTGTTATTTATAATATAATTACATTTCCAATAGTGATTGTAGACCAAGGATTAAAATCTTGGTTCAAATCAGTACTAGAGAATTTATCTCTTCAGTTCTACTTAAATAACTTGGAAATTATTTCATTACTAAATGTTTGGGTTGAGCTTCTGGGCTAGGACATTGTTAAAACAAGGCTTCAAGATACAGGCTGTAGTCACAAGAAGTTCATTTCTGATTTGGGGAGATAGATAAACATATGTAAGTAACTATGTGCCTCTGTAAGATAGATAAATATATGTAACTGTGCACTGGCGGAGGCTGGAGGGGAGGGAGGGAGGGAGGGAGAGAGAGAGTGAGAGAGAGAGAGAGAGAGAGAAGAGAGAAAGGGGAAGAGAGAGGTTTTTTCTCTATAAGGATGCTTTTTATTTTTATTTTATTTTTTAAATTAATTAATTTATTTTTTACGGTAACATTAGTTAACAAAATCCATTAAGTTTCAGCTGTGCCTTTTAACTGTAAGGCATATATATATTTACATTGTGTGTTCACCTCCTATAGTTGGATTTCTTTCTGTTACCACATATTTGACCCCTTTTACCCCATCTATCCTCCTTCTCCTCACTACTCTCTGATAACCACTAGTCTATAGTCCATATCTATGAGTCTCTGTTTGTATTGTTAATTTGTTGCCTTTGGGTTTATATCCCACAAATAAATATCATGTGATTTTCAACTTTTTCTGTCTGGCTTATTTAGCTTAGTATGATTATCGCAAGGTTCATTCATGTTGTCGCAAATGGCAGTATTTCATCTCTTATGACTAACATTCCATTGTATATATGTACCACAGCTTCTTTATCAAATCATCTATCATAGGACACTTCGGTTGTCTTGGACACTGTGAATAATGCTGCTATGAACATTGATTTGCAAGTATCTTTTCAGATATGGATTTTCAAGTCTTTAGGGTAATACTCAGTCAAGGGATTGTTGGATCATATGGTAGATCAATTCTTAGTTGTCTGAGGAATCTCCATACTGTTTTCCATAGTGGCTGTACCAATTTGCAGTCCCACCAGGAGTGTTAAGGATGCTTTTTAAACAAATGGAAGTAAAAAGTTCACACAGAAGATTGATTTTGAAAGCCTTTTCAAAGTTTCGCTCATGTGAACACAGTGGAGATACAGCCCAGTATTTGTTATCATTTATATCTATTATCGTAGATAATGAGAATAAATGTTTGTAATGAGATACTGAGGCTCACTCTTTGTCATGCTATATGAATCACCAAAGATTAAATAATTATCAGCATATTTTTGTTTGTATTTTATATATGTGAAAAACAATCATTTATATGTAGTAAAAATGACCACTTCCTGGGATTTTAGTTTGCCACAGCATACTATTTCATGATGACAATGCTAGATTAATGAGCTTTCTCTATTAAAAAAGAAAAACACTTTTGGGTTTAAATTACAGACCATGCGATGTAAAGGATTGTGGATAAGTTGAAGATGATTTTGCCAAAACTGGAATCTTTTTAAGAAGAGGAGTTAGAAAGATTGTTTCTATAACTAGCCTTTTTTCAAATGTTCAAACAGAACCTTTATTTAAATTTATTTATTTACACCTTTATTTAAAATAAAAAGTTTAAAATATCTTTTTTGCAGTAAAAAATAAAGACTCCACAGTTAAGAGTTTTAGTTCACAAGTTCAACACTTGGTTTGCCTGAAGAGATTGAATTTTTTCAACTGAATTGATGAGACATTTTGATTTATTATTTCTTGCAGACACTCAGAAGTTACTCTCATGGACGTATCCTCTAGTGGCCTATTTATTTTTCACATTCCTACATGTTTTTAGTTTGATCTTTATAAAGCATATTATATAACTGCTACCTGAAGCACATAGTACTTAAAAAATTCTTTAAAATAATTGAGGAAATGTTCTCAAACAAAATTGAATAAACAACACAAAGAAGTGGGTAAAACTTTTTGAAAATTCATTTGGCAATTATATAACAATAAAATTTTATAAATGTCTATATTGCTTTGTGTTCTCATCCACATGGCCCTACTCTGCTTTGTTGGCACCAAATTATTTGTTTCTGAATTATTACAGTTCTCTAAGTCCTTCCTTTTTCCCTGTTACAACTTGACGTTTGTCCTCAGCAAGAGACTAAATGATCTTTTAACATTTTCTTTATTAATAGTTCTTGTTATGAATAAGATGGAGACAGAAACTAAAGGCATTTATAAAAAGGAAGCTTATAGATTACTGGTTGATAATGATTTCCTGTCGAGTGGTAACCCCAGGAAAGCAACAACCATGCCTATCATGTTCAACATCACATCTCCAGGACCTGGTCTGAGGACTGGTACCTGACAGGTGTTCAGTAAATACTGTTTGGATTAATTAACTCATCTAAGTCTTCAGTCTTTCAAATATGCATGACACAGGCTAATTGTATAATTATGATTAAATCACTGTAGCAGAAATCATGGAATTGATTGGCCAATACCTAGATATAACACTGGGCAAGAAGCTTTGTTTCTCAGTGACTTTTTAATTTTAAAATGAGGATTTTTGACAAAAGTACTTTGAAAACTTTTTTGTTTCTTGGTTTTGTTTTAGTAAAGAAACATTTTTTTTTTTTTTGTAAAAGGTATCTTAAGTGCAATATCAACATGCTTTATAGAGTTACCAAAAGCAGTTACCAGGTTTGGTTTGAAAGAGGGCCAGAACCTCCCTTGCTGGGAAATCTGACCCTCATTGCTTCCCCTCCCAGGAAGAGCCTTCAGACACCTTCTATGAAACTCAAAGGCCCCAGAGAAAACAATTTGAAAGCCAATGGACTTAATTATTCTTAATATTCTAGTTTGAAAATTTTATGACCAATACAAAAAGATGTCATAATGCAGAAAGAACACACAGTTCTCAATAATAGCTGGTGTCAAGCTCTAGCCTTGCATTACTGTGTGACTTTGTTTCTTATCTATCAAATTGAGCTTATCTATCAAATAGAATGCTGCTTAATAGTGGTCTGCTAATTGATGAAAACATAACTTAGGAGATAACAGTTCTGGTCACCTATTGCTATACCCAAAACTTGGTGGTTAAAATAGTATCTTATAATTTTGTGAGTCAGTTTGCCTGGGGGACTTTTCTGTTTGCTTAAAGATATTCAGCGGGGAAAATGGGCTGGTTTGGCAGACCAAGATAGTTTTATTCACATGGCTATCTGTTTGGTAAGAATAGATGGCTGGGAGCCTGGATTCAGCTGGGACTGTCAGCTGGGGTGCCTATGCCAGGCCTTTGCAGCATAGCAGGTTCAAGGCACTCAGATTCTTAAATGGTGGCTCCAGGTTCTAAGATGAATGTTCCAGCAAACAAGGCAAAAGCTGTGTGACCTTCTATAATCCAATCTTAGAAAACATGTAGCATCTCTTCTGCCACTCTCTATTAGTGAAAGCTGTCACAATCTTGTCAAGATTCAAGGGAAAGGGCTGACACCCCATCTCTCAATGGGAGGAGTGTCAAAGAATTTGCAGCCATGTTTAAAAATGATCATTTCACCATCTGTCTTATTACTGCAGAAGTCAAGGAAAATTGGTACGAGTGATACATTTCTCTCCTCTGTCACAGGAGGAGACTATTGCAAGTGATTTCACACTTTCTTGAAAATTTTATTTTGGGATTAAATATACTAAGTCAAACCAAATGACTACTGAGTTTTTTGAGTTCTATGCTTTAGGCAAGCCTCATACCTGTGCTACGGAATGTTTTGGCAGAGTTCTTTGCCATCAGTATCAATCAATATAAACGATACTTCTCTAGTTAGGTTATGCAAAAACCACTCAAGCGTTGTTTGAGTAATGGAAGCAGGACATGCATACTTGGAAGACTGCTTTTGGAATTGTTGCTATAAGAGTTCCTGGCATGCACTAGAAATACTAGACTAGAAATAAGTAAGTTGAAACTGTAGACGATATGTTGTGTAGGGGAACATATTGAATGTGGTTTTGGACACAGTTCTTTTATTGGAAAATGTATTGTTATGTGAAAAAATGTAAAATGTTTCAGAGACTAAATTACTTATTGTTCTTGATAATGATAAGAGGACTTGGATATGCTTTTTCTACACAGGCGAAAGGTAACAGGGAGTCTAGTTCTGCCACCAAAAATGATTTTCTCTGTTTTACCTTTGTTAATTGCACATGTTGCCTGGAGGATTTCTCTTCTGTGTGGAATATATAACCCAGAATTTTTAAAGAAACATAAGTGAAAATAATTTTAGGAATCAAATTACTTTTGTGGAGAATTGCCACAGAATTTTTTTCACAAAATGAAATATGAGACTTTTTTTTTAGCATCTTGCATTAGACCACTTTATACCAAGTAGGTCTGCAGTCCAAGGACATTATCACCAAAATGTCTTTTACTCATCACAACAGTCTCTAAAACTACCGGAACAAGTTAACCCTTTTGTTTAAATTAAGGTAATGGGTCAGTTAGAGTTCTTGCTACCCTTTGGAGAGGTAATAATTAAAATTTATCGGTAAAAGCTGTAGAGCTCAATATTACTACCTAAGTAAAATGCAATCACTGAAGAAAACGGAGAGCAGTGTTCTGAGAGCTTGTGGCAAAAGGGAAGTGGAAAAAGGTAGTATTTTCCTGAGTGAATTTTTACCTTAAATAAAATCTATTTTATTTAATCTGCTATTACTAAGAAAGAAGATTAGTATTCCCTTAATGAAATAGGATGGACATCAAAGACTGAATTTTGAGACCTGACATAGTTATGGGATAGCCACATAAGCTATCTCTCCTTATCTGTGATTGAGATGATTATATGGTTAGGAGGAAAAAAGAAATGACTGAGCTGGTGAAAAGAGGGATTTTATCTCCTTCTTTGGACCAAAGCCAAATGTATTTAAGTAGAATTAAGGTAAATCTGAGGGTCCAAAATCAGAGCAACACAAAAAGTACTATTTAAACCACTTTCATAGGCAGTTAATGTTACTTTAAAAAAATATGCTTCATGTTTATAGTAATATAGTCATACAGTCCACAAACTGAAATAATTTACAGAGAAAAGTCTTGTTTCACATTCACATCATTCCTAGTTCCTCAATAGCTCTTCCCAAAGGATGCCAGTTTAATTGGCTTTTTGTATATTTTTGCAGTGTTTCTTTAGGCTATTGCTAACAAATGTGAATATATTGTCTTAATTTTACATTTTTAAATTGATGTTAGCATAACTATTTTTGACCCTTGTTTACCCATTTAAAATATATTGCTGCGATTTCCATATCAGTAAGTGTATAGTGTACTCATTATTTTGTTTGTTTCTTTGGAGTCTTCTATTGTAAGGATGCTTTATAACTCATGTAACTCTTTTCCTGTTGATGCATGTAGATAAAAATTTGCCATTATAAACAGTACTGCAATGAATACCTTTATAAATATGTTATTTTATCTACATGCAGGCATATTTTTAACAAAAATCTAGAGGATTGAACTTTAAATGAATATGTAAGCTGGATGAAGACATTTATGTCACTGAACACGGTAACATTGCCAAGTCTCCTTGTCCCAGGCACCTAGTGAGAAGTATCTTTTAGGTGATCAGATCAGTTAATGGAGAAATAAAGCTACTTGATCATGGCTCATCTAAGAATATTGTTAGTAAGTTTATAACTATTTCGTATCCACATATACATGTAAGTACACATTAAAAATACAAAATTGGGCTCACAGTCTACATACTGTTATAACAGTTGCAAGATAGAGACCTACTAAGGCCAGACCACTTAAAGGGTTTATTGGAAGGATTTACAAAAGAACGACAAAGAAATTGTCTTGGAAATCTCAGAGCAGGAGCAGGGTTAGGGTGGGCTCCTTGTGGAATGTGCTGGAGTATGGGTCTGGATCCTAAGCAGCTGCCAAGACCTGGGCATCAGGAGATAGAGTACTCGCTGCAGAGCTGTGCTGACAACATGGCTGGCTGCCTTTCATTTGTTTTTTTTTTTTTTTTTTTTTTTGCCCCTCTTCAGCTGCTTTTTCTATTAACTCTTAATTCTGCTCTCCTATATTTTCAGTTTATTACTTCTTATAGTAGCTACTCCAGCTTTAACTCTACCTTGTGTCCTTTTAACTGAGCCCTCGCCCTTGTTGTCTCATACTTTTTGGTATTTTGTACAAACGTCAATCTTTGCTTTGTTCATTTTTCATCAAGCCCATATAAATAATAGGTTGCTGACAAGTCTACTGATTGGTTACTCTTGATGAGTTACTCATTCCTGAGCCAATCAGCAATAGTGGAGGGAGGGGACATATGTTAAAACAAGGTCTCCTCTCCCTGTCTGTAAGAGGATTGGGTGGGGCAGTTACCCTGATAACTGGGGTTGGTCAGGGCAGACATGTTAACTTTTCCAATATACCAAATCATGATAACATTTTTCCATGTTTTATATCCCCACAGAATTATAAATAACTGCATAGTTGTGTATCATATGGAAATTCTATCATCTATATTATAAAGTCCTATTGCTAGACATTTAGATTTTCTTAAGTTATTTTGATAATCTTGTTGAAATAAAATAAAAATGAGACCAGGCTTGAAAACTTCCCAAGCAGACAAAACAATTAAATCACATAAGAAAAACTAAATCTAGCTTATTTCATGAACAGAAGTAAAATAACCTGAGGCTATTTCTTGTCAATACCTCTGATACTTATAAAACGTAAGTAATCTTCCAAAAATGGCATAAAATAATCACTTTTAACAAATTCCCTGCCAACCAGAACCCCCCACTATAATAATCAATCATTGTAAATTAGGCCAAACAACTTTCTTATTTTCACTTTATACGCGCCCTCCTGTAATATCATACCTTGAACTTCATACCAGTTTTGAATTTGAAGTTCTCCCTGTTCTTGAACAGCTTGGTTCTTGCTGAGAAAATACTCAAATTAAGCAAAACTCTCTAAATTTTCTTCTGACAATAGAAACAATATTTAAATAAAAATCAAGGAAAGAGATACTTTAAGTGTTAGAAACAGGGCCAGCTTCTTGAGTGTGACCTATGCAAACACCCAAGACCACCACATTCATATGGGCCCTATGCTTTGTTTAATGTTCTGCTATAACCTTCTTGAAATCAGTAATAATTTTTGAACAGGGGGACTTGCATTTTTACTTTGTGCATTTTTACTTTGTAGCAGATCCTGGTTAGAAAATATATATAACAAAGAGAAAAAGATGAAACAGTGATGAATGTTGAAGGGAAGTCAAGAAATTTATTGGAACTTGATCGATATCTCTCCCATGTGACTGTGTGGAAAGATATAAAACTAATGTATTAACAGATGTGTTTTTCCTCTTTTTCCTCCTTTGTCTCCTGTGACTCTCCTCACCTCCGTGAGGCAACTTTGGGAAGAGATGACACAAGAACAAGGAAGAACAAGTAAACAATTCTTCATGTTTGAATTTTAAAATATGCCTTGATAGTTTTAAAATAGGCCTTTGGAATCACAGCAGAAACAATTGTCTTGAGAGAAAAGGTGCTTTGAGTTGCAAGAACCTGGATTCTGAAGGCTTCAGAACAGAATAATGATTTTGAAAGAAAATGCTCTCAGTTCAAGACAGTTTTCCCACCCTCTCAACTACAATATCTGTTAAAAAAAGAAGAATCAGAAGACAGAGACACTGATGTTTTCTAGAGAAGGACCCTGGGCCTAGGTCCCCACTGCTGTGGCAGGGCATGGAGAAAGTTTTGGGAGGGGATCACTGGCAGGGAAGAGCTGTGCCTCACTTTCAATGTGGAGCTAGGAGAGGCAACAAGCTTTATAAGTCCCCTCTAGGTAGCATGATGGAGAAGCAATAGAGTAGATATGGTAGAGAAGTGTCTGCATAGAGGAAACTGACACACCCTCACAGGGTTCCCCAAACCCAGGAGGGCTAAGGGAGCCACAGAATGCTTCCCAGAGAAACCAAGTGATGGGCAAGGGCCACTGATAAAGAGCTGGACCTAAGAGACTTTATAGTCAGGAGTAAACAGGATCCTCATATACCCCATGTCCTGAGGTTAGGTGGGACAGAGGATATTTCAGAGGATGCCATCAAAGACAGACAAGGAGGACCTAGAAGCAGAGTCCCTCCCTGATGCCTTGGAATTGCCTAAACCCCTAGATTAGACATAACCATAGGCAGGGGCAGGGTACATTAGATATCAGGATGATAGGAGATAAAAATAAAAATTAAGTCAGTTGCAGAAAATGAAACACATTTTAAAAATTGCACTTGTGGCCCAGGATTCTTACCTGCCACACATATTTTTCATGGGTGTGAATGTTTGAGCTTAGAAAGTACTATGGGTTCAACAAACACCTGAAAAAATGTGACTTAAGAACAAACACTCCTCTGTTCTTTTAGTGTTTTACATTTCATTAATTGTTGAACTGGTGTCTGGCTCCTAAGATACTTTGATAAATATCTTAGAAATGGACACAAGATGTTTATATTTTTAGAGAAGTGACTTTGCAGATCTGGCATACCTTAGCAGTGGAACCCTCTCTTCAAACAAAATATGAGGAATCTTGATATACATATACAAATAGCTAGGAAAGGGGTGTTCTGGTGGGAGATCAGCCTCCCCTTCCTTCACTGTCCCCCTTTACGTCCTGAGGTGACCCTGGAAACTCCCCCTGTAACTTTGACACACGCACAAACTGGAAAACCACCATTCATTCAGATTGCTCCAGATAAGAAACAAAATGGCGACATCATCGTTAGCTGCTGCTGCTCTCCAGTCGCCACGTCTGTCAAGTGAGCAGGCTGAACTAGCTCAATGGTGTAATAGTAATTAGAATCTCACAATGGCTTTAAGTATACCTATGCCTGCCCCCTCTTGCCTCTGCTGAGGTTAGTCTGGAGGGGGATCCAAAAATCTGTATTTTTAACCACTTCTCTATTATCCCCACAATTCTAATATGCAGCCACCATAAGAACTGTGGAGGAAGATGATCTTTGAGGACTATTATGTACAATACAATTCTGTGAATAAGAATTTTGGAAGAAGAGACATCACATTTTAACCAAATCTATAAGTGATTGGAAAATTTTGCTGGTTTACTTTAATTTGTCAATCCAATTGGAATAAACTCTAGAGGGTAGGAGAGGTCTTTTGAGGACTCATGGGAGGTAGAAATAATATACTTTCAATTTCAGTGGTGTTAACTCAGACAATGAAGCAGAACAAATTCTATTCTCCTACGAAAGTAAGAATTTCTCTCAGCAAAAAGTCCTTGAAATAATTATTTGTCCTTGGCTTCTTGGAGAAGCATGGCTCATTGCCAGGTAGATATAGAAGAAAGAAGATTTTATTCATGTGAATGTCAATATTGCCTTCAGGAGGCAGGAATGTTAAAAACAGTGTTTGAAAATTTTGGAACCTAGTTACCATATAATTAAATTAAATCTCAGCTACAATCTTGCCTTCTCTGAGAAGAATATTATTCTATTTTTGTTAAATATTTAAAAATTAACCTATAAGGAAATGAAAATTATCATTTTAATCTTACCTCATATTTGTTTAATCTCAAATGATTAATTTTCTAATTAAGAAAATAGAATTGATTTTGGAAAATTATTATGTAGAATTCATGGCTGAAGTGTTCAATATTTCATTATGACATTTAGCCCCGTTTAATAGAAATTCTTCTGTAGTTTTCTAAAAAAGCATTCCCAAAATGTGTTCTATTACTCCTGCAAGAGGTTAATAGAGATCACACATACCAAAAAAAATTTTTACAATAAAATAAGTTTGGGAAACACAACAAATATATGTATGTGTGTATGTGTTGTGTGTGTTTGGTTTGAATCTCAATACCCTAATTAAAGTCCTTAAAATTTTTCTTTATAATAAGTGTTTTGTTTTTACCTCAAGACTATTTATAGCCATAGAATAAAAGGCAAAGATGGATTTTTTTAAAGTTCTTATTTCCAGCACCAACTCTATTTACTCAAAGAACACAACAAGTGAGAACCCACATTTTCTGATTCTTGGTTCTCTAAACAGAGATGTTGACAGATTATATGGTCATTCTAAGGAGCTCATTCTCTGGGACTCTGAAGCAGATTGAGGTCTGAACAGTGAGGTTCCTCTCAGAATTCTAAGGAGGAAGCAAATGAAAAGGCACAATTTCAGAATGAGTTATTGATTTTTATCCCTTCATTAGGGTGAAGTCTGACATGTGATGTAATAGGTGCACTGTCCAATACGGTAGGCATTAGCCACATGGGGTTATTTAAATTTAAATGTAATTAATTAAAATTAAATAAAATATAAAATTTGCTCCACAGATGCACAGGCCACATTTCAAGTACTCAGTAGCCACAGACAAACATTTCCATTTTGCAGAAGGTTCTATTGGAAACACAAGTCTAGAATTCTGGTTCCAGCCATTGAAACCTAACTCTAGATAAGAGTTTTCTGTATTCTCCATTGGTTTGCTGCTTTCCCCTATCCATCTACACTGAGTTCCCCTGTCTTGACAATTCATTTTTATTTAAATTTCACATGACTTTCTCTCTAAGTACTATTTCAGTCCCTCCTAGTGTTCAGATGTCTATTCTATTTTTATGATTCTGCGAGTTAGCTGGGCTCAGTTGATTCTTTCTCTTCACATCATATCCTTTAGGATCCCTTGCGAGACTGCAGTCAACCAAGAGCTTCACATGACCTGGAACGTCCAAGGTGGCTTCACCTCCATTCTGGGCACCTCAGCTAGGATGACTGGAATGGCTGAGAGTTGACTGGATCTCTCTCTCTTACATTATGGTTCAACTCTTGTTTCACCCTGTAAACAAGTGGAAGCAAAAGCTGCCATGCCTCTTAAGGATTGGGCCTATAGAACTTGCCCAGCATGGCTCCCAGCTCATTCTGTAGGTTACAACAAGTACCAAGATCAGCTAAAGTTCAAGGAGAGGGGGAAGCAGTCTTCATTCCTTGGTGAGAGGAAGAGTTACCTTGGCAGACAATTTGTTACACTACCTAATCCCCTTTTGGTCATCATATATGACAGTTCTTAAAGATAAATATATAACATAATTGTATAATAAATAACAAACTTTTACTTTACAGTTTTTACATGAGTAATATATACTCATAAATAATATTTCCACAGTTTCTAAGAACCAGAGGTAGAATCATTATAAACCGAGATGCTTAAAAGAAATTATCAGATGGGCAGTTCATAAGTAAAAGAAATGTGCGATAATAAAATTCATTCATAATTTAATGGTGCAATTAAAAAACAAGATATGCTTACAAATTATATTTTCTATAATTAGAATATCAGTGACTTCAGGATGAGAATGTGTATGTGAGGAGAGGTGGGGTTCAGGATAATGTAAGTTCGTGGGAATATATACTTAACCAACTTTTTAGAGGACATTTGATAATATCAAAATTTGAAAGGCATATCATTTAAGGCAGCATTTCTATTTATAGGAATTAATCCTTATTTCAGTAAATTCTTAGTCAAACTCCCTTTTAACACACTCCATATATTTCATTATCTTTTGTCTCTTGAGGAAAAAAGAAATATCAAATTGTGAGATAACAATTGTTCACAAATAAGTCCTATCAAAATCAGTATGCTCCTTTCTTAAAAAGAAGTTTCACATTATTCCTACAGATTGAACATGTAATGATTGCAGAGTTCAGAGAAAATCTCTGTTAAAGAAACTGATCCAGCACGATGTTTATTATTACTTTAACAAATCAGCATGAGGGATTTGGGACATCCCAATGATTTCTATCTTAAAAAAGGTAATTTAAAAAACCAGAAACTACTCACCCTTTGAAGATGTCACTCACCTGTAGGCAAAACCCTCCATAATCACCAACATGGTGAGCCCAGATAGTTCATATATTTGAAACAATTCTACTCACCAGCAGTGAACTGAAGCCAATGAGGTAATATCTGAATATTGAATAATATTACTTTGATTAGAAAATAAATAATAACTGTTTTTAACTATTTTCTGGGTCTCTTGGGGCCCCGAAATGTATGCCCTATTACTTATAATAACCAAAGTTAGTACTTGATTAGAAAATCAAGGGTAATCAAGGGTAATCCTTGATTTTCAAGCACCTAATTCAATTTGAAAGATAAACTCACATAAGTAATGCAAAGATCTCCTTATAGGACTAATTGTTGCAGGATTGTTTGCAGTAAGGGAAAAAGGAAACAGTCCTAGTAGGGATAGTTACCTGGATGATGTACATCTGTGCAGCAGAATGACAATAGATGTAGCCATTAAAAGAAAAATGTAGAACTATACATGCTTGTATAGAAAGATGTGCAAGATATGTTAAGTGAAAAAAGAAGGGTGAAGATTATGCAAAATATGAATTCATCTAAGTTGAAAAAAATGTGCGTGTGTGTGTATGTGTGTGTTTGAAAATAGGCAGAAGTTTTCTGAAAAGAACTCTGTAAGAAATTTAATAGTGGTCATTTCTAGAAAGCGTTGAGGATGGGGGAAGTTTTACTTTTAACTATACCTTTCTTATTATTTGATCTTTAAAAAAAAACTTGAGAAAAGTATTACTTTTACAATTAAAAACCTAATCAAATGGAAAAGAAATAAAACAATTAGCAGAGAAAAGGAGAAAAAAATTTAAAGGTAACCTTTTCTAAAACAATCCCTTATGAATATAATTAAATGATTATGTTTAAAGTATATGGCTTTATGATACACAAAAGGGGTTTAGAGCCAGAGAGATCCAGGATTAAATCCCAGCTACCCAGCACTTAAAGTAGACCTCTAGACAGGTCATTTAAGCTTTCGGAAACTCAATTTTCACATCTATCAAATGAATATAATTATACTTCCCTTTTAGTCTCACCATGAGAACAATCATGTTAGTAAAATACTTCATATACTGAGCATATACAGTATTTGCTCAGTAAAGGGTTGCTGCTGTCATTACATTATACACAAGATTCATGGACTTGAGGATGGTTCAAATTTAGTTTCTACATTTGAGAACAAAAAAAAAATTAGTACCTATTACACTGACTACAAAGAGATGGGCTCAAGCAATTAGCAAATGGTATTTTTACTATTTCTGCAAAATTTCCTAAGAGCTATGCTTGAGGGGTGGTTTCAAACTCAGAGAATAGAGGGAAAGTATTAGTTTTTGTTAAATTCACTCCATGATCAGCCTATGAAAGACAATTCTAGTTGAATGTCTTCTCAATGCCATTCTCTTCTTATACCTTGTTGCTCACAGCCTTCTTAGTTGATTTCTACTTTGAAGACTGCTGACTTATATCCTTAGGCTCTTGACAGTTTACATCTTAGCAAACTTAATTTAGTCAGAAATCACCCCTCAGACCATGTTTTTTCTTCTTATTTTTTAATTACATAAAAATTTTTCTTATGGATTGCATTAGTCAAGATTCTTCAGTGAAACAGAACCAGTAGGATATATCTATATAATCTATATATAGATGTATGTGATATATATCTATATATGTGAAATTTATTATAGAAATTGGCTCACACAGTATGGAGGCTGAGAAATCCCACAATCTGTCATCTGCAAGCTGGAGAACCAGGAAAGCCAGTGGTGTAATTCAGTTTGAGTCAGTTGGCCTGAGAACAAGGGGAGCCAATGGTGTAACTCCCAGTCCAAGGCCAAGGGCCTAAAAACTAGAAAGCCACTGATGTAAGCCCCAGAGTCTGAAGGCCCAAGAACTCAGAGCTCTGATGTCTGAGGAAAGAAAGTATGGGTGTCCAAGCTCAAGAAGAGAGGAGAAATTTACCCTTCTTCCTCCTTTTTGTTCCATTTGGGCCCCCAGAGATTGAGTGATGTCTGCCTACATTGGTTAGGGTGGATCTTCTTTACTCAGTCTACTGAATCAAGTGCTAATCTCTTCCAGAAACACCTTCACAGACACACTCAGATATACTGTTTAACCAACTATCTGGGTTCCCTTAGCCCAGTCAAATTAACACAAAAAATTAACTATCACATGTGTTTTCTAATTTCATTCTTAAAACATTCCCATCCATCCATAACTGTATATATCAGATTATTTTTTCCAAGAATATTTATTGGCTCATGTTTAGAAATAGACATAAAAATATTGTCTATTAGTGGTTAAGAAAACGGAGTCTTTGTTTATGTTTGACTAAGACTCTGACATAATATCAGGCCAAGTTTCCATATGAAGCCAAGCAGCTTGATTTATTTGTCATATATATCTTCATGAGTAGAAAGAGGTAGTTAGTATAAAAATATTAAAGTAGATTTCTCAGTCTTTTTAATCTACCCTATGAGCAAATTCTATAAAATGTTATAAAATTTAATCCATAAACTCTTTAGTCCGCATCTCTGATAGATATCACCACATATGCCAATTTAACAACAATTCCTTAATATCATTCAATACACAGCCTATGTTTGAATGTTTCTGGTGTCTTAAACTATATTTTGAATCAGAGTTGAAACAAGATCTGTATATTATGTTTGGCTGTATGTCTCTCAAATATATAAAACAAAACTTACAGATGTAAAAAGAGAAATATCTCAGTCCACAAGGATAGTGGGAAAATTTACATGCTTCTTTTACTAGGTGATAAAACAAGCAGTAAAAATCCATTCTTGTACACTGTTGGTGAAAATGTAAATTGGTACAGCCATTATGAAAAAAAATTTCTCAAAAAGTGAAAAATAGAGCTACCACATGATCAGTAATCCTACTCCTGGGTATATATTTGAAGGAAATAAAA
This sequence comes from Macroglossus sobrinus, assembly GCA_004027375.1. NCBI lineage: Eukaryota > Metazoa > Chordata > Mammalia > Chiroptera > Pteropodidae > Macroglossus > Macroglossus sobrinus. The sequence goes on along the minus strand of PVKZ01001525.1, from coordinate 240,804 downwards.
TCAGTATCTGGAACAGATATCTGCACTCCCGTGTTTATTGCCACGTTATTCACAATAGCAAGATACAGGAAAAATCTAAGTGTCCAACAATGGATGAATGGATAAAGAAAATGTGGTGTGATTATACAATGATATATTATTCAGCCATAAAAAGGAAAAAAAAATCCTGCCATTTTTGACAACATAGATGAACCTGGAGGGTATTGTGATAAATAAAATAAGCCAGGTAGAAAAAGACAAGTACTATGTAGTATTATTGATATGTGAAATCTCAAAAAGTTGAACTCATGGAAACAGAGTAGAATGGTGGTTGCCAGGGACCGTGGGGATGGGGAAGTGTGTAGATTTTGGTCAAAGGGTACAAACTTTCAGTTATAATATGAATGAGCTTTGAGGATTTAATATATAGCACGGTGACTATAGCTAACAATTCTATGCTGTATACTTGAAATTTGCTAAGAAAGTAGATCTTAAGCATTCTCACCAGAAAAAAAGAAAAAAAGGAGAGAGAGAGAGAGAGAGAGAGAGAGAGGGAGGGAGGGAGGGAGGGAGGGAGGGAGGAAGGAAGGAAGGAAGGAAGGAAGGAAGGAAGGAAGGAAGGAAGGAAGGAAGGAAGGAAGGAAGGAGGGAAGGAAGGAAGAAAGGAAGGAAGGAAGGAAGGAAGAAAGGAAAGAAACAAAGGGAAAATAATATTAGGATTAATAGAATTGATTTAAATGACATACACAGAACACTCCACCCAACAGTGATAGAATTCACATATTTTCCAGTGTACATATAACAAATTTTAAATGATCACATGCTAGGCCATAAAACAAGTCTGTACAAATATGACAGGATTGAAAACATACAGAACATGCTCTTCGATAGTTGTGGGATTAAACCTGAAATCAATAATAAAAAGAAAACTAGAAAATATCGCAAATTTTTAGAGGTTAAACAAATACATTAACATAACTTATGATTTAAAGAGGATGTCTTGGAAACATCTGAAATAGAATAATGTGGGAGAGTACTTTAATATAATCTCAAGGGGAGAGATTTCTTAAATGAAACAAAAAGCAATAATAACAATGGAAGCATTGAAAAATTAAAGTACATTAAAATTAGAAGTGCAAAGAGCAGTTTCTTTTGGGAGGCGGGTAGAGTTAGTGACTTGGAAGAAATACAAGGAAACATATTTTTTATTTAAATTATAGTTACATGAGTATATTCGTTTTCTGTTAATTCATCAAGCCATGCATTTATGATTTGTACTCTTTTCTGTATTCATAAGAAATTTTTCAAAAAAATATTATAAAATATGATATTTAAAAATAAATCTAACAAAAATTGGCACTTCCTTTTAAGAGAAAACATTAAAACTAAAACTAAATAAAAGATGCAAAGAGGACTTGGAGACATACACTGTGTTAATAGATCGACAAATTCAATAATGTGGAGATGTCAAGTGTATTGATAGGCTCATTTAAAAATTTTATATGGAGAAGTAATGACCTAAAATGAGCCTAGACATGATTTTATCATTTATTTTTTTATTGTAGAAAAATACACATAACATAAAACTTACCATTTTAACCATTTAAAAGTGTATATTTAGTACAGTGGCATTTAGTATATTCATGATGTTCAGTAATCATCATCACTATCTATTCCAGAGTATTTTTATCACCCTAAAAAGAAATCCCAAGCCCATTAAGCAGTTCATTCCCATTATCCTTTATCCCCAGCTCTTAGAAACCAGTAATCTGCTTTCTGTTTCTATGAATTTGGATATTCTGTACATATCATATAAATGGAATCATACAGTATGTGGCCTTTTGTGTCTGGCTTATTTCAGTTAGCATAATGTTTTTAAGGTTCATTCATGTCATAGCGTATATCAGGATGTTACGATTTATGACTAGACATATTCTGTTGTATGGATATGTCACATTTGTTTGTCTGTTCATCAGTTACTGGGTTGTTTCTACCTTTTGGATATTGTGAATATTGTGCTGCTATGAACATTTTTGTACAAATTTTCATTGGAACAACTGTTCTCAATTCTTTTGGTTATAGTCTTTCCAGGAGTGGAGTTATATGGTAATTGCTAAATTATATGGGAATTCTATATTGAACTTATTGAAGAACTATAAAACTATTTTCTACAACGGCTATACCATTTTACATTCCCATTGGCAAGGAAATATTCCAATTTCTATACATCCTCACCAACATTTATTTTTGTTTTGTTTTTAAATTACAACCATCTTAGTGGATATGAAGTGATAACTCACTGTGATTTTGATTTACATTTTCCTAATAACTAGTGATATCGAGCATCTTTTCATGTGCGTTGACCATGTCTATACATTTTTTGGAGAATGTAATTTAAAAATTTTTAAAATTTTTTGCCCATTTTTTAATTTGGTTGTTTGTTCTTATATTGTCTAATTAAAAGAGTTTTTATATATTCAAAATACTATCAGAGATATGATTTTCAAATATTCTCCTATTCTGTATGATTTTTATTCTCTTGATAATGTCCCCTGATGCTCAACAGTTTTTAATTTTGTTGAACGCCTAATTTATCTATCTTTTCTTTTGTTGCTTATGTTTTTGGTGTCATCTCTAAAAAATCATTGCCAAATCATAGGTTATAAAGACCCACTTTGGCTGCCATAACAAAATGTCCCAAAGTGGGCAACTTAAAACAACAGAAATTTATTCTCATGGTACTGGAGGCTAGAAGTCCAAAAGTGCCACCAAAACCATACTCTCTTTGAGAGCTTTGAGGGAGAATTCTTCTTTGTCTCTTGCAGCTTTTGGTGTTTGCTGACAATGCTTGCATTCTTTGGCATGTAGATGTGTCACATAGCCAGCTTCTCCCAGGGTGTCTTTACATCATCTTCCCTCTGTGCATGCCTATCTTTGTGTCCACATTTACCCTTTTTATAATGACACCAGTGATGTTGGATTAAGGCCTACCCTCATGATTTCAGTTTAACTTGATTACCTCTATAAAGATTCTCTTTCCAAATAAGATTACATTCTGAGATACTAGGGATTAGGATTTCAACATATCTTTTGGGGAGACAAAATTCAACCCATAACAACCTCTTAGAGTGCTGATTGTTTCCTTAAACTGATATCCTAGTTCCAGGTGGCAGAAAGTAATTTATCTATCCATAAATGTTTTTAAAAAATCCCTTTATGTAGCAACTTATTTGTCCTGAGAGATTTCCTGGTTAGACAAAATAAAGGCAAGATCTTTGCTTTAATCCTTCAGGGAGTGATCAAACAGGTCAAAACAGACAACCACAATCAAGGTTAGCTCTGCTCCCAGTATAGGCTGCTGTCTTCTAGACCAGCACTGAGCTGTGGACAGGGGAATGGGGCAAAGGTGGGTTAAAATGCCACAAAGAATTTCTGCCATGTTTCAGTTGCTGTTTTCTTGATTGTTTGCTTGGTTGCTGTAAACTATTGACTGTTTTCTAGAGTTCTGAAAAAGTTGATTCTGACAGATTTTGTCAGTTTTTCAGTGTTTCTGTTGAGACATAATTTCTTACTGTGCCATTTTTTCTGACATCCCTCAAACAAATTTAAGAAGTAGAATAACATTGGGGCTTGCCGTAACAGTTATTAAGAGTTATAAAATCAGAATAATAAGATAGTGTGGTTTTCTTTTAGGGTTTTTCAAATTGAACAATAGAAAAGAAGAGGAAACATGAAGTTAGGCTTCCATAATATTGTTAGGGTTCCATTTTTTAGTTTGATTGATGGGTACCAATTCCTACATACAGGTTTTTTTTTTTTAATATATCAAGTATGGCATAATGAAATGTGTTCACATTCTAACTACTTGAACACTGGAATTATACTTCTAGCTAACCACTGGATTAAGGATGATTTCAAAACAAATCATGAACTATCTAGAAAGTAACAAGAGGAGTTCACTTCTCATCAAAACCCTAGACTGCTGCAAAAGCTATACTAAGCTATACTAAGGAGTGAAGTTGTTAGCCTTAAATGCTTTCATTATTAAAGCAGGAATAACAACAACATAAAAGGATTGGATTCATAGTATATATCTTAAGAGTATTGAAAAAGAGCAACAAAAGATGGAATTTTAAGATAGGAAAGAAAATAAATATAAAGCTAAAATTGTAAAGATGAATAATACTTTCAAAATAAAAAAAATCAATAAAATTAAACTCTTGAGTCTGATTAAGAAAAAATAGAGTCCATAATACAGATTTTGTTCAATTCTAAGAAGGAAGCAAACAGGATTCTCTGATGGAAAAGTAGCTAAGGCGATTAAAGATAGCATGTGGGGGGAAATTTTCCTAATCTAAGAGTGAGAAGGACCCAGTCTAGGTCGAGAACATTTGAGGGTAGTGATGGGAAGATTTCTAGGATATTCTTGAGGTCAGAAGAGTACGGTGTGTTAAAAAAATTCAGTTTTCCATGTCTAGGACTCAGCAAACAAAAATCATATGGGGTGGAACAATGCCTGAGTAAATTAATGATGTTGTGGAATCTGTCTTTCTTTGCAAGTAGCCACAAGTTGGTGACAAGAAGAAAAATAAGAAATATATATTATTATTAAGATATATACTTTAAAATAGATTATATACAGGTGAAAACTGGATTACAAGCCCTGGATAATTTCTGAACACAATTCCAAAGGGAGAATTATTTTTCCTCTCTCTCATGTAAGTTTTCAACTCAGGGAATTCTACTTGCTTTTCTTATATCATCATACAATTTAACACTTGTGTTAGTCATTTCCTGTGTGGCCAATCTACTATGTAGATAAATTGGATCCCCAGAAACCAGGAAGTATATGAATAATCTCTGTGAAGCTCTTGCTAATCATGCATTAGTGATTTGAATACTAATTAGTGTTTATAAAGCAAGAGGAGAAACAGGAGTGAAATGGTGGTTGATTTTCATGACCTGATAGTAACAAACATACCACAATATTATTATAAAAATTAACATCCTACTGTCCTTTCATCTTGCCAATTTAAAGGAATGAGTCTTTACCTCATTCTACATGGAAAGATTTGGAGCAGATAAGAACAATTAATAAAATATGGTTTCAAAAGGGATAAAAGTAATGAAACCCATACTTTTTTAATTTTAAATTTTATTTATTTTTAAATTTTATTTATGTATTTTTATTGTTTATTAGAGTAACATTGGTCAATACAAGTATATAATTTTCAGGTGTACATTATTATTTGACATCTGTATATTCTATTATGTGATTACCACCCGAAGTCGTTTCCTTCAGCTACCATATATTTGATCCCCTTTACCCACTTCACCCTCTCTCTACCCCCCTATATTTGACCCCTTTTATCCTACATACCTATCCCTTCCTCCCCCACCCCATACCCTCTTGGTAACCACTCATCCATTATCCATGTCCATGAGTCTTTTTGTCCTGTTCATTTGTTGCTTTTAATTTTATATCCCACATATAAATGATATCATGTGATTTTCAACTTTTTCCATCTGGTTTATTCCACTTAGTATGATTATATCAAGGTCCAACCATGTTGTCGCAAATGGCAGTAATTCATCTCTTCTTATGAGTGAGTACTATTTCATTGTATATATGTACCATAGCTTTTTTAGCCAATCATCTATCGTAGGACACTTCAGTTGCTTCCATGTCCTGGCCACTTTAAGTAATGCTGCTATGAACATTAGTGTGCAACTATCTTTTCAGATATGGGTTTTCAAGTCTTTGGGGTAAATACCCAGTAGTGGGATTGCTGGATCATATGGTAGATCAATTCTTAGTTGTTTGAGGAACCTCCATACTGTTTTCCATAGAGTCTGTACCAATTTGCAGTCCCACAAGCAGGGTATGAGGGCTCCTTTTTCTCTGCATCCTCTCCAGAATTTATTACTACTTGTCCTGTTGATGATAGCTATTCTAAAAGTGTGAGATGGTATCTCATTGTGGTTTTGATTTGCATTTCCCTAGTAGCTAGCAATGTTGAGCATCTTTTCATTTATTTGTTGGCCATTTGTATGTCCTCCAGGGAAAAGTGTCTGTTCAGGTCCTCTGCCCATTTTTTGATTGGATTGTCTGTTTGTTGTTGTTGTTGTTGTTGTTGTTGTTGAGTCGTATGAGTTCTTTGTATATTTTGGATAGTAGGTCTTTAACAGGGGCATTACTTGAAAATATATTTTCCCATTCAGATGGTTGTCTCTTTACCTTGTTAATGGTTTCTTTTACTGAGCTGATGTAGTCCCATTCATTTATTTTCGCTTGTACTGCCTTTGCCTTTGAAATCAAATTCATAAAATCCAAGGTCCTTGAGTTTCGTTCCTATTTTTTCTTCTATGCATTTTATTGTTTCAGGTCTTATATTCAGGTCCTCAATTCATTTTGAGTTAATTTTGGTGTGTGGTGATAGACAACAGTCTAGTTTCATTCTTTTGCAAGTAGCTTTCCAGATTTCCCAGCACCATTTACTGAAGAGGCTTCCCTTTCTCCACTGTAAGTTTTTGGCTTCTTTGTCTTTGAAGCTGAGATGTGTCTCTTAGGGGCAGCATATGGTTGTTTTTTTTTTTTTTAAATCTATTCTGCAACTCTGAGACTTTTTATTGATGAGATCAGTCTATTTACATTTAGGGTGATTATTGAAATATGAGGTATTCTTATAGCTATTTTATCTTTTGCTTCTGGTAGCTCGGTGTTTCCATTGCTTCTTTGTCCTTATGTTTCTATTTGCTTTATTTTGGTTGGATTTTGTGTGTTTTGCCTCTAGTTCTTCTGGTTTTATGTTATATACTTCAGTTCTCAATCTTTGGTGTGTGGTTACTATTATAAATATGAAAAAAATTGTTATACACACACACACACACACACACACACACACACACACAGTCATCCATTTTCTTCCATGCATGTCTTATCTCCATTCCCCTTTGAGAATTTGGATCTTTGAATCTTCCCCCTTTCAGTCATTGTTATCTCAATTTGTCCCTATGTATGCTGAACTTTCATTACTATCTTGCTATAGCAATTCTCTTTTTATTATTTAAGCTTATAATGCCCTTTTCTTAGTAAGGATTGCACTCTGTTTCTATTTGCTTGATAGTCACTTTACTCTTAATTATGTTTTTTTTTTTTTTGTCATTTTGTTTTAGATGAGCTGACCCATTTCAGTATTTCCTATAGTGCAGGCCTTGTAGTGGAGAATTCCCTCAATTTTTATATGTCTGGAAAAGTCTTATTTTCTCCTTCACATCTAAAGGAGAACTTAGCTGGATACATTATTCTAGGCTGGTAGTTCTTTTTAATTAATGGTTTAAATATTTGATTCCATTTCTTTCTGGCTTGTAAGGTCTGCGCCAAGAAGTCCAATGATAATCTAATGGGTTTTCCATTATAAGTTACTGTTTTCTTCTCCCTGGCTGCTCTGAGAATTCTATCTTTGTCATTGATTTTTGATAATTTTAATACAATGTCTTGGTGAAGACTTTTGGACTGAGATAATTAGGTGTTCTGTTGACTTCTTGAATTCCAAGCTCCAGCTCATTCCTTAGATTTGGGAAATTCTTGTCAACTATTTTTCTGAAAATGCTTTCTAGTCCCTTTCCAGTCGCCTTTTCTTCACCTTCATTAAAGCCCATTATTCTTATGTTTCCTCTCCTATGGTATCTGCTGGTTCTTGAATTTTTCTTTAACTATTTTTCATTCTTAGGTTTCTCTCTTCTTCCTTCTGATTTATTTCTTGATTTCTGTCTTCAATTTCACTGATGCTTTCCTCCATTTGGTTGACTCTATTTCCCAAGCTTATTGTTTCATTTTTCAACTCTTATAGTGTTTTTTTTTTTTTTATCTCCAGAAGATCTATTCTGCTCTCCTTAGGGTTTCAATCTCCTTTCTCTGCTCATCTAGTTGTTTTTGCAATTTATGAAATTGTTGATATGACTCATTTTGGAACTCACTGAGTTTTTTCAGAAGTACCATCCTGAATTTTCTGTCATTTAAGTCATATATTTCTACATCTGTAAGCTTATTTTCTGGAGATTTTTCTCTTTCTTTCTGAGATGTCTTGTCACTTTGGTTGTTCTTGGTGTTTAATGGACTATTTCTCTGCCTGGGCCTTAATGGGTGTATTCTGCTGTTTTTCCAGAAAGAAGGTTTGTTTATAAAGGTCTCTCTTTAGCCTGCTACAAAGAAGGAGATTTTCTTTTGGTTTCCAGTAGGTGGTGTTTAAGCCTTTTGGATCCCTGCTTTATATAAAGCCTAAACAGACTTGGTTTTCCAACCAGGTCTGGTAAAAATCAGCTGTTGTTTGTCTTTGATCCCATCCCACTTCTCTGCTTTCTGACCTGATGACTGGGTCCTGGTGCCAGCTTCTAGAAGTTCTGGCACTTCCGGGGAGGGCTGGTCAGGGAAGTCATGCACCTTCTCTCCTCCTCCTCCTCTTACACGGAGCTCCAGAGGCTTTAAAAGGTAGCTTCAGTCTCAGCAGCTTTTGCTCAGATTCCCTTGGGACTCTGCGGTATTCGGTCTCAGAGGATTTGGGGGGAGGGGCCCTCTGGGTTGTGAGTTGGGGGTTGCATCTCAGCCTCAGTTTTGCAACCACGGCCAGTAAAAATCAACTTTTGTTTTTCTGTGGTCCCATCCCTCTTTTCTATTTTCTGTTCTTTTGACCGGCCTTGATGTCGGCCACGTAGCACTCACAGGACTTCCAGGCAGGGCTGTTCAGGGAAGTCACCACACCTACTCCCCTCTCCCTCCTCCTGCAGGGAGCTCCAGCAGCTGCTAGAGGCAGCTTCTTTATTTCTGCAGTCCACCGCCTGACACCCGGGGTTCTGACCTGTGGTAGCTCTTATACACAGATTCTCTGCTCAGATATGCTGTTGTACAGTTTGGGTGTTTTTTGTTGAGTTTTAGATGTTCAGCTTATTGTTGTTTCAAAGGGAGATATCTAAGGATGTCTCTTACTCCACCATGTTTCCCATAATTTAAAACCCATACTTCCAATATCTTTTCCAATCATCAGACCCCCATATACAAAGACTTATTAGACTCACCTGGACATTTTCAAACTTGAAAAAACTAAAGTCATTCATGGTGTGTTCTTTGCACAGTAGAATCAAGACAGAAATCAATAAAAAAAAAATCTAACTAGAATAATGTCAACTGCTTGATAATTAGGCACTTTAAAATCAATTAATTTGACAGTTTGGGTGAAATATATAATTTCCTAGAAAAATACAACTTTCTAAAACTGTCAGAAGTAGAAAATATGAATATTTCAATATCTTATAAAGATATTTAAACCATTATTTAAGAATCTCCTCCAAAGTAAACTTTAGGCTCATATGGTTTCACTAGTAAATTCTTGCAAAAAATTAAGGAAAAAATAACACAAATCTTGCGCAAACTCTTCCAGAAAACAGGCAATTGTTTTTCTAATGCAACTTTTATGAGACCAGCATAATCACAGTTCCAAACTTAACAAGCACATTACAAGAAAGAGAATTACAGATCATTCTCTCGTGAATATCTTTAACAAAATAATAGACTATTGAATCTAATGATAAATAAATTGAGCTTATTCTAGGAATGCAAAATTGCCTTAACATTTAAAAATTAACCCAACCACATTAAGGAAAAAAAGGAGAAAGGTTACATGAACATCTTAATAGATGAAGAGAGGCAATTTGACAAAATTTATCTCTCCCTCATTTATTATATGTTAAAAAAAGAACTTCACAAACTGAGAATAAAAGGCAACTTTCTTAAACAAATAAAAAATATTACAACCCCCCACCCCAAGCAAACATCATACCTAATGGTAAAATATTAAAAACTTTCCTTTGTGATTGGAAATGAGACAAGGATGCTAGCTACTTATATTCAATATTTAATTGAATGTCCTTGCCATTGCAGTATATATTTTTAAAAAGGTCTTGGGATTTGGAAGAAAGAAAAGAAGCTATGATTACTTGTAGACGGCATGGTCACATGCCAAGAAAATCCAAAAGGATCTATGAACTATTTGAACTAATAACTGAATCAGCAGTATTGCTAGATACAAGGTCATTGTTTAAAAATCATTTGTATTTCTATATATTATTCACAAGCAAGTATAAAATTATATTTTAAAATATGCTATTACCTTAGTATTAAAATATAAACTACATAGGAATAACTCTAACAAAAAATTTGCAATGCCCCTCCATTGAGAACTATAAACATCCTTGAGAAAAACAAAATATCTAAATAAATTTAGAATAAATATTTAATATTTAGAAAGCTCAATACTGTAAAGATGTCAACTCCTCCTAAATGAATCTATAAATTAACACTATCCCAATCAAAATCTTAGCAGAATTTTTTTTGGAAATATTGACAAACTGATTCTAAAATTTATATGGAAATGCAAAGGTCCAAGGATATCTAAAGAAATGAAAGAGAAAGAGCAAAGCTAGAAGATTCATTCTACTTGAGAAAGTCCATGATAAAGCTATAGTAATGAAGACCTTATGGGGTTGACACAAAGTTATATAAACTAACCAGTGAACTAAATTAGAGAGCTTACCCATAAACGGTCACTGGATTCATGCCAAAGGCAAAAATACAATGGGTGAGAGAACAGCATTTTCAATAAATGTTGCTGGATTAAATGTATATGCGAAAAAAAAAATGGACCTATGCCATCACTCAAAAAACTAATTCCAAATGGATCACTCATCTAAAATGTAAAAACAAAACAATAAAGATTTAGAGGAGAATGTAAGAAGACATCTTCATAACCTTGGAGTAGAAAGAGATTTTTTAAACAGGATATAAAGGCCCTAACCATAGAGAAAAAAAATTCTCATATGTATAATGACAAAAGACTCATATCTAGAATATGTACAAACTGTTACTCATCAATAAGAATAAGACTGATGACCCAAGAGGAAAATGGACAAATGATTTTAACAAACACTTCACAAGAAGATATGCAAATATTCAAAAACATGTGAAAGCATTCTTCAGCCTCATTAGCCAGCAGGGACTTATAAATTAAACCACAGTGGGATGATCCCTACACGCCTACCAGAATGGATAGCTTAAAGCCAAGAAATTCCAGGTGCAGCACAGCTGATAGGTTTGCAAATGGATATAACCATTTTGAATATTGTTGGGCAGTATCTACCAAAACTAAAAAGCGAACGCATGATAGGATTTCATTTACATGAAGCACACAGAGATAGGTCTAATCCATGGTGTTGGAAGTCAGGATGATAGTTACCCTAGGGAAGGATGGGACAAGTTAATAAAAATATGAATGAGTGTTCTACGAAGCAGGGAATTGCTCTGTTTCTTGATCTGGATGCTGGTCATATGAGTGTATCTAGTTGTGAAAAATCATTAGGATTTACACTTATGATATGAAAAGTTTTTATATGTATATTCATCTCCAGTAAAAAGTTAAAAGTAATCTAACAACTCAGTTTTAGAGATGATAAAAAGTTAAAAGTAATCTAACAACTCAGTTTTAGAGATGAATTAAATTAGAAAGTAGAGACTGAAGAATGCTACTTACTTTCACCTTAGAATGATGATGATAAAAAGAAGCTGTTTTTTCTTAACTCACCTTATGATCTTAGCCATGAACTGCTTAATAAAATACATCTGTTAGCATAGCCTAGTAAATTCTGTACTGTTATAGGGGCTGGTAGTGAGATGAAATCCTTCTTTTTTCCCAATCAGAAGAATTATTTCTATAGCCTATATTTTATTTTCAAGTTTACTCCTCCCCTGCCTACAGTTATAACTTTTCTTTTTTTCCTCTGCGCCTCTAAAAACAAACATAATTTTCACCTAAATAATAGAATAAAATCGCCTGTTCTAGGTTCTAGAAAACAGCTTCTATTTTGACAGAGCATCAATTCTGTAATTTATTCTTCACAGAATTACATAATTCAAACTCATTATCTAACAATCCCCCTATTTTAACTGTATCTTTTTTTCCCCCGTATATTTTATTCCATAGCAACACGCTTTCTAACTCTCCAACAACCATTTCACTGTGGGGAGATGTCGCAAAGGTTTCTCTTTACATTATAAACTACCAAGAAAGAAACAGGTTTGAAGCTTTGTGAATAAGAGACACTGAGAACTAGTCATTCATTGCACACTCAACAATTAGTTTTTGAGGGCCCTCAGAGTGCCAGGCAATGTTCTAGGCACTAGAAGTACAAAGTAATATGGTCAAGCATGTAAGTTCTGAATTTAAGTAACCTGGGTTCGAATCCTAGCTATATAAATTGACATCTTTAAAAATGATCTGTTTATTTTACCTATGTATGACTCAGTTTATTCGTTTATGAAGTACAGATACCAGTAATGCCTTTCTCCTAGCCTTGTTAGGAAGACATATAATGTGAAAACCTCTTAGAACTATCCTTGACATGTGGTACATGTAAGCTGTTATTACCAGAAGAGAGGACACTTAATATTTGCCAAATTGCCTATTGAAAAACTTTTTGCCAGGACCACCTGCCATGTCCTCTTCCCTAACTACTACCTGTCATCCATGCTAGCAAAGAAACGACAAACTCATTAACTGGATTAGCAACTAGGATCGTGGTACTGGAAAGTCCTCAGTCCACCTCAGCTCCTGCTTTTTACAAATAAGAGCACTAAATAAAGCCCAGAGACATTGCCCAGCTTGAACTGAATCTCACACAACTAATTAGGGGAGGAAGCTGGTATTAGACCTTGGGTCTCTACATTCCTAGTCCAGTCCTGGGGCTGGAAAAACCTGCAAACTGGAATATCAGCCTTTCTCTTGTCTGGATCCCATTTGACACCACTGAAGTTGCAAATCAGTCACACTCCTTCTAGTTGGTGGGGGTGGAAGATGGGGGGGGCACCTTGCTGTAAACTGTCTATTTTTAGCATCAATATATGGCCTGCTCTCTGCAGACTCACTCGGGCTAACAGACTGCTGTGGGATTTAAGGCACTCTCCATGCTGTTGCTTGGTGGTTGCCATGCCAACAAAATTAATGGAAATAGAGTTTTCTAGTAGATTATTCTTGTGGAGGTTTTAAAGCCAGATTACAGCTCCAACTCTGAAGCTTAAATGATGCAAGTGATTAGTACTGGTATATAGTAGCTGCACCATAATACTTGTTGAAAAACAGAATGAAAAAATGAATGAAATTAGTTGCATTAGGGATCTGAAGATATAGCAGCAGAGAACTGACCTGCTACTTAAAGTCAATGTTTAAAGTCAGTCTGGAGCAAGTTAACTCATATCCTCTTTGGATTTTCATGATTACCTGACTCTCTGATTTGTCTGATTCCAAAAAACTGTCTCTGATCTTCAGGCCACTAACTAGCTCTGCAACCTACGGGGCTCTGACTGCACATGGATGCTTGTTGCAGACATGGAAAAAGTAGCAGGAATCTGACCCAGGATACCCTTGCAGGCCTGGGGGAGCTCATTCACATCTGAGAGGGTCAGTGTTCAATCCTTCTAAGGATGTTTTTGACAAAGGTAATCACCATATTTAATGAATGCATTTTTTTATTTAAACAGACTCTGGTCTAAGAAACCCTTGTTCGAAAGGCTATCTTCTGGCTGCAATAAGTGAACGTTATCAGATAAGCAGAAGGTCAAGGGAATGCATAAATCTTTGTTCAATTTCCAGGTATTTCAGTAAAGATTCTCTGACAACCCAGCCTGTTGGGTTCTGTCCCTTCTCAATGAAATCTATTTCTCTATTAATCATGGCCTTCCTTTCTCCTTCTTTCTCTTCCTCTCCCTGTCCTCTTCCTCTCTTCCTGTGTAGTCTTCCATTCTGCCTTCCATTCTCTTCTCCCTTCCACAGTGGCAGTGGAAAGAGCACAGTATTTTGGAGTCAAAATTAGGTTCAAATCCTTACTATCACTGATGCTTATTGGTGCTGGGACCTTCAGTGACTTTCATTACATCTCGAGCAGAATTTTCTCTTGTGAGCAAGGGACTGCCAGTGTCTGTCTTGGATAGTTATTGTAATGATGGAGTGTTTTTCCATCATTAGTGGGCATGAGAGTCACCTAGGGAGATAGGTGAAAATGCATATTTTCAAAACCCATACCTATAGATTCTAATTCATTAGGTTAAAGCCCCAGGCATCTGCATTTTAACAAGATTCCCAGACTTCAAGGGTCCTGCTTTGAGAAACACTCTATAAGCTTGTAAGAGATCAGTAGAATGAGGCATATAGTAAATATTCAAAAGGTGGAAGCTATGATCACTATTCATTCAGTAAACATTTATTGAACATCTACTATGTACCAGGCATGATACCAGGCTCTGTAGATATGTCTCACTAAATTTCTTTTACTATGAATTTAATTTGTCCTATATGTATTCCTTGTCCCATCTCACTAGTTGTAAATTCCTGAAGGGTAGGATAAAGCAGCATAATGTGGTACAGAAGAACTTAGATGGTAGAAGACATTCTATTATTCACTAGCTAGGCAAGTCATTTTATCTCTCAGAATTCTATTTTCTCAAAAAGTGGAAAAGCAATGAATATAGTGGTTAAAAGTCTAAAAGTTTGGAGTCCTATTTCTAATGCTTTCTAAGTGTGTGATCTCAGGAAAGTAACTTCATTGAGCCTCAGCTTCCTCTTACATAGAAAGGGGATTCATTTGTTAAACATTCATACCTTCAACAAATATTTATTGAACACTTTCTCTGTGAACAACACTGTGCTAGATATTAAGAATTCATTGGGAAGTAAGACAGACAGGGTCCCTGCCTCACATAGGTTACAATTTAATGGTGGACAAAAATATTACATAGGTAACTACACAAACAATAAGTTCCATTGTGATAAATTCTGTTGTGGTACATTTAATTGGCTAACCTAGCCTGGGACTTAGTAGGAGAGGAAATAGATACTTCAGCTGAGCCCTAAAGAATGAGTAGGCATTACCTGGAAAAGAAGAAACTGAAATGGGAAGAAGCTGGATTCTTTTAAAGAAGTAAATTGATACTTGTGTGGATGAAACTGAGTGTAATATACAAGGTCCTCCCACCACCTCACAGGTGTGGAAAGGATTAAATGAAATTAATTAGAGTGCTTAGCACACCGCCAAGCAAACATAATCATCATAGAGATAACACATCTTCTGATTTTCTGTAGACAACATATGAAGTACTGTGTAAACTAAAGGTTCTCAAATATGTATTCATCAGAATCACCTGGAAGGCTTTTAAACCAGATTGCTGGGTTCCACATCCAGAGTTTCTGATTCAGTATATCTGGCTTGAGGCAGATAATCCACAATTCTACTATAACAAGTTAGCAGGTAATGCTCATGGTGCTGGGATGGAGGCAGGAGGGTCTGAGAACAATTTGTGTAAACTCCTAAGGTCCTAAGTGCCTGTCAATCAAAGTTGAATTTCCTTAGACCCTGCACAGGATAACCTCTCCAGAATTATTTGATGATACTCTTTAGACTTTTAGGGTGAGAAATGTCCTTAAAAATCCCCATCCTTTCATTTATACAGGAGAGGATCTCAAGAACCAGAGACGATGAGGATGCTGCCTAAAAAATGGGAGGAGCCTGAACCCAAAAGCCTTTCTTCTCAAGAACCTACTTTTGGTGTGTTTTGCCCTGAGGCAGAGGCAAGGCCGTTCCTCAGAGCCACTTACCCTGTATGCTCCTCACATCAGCTAGATGGACAAGATGACCTTGCCTTCCATTCCATGTATCTTGCACATGTAAAATTTTTTAGCAAATGAATTGATTTTTTTTGAAATAAACATATTTTTGAGTTACAAGACAAATTCAATAACATATAATCTTTTCAAAGAGAATATACTCTGGCACAATTGCCTGTCACACTTTATGTGGAAGTGAAAACATATTAGTTCCTCTCATCTTTTGTCTTTTTAAAAAATAGGTGTTTAGGTCCCTGTCTTGTAGTAATATTAATAACGGAAATGAAAACCATAGGTGATATTATCAGTGCATGTCTGGGTCAGAGTACTTTAGACTCATCACCTCATTTGATCCTCACCACCATATGAAGAGATAGGTCCTGATTATCTCCATTTCACAGATGAGGAATCCAAGGCATAGAAAAGTCTAGTAACTTGATGCAAGTCCTAGCGCCAGGATTTGAATCCTAGAACTAGGATTTGAATCAAGGCTGACTCCAGAGATTGGGCTCTTAATTACATTGATGTGATGATTCATTTGTCAAAAAAAATCAGTGTTGAAATCAGGGACAGTAAGCTCTGAGGACAGAGACACCCTGAGGAGTCAAGACAATGCATTTAAATAACGGTCTGGAGATGAATAATAGCTCCTTTGGACAAGAAAATTCAACTACTTTTATTTTGGTTTCATATTTCAAGAGTTAGACTAGAAATATACCCAAACAAGTTTTGTTTTGTTTTGTTTTAAAGCTGAGTCATTAGGGTCCTTCAGAAGGAAAGAAAGAAACCTGTAGGATAAATCTTTGCTTCTGCGGAGAGGGGGCGTGTTTCTCAGAGATGGGGATGCGGATAACGGGTCTCGTTGTATTATTTATTCACAGCCCCTATACTTTACTTAGCACCAGGACACTCGACCAGGGAGGCTAGAGTAGGTTCTCTAGGTTAGTTATTTTGTGATATCCTCTCCTCATTGCTTAGGATGAAGAAGTCCTAATATAAACACCTGGACCTTCCTGCCGGCAGATTTTAGAAGATGCCCAGCCATAGTTCATCCTCAACCACCCTCTCCCGCTTCCCAATAACTGTGAAGTGCAAAAAAGGTTGCCAGAGCCTGCAGAAAACGCCGCGCCCTGGAGGCTGGCACGCTTTGCCCCTTCATTCCCCCGGGGAGCGATCCCAGCATCTCTCCCCGCGCGTCGGTGGAATCCTGAGTCCGAACCCGTTCCACGGCTGGGGGAAGGGAGACGGTGCTCTGGGCTGCTGGGCAGAGCAAGGGTGCCACCCGCAGGACCACAGAGCTCCAGGCCCCCCACCCCAGGCGTGCGCTCTCCGGGCGCGCAGGGGACCCCGCAGCCGCGCGCGCCACCCCGCCGGCCCGCGCCACGCTCCGCCCTGGACGCCGCTCATCCCGGCGCCGGGGTGCGCGCGGGTGGGAGCGGGCCCGACTCAGCCTGATTTACGGCTCTGCTGAAAACCGCTCTGCTCCCGCAGCAGTAGCACTGGCCGTGGCGGCAGCAGCAGCAGCAGCGCCTGCAGCTGCAGCAACAAGTCGGGTGAGTGGTAGCCGCGGTACATCTGCGCCTGCGGCCCGGCCCAGGGGGTGCGGTGGAGGGGGCCGGCCAGGGCTGGGCAGGAGGTCCCGTCCCCTCGCCGCCGCGCGGAGTTGGGCTTTCTCGGCCCCCACCTGCAGAACTCGTGTGCACACGAACCCACTCTGACACCCAGGGCTGGTACGTCGCGGGGCGCGGGTGGGGGTAGCCGGGACCCAGGCGGGGTCCTTGCCAGCCTGACCTGCTAAGGCAGAGGCAGTTAGGGCTTTTCCTGCTAACCCTGTGGACTGGGGTTTCCGCTGGGCCTTTGAAAGCTTGCGTACTCCCGGAGTGCGTGATTACCCATTTCTCCATCTAGAATGCCACCCCTTTCCCATTGCCCCCTAAAACCCGGACTTCTTCCTTGACCTCTTGTCTGTATTTGGCCAGGGTTTGCATCCCATCCCAGGAAAACGATGGTAACACAGTCCGTTGTAGCACAGGAAGAGGCTCCCCTCTCTGGGGGCCAGAGGTTTGTTAACCTGGAAGCTTTGTCTAGCTGTCCTGGGACCATTTGCACCTCTGCTTTTGAAGAGGTTTAGGGCCCAATATCAACACTTTTCAGCCTCGACCCTTAGCTGAGCTCCCTCTTTTGGGGGCCCAATGCTTCTTACGCTTAAGTAGAAATCATTCCTGGAGGAAATAGATATATGCTTCTTGCACAACTGGGTTGCTAACAGTCATCTGTTGCTAAGGCTAAGATAAATTCCTACAAGGAAATAAGAACTTCCTTTTTTAAAAATAGTTATTCTGATACCTACCTGGTTCAAACATTGGCTATTTCTGGAGGTTGTCATTAATGTCCAGAGACTGATCCTTAAAACAGGATCAGAGACAAGACAAATCCATTCAGAACACTTTTTTTCCCCCCAGAACACTATTTTAATAAAGTCTTGGCCGTGGTCCCACTTAGGTCAAATAGTATTTGACACATTGAGTTTCCAAGTTTTAGTAAAACTGGAATATGGGGGTCGTTATTGTTATAATAATACTTTGATTTATGTCATTACAGCAATGGGCAAAGGACAAAATTAAAGGCAAAATCTCAGGTTGAAAACTTTTCAGCTGATTGTTTAATGCCACTGCATCTAGTTTGAGTAATGTCTTTTCTGTTCTTGAGGAAAGATCACTGAGCTTGCTCTCTTAGGACTTGCTTTGACAATTCATGCTGAGTTTTGCTCAATTTTTGTATTCATGCTTATCAGGTTGTCAGTAAAATAGGGCACAGTTTTGCAGTTAGTATACTAAATTCAGGAGGACAGGAAACTTGATCTACTTCTGGATCTGTCATTTCCCATCTGGCTTTGAATTAATTATTTTACCTCTTTGCTCCACTATTCTCATCCATGCAAAGGAATGTTACCCACCTTCCCCCATTCCCCCAACCTCCCAGGCAGGGATCTGCAGTCTTTTTCTGTAAAGGCCAAGTAGTAAGCATTTTTGGCTTTGCAGGCCATAGAGTCTCTGTCTAAACTATTCACCTCTGCCTTTTAGTATAAAAGCAACAGTGGACAATACAGAAATGAATAGATATGGCTAGATTTGGCCCAGGGGTTGTAGATTTTAATTGTCACATAAGATATTATGTGCAAAAGTCATTTGACACCAAAACCTCTGCCCTCATGGAGATGAGCAATAACAATCATTTCAGTAGCATTTTAAAACAGACATGTAAGCTGTTTTATTTTCCCCTATCCAGGACTTTTAGAGTAATGCAACAGAAGGCTTTTGAGGAAAGCAGATACCCCTGGCAGGAGTCCTTTGAGAATGTTGCTGTGTGTCTGCCATTCCGCTGCCCGAGGTGTGGAGACCATACCAGATTTAGAAGCCTGTCGTCGTTGAGGGCCCATCTGGAATTCAGTCACAGCTACCAGGAAAGAACCCTCTTGACAAAATGCAGCCTCTTTCCATCCCTCAAAGACACAGACCTTGTTACTTCCTCAGAAGTCCTGAAACAGGGAAAATTGCAGAGCTGTGGCAATGTGGTAAAGCAGAAACCGAGCTATGTTAACTTGTATAGCATTTCGCATGAACATTCCAAGGACAGGAAGCCATTTGAGGTGGTGGCAGAGAGACCTGTATCCTATGTGCAGACCTACACTGCAGTGGATCTCCGTACAGACTCACTGGATGGGCCACAGTTGAGCCCCAGACTTCCCACTTCAGACCCCAAAGCTGCTTTTGAGACCCATGTCAGAGAAAAATTCAGTCGGATGGTTGAGGCCGTGGACAGGACCATCGAGAAGAGAATCGATAAACTCACCAAAGAGCTGGCCCAGAAAACTGCCGAACTGTTGGAAGTTCGAGCAGCTTTTGTCCAGCTGACTCAGAAAAAGCAAGAAGTTCAGAGGAGAGAGAGGGCCCTAAATAGGCAGGTGGATGTGGCCGTGGAGATGATCGCAGGGCTAAGGCAGCGCCTGACAGAATCCGAGGAGGAGCTTCTCAGGAAAGAAGAGTAAGTGGCTCTGAAACAGGATGCTAACCTGATTGCTTTAGGCCCTTCTCCCAAGTTACAAGTGAATGTTAAGCAAGGCTTGGTTTTTATTACTTGCAGATATCTTGGCTGCATTTTCAGTGATAGAACTGAATGTGGGAGTACAAAGCTTTTAGTATTATTTGCCCTCTCTGTATGGTCCGCAACCTAGCAACATGAAAGTCAAAATGCCTAATTCCTTCTCACCTTGGAAACTGTAAAGGACAGATAATGTTTTTAGAGAGAGGCGTAGTGCATCATTTCTGTGGTGCGCTCCATTCCCAGCAGCCACTGGTGAGCTGGGGAATTGAAGGGAAGGGCAGAAAGGGCATGTTGGGAAAGCCGTCCTTGACAGTCTCCAGTAATAAAGTTAAGAACATGAGATGCTGTTGTATTCAAGTATAAAAATATGCTCTATGTACAAATAATTTTGGTTTCTTTGCCATTTTGGATTATCTGCCCCTGCTAATTAAATGTTGATTGCTGAGACTCCATTTAATTATAATTTTTATTTGGAAGGAGCAGACATTAGGAGACCCAGAGGAAACTTTCTGGTATTGCTGTGCTTCTATGATTTCAGTTTTAGAATTTTATTTTTGTAAAATAATATGTCATAGTATAGTAAGTCATGCCTGTTTGCAAAGAGTTGACACTGGTTTTCAGAAGTTAGATGTGATCAGAGAGGCTAATATTTTTAAAGTCATCAAACTTGGAAAACTATTTTTTTTATCAGTAAGTATAGGTTCAACACAAGCTAGAATAGTATATGTAACAGTGCAGTGTATTTCCCAAATGCAGAATGTTGGATTTAATTTTAAATGCAGACTCAGAATTCATAGAACAAAAGGGCATAAAAATTGATAAATATTCTAAGAGGAAAGTTTCCTAATAATTTTCATTCTTTTATGGAGATCAACTTCATTTCATACTTTCTTTGCCCTGTGGCAGTCTTCTATTTGTGTTGTCTCTTAAAATACAGCAATTAAAGCTTATTCCATTTGTTAAGAGGCTGAGAAACACTGTATATTAAAGGAATCATCACCTGCTGTCACTAATGCTTACATTCTCCAGAGAAAGAAAGACTGCTTTGCTCAACTAGACATTTTTTAGATTACAGATTGTGGACAGAGTTGATACAGCCACTGATTTAGTTTGCTCTAAGGAAAATTATCTCTAATGAAAAATGTTTATCTCTTGGCTTCTGGTGTTTCCTAGTGGGAATTTAGTGCTTTGACCCATTACTGCCACCAGGGTGACTAACATTGCAACACTGGAAAAATGGCAGATGGTGTTGCTCTATATGAAAAGAAAGCTTAGAATTAAATTTTATGGTATTTCTGTTTGATTCAAAAGCAGTGGTTTAAAAAGGTAACCAAACTAATTGTTCACATTTACTTATTTGTTTTATTTATTATTTACACAAATTGTAATGGATCTGGGATTTGATCCATTATACTTTTCCAAGTTTTCCAAGTAGTAGTTACCTGGAGTATGAGAAGATAGTATGGTGACAGGGAGGATGGTGTGGTTAGAACTAGGTTATAGTCAAGGATCTAACTTTTACTTGGGGTGATGGGTTCAAAGACGCTTTATTATTGAAAAGAACTGGTTAACTAACTTAAGTAAAAGTGGGTCATGCATAAATAAATAATGCTAATGTTTTATGGTTAATTCAGTGCTGTCACCTGAGGACCAGCTGAAAAACTAATATGAGCTTGTAAAACAAAAATTAACAGGTTAAAATTGTATGTGTTAAAAGTCCTCCCTCCTCTCCAAGTATACCCCACCTCATCTTTTGGAGATAGCCACTGTTTAGTTCAGTGAATGTCCTTCTAGACCTTTCCTGTGTGCATACAATTACCTGTACTTTATACTTACATTCAGAGTTACTGTGTTTTCCCAAATGGAATCATGACAGGCACTGTTCTACCACTTATATGTGGAGTTTGTCTTTGTTTTAACATAATATGTTTTATGTTATCTTTCATGCACTAAATATAGAGTTATATCAATTCCTTTTGGCTCTTGCATGGTATTCCATGGTGTTGATGCACCTTGATTGAT
The DNA here is from genome assembly GCA_004027375.1 of Macroglossus sobrinus. NCBI lineage: Eukaryota > Metazoa > Chordata > Mammalia > Chiroptera > Pteropodidae > Macroglossus > Macroglossus sobrinus. The sequence continues at coordinate 218,995 of PVKZ01001525.1, read as the reverse complement.
TTAATTCGCTTGCTACTGATGAATACATGGTTTTGTTCCATTTTCCAAGTTATAAAAATAGTGCCCCTGTTAACATCCATATCTATCATCTATCTATCTATCTATCTATCTATCTATCTTTCTATCTATTTATCTATCTATCTATCTTTGTTTACATTTCTGTGAATATATCTGAGGGTAAGTTATGAGTTAATTTTTAGTATGACATTTTTTAGACTACCAGGGGAAAAAAGGAAAAGCAATGACATAAAAAAAGAAACACTTTGAATGAGAATACAGTGAAACTGTCTTAAACTTTTAAACATAAAATAAAGACTTTATTTTTTTAAGGTTTCATTTGGCCTATCCCATCAGTTTCTGTATTCAATCCTCAAATAATAAATCTTTCTGTCCATACTATAGGACTGAAAGAGTCTTGTTTCCAGGAAGGACAGTGGAGCCCTTGGTCTGAGAGCGAGACTCAGTGCCCTCATCCTCAGTGTCTACAGTGTCCAACTTCCATGCCACCCCCCACCCCCCACCCCCACACTCCTCCTGAAATGAGGATGCAGAGCAAGCCAGGTGCTCATCTGTCAGACCCTTGAAACCAGGTTAATTTGACTGGATCTGCCTGGCTGGGCCCTGCCCCTTCCCTCCTCACCACTCCCTCACAGAGCTGAGCCTTCCACCAAAAAAGTGACCTTTCAGATAGGGGAAGCTGCTGTGTGGCCAAGGCCATACCAGGAGCTGTGCTCTCCTGCCAAACCCTTCCAAATGGGCTCTCAAGGCCCATTTGTGAGAGAAAGTAGGTTGTTACTGTCCCGTTCAAAATTGACTTGAACTTCAGGGACCCTTTGAAACTTGGTAGATTAAGTTGAAAAAAAAAAAAAAAGAAAACATCTAGTATTTAACATTCATGTTAGATTTTGTTGCTTATGGATTTTTCTCCCAGCTTTAAAATTCTTTCTTTCAACTGAAATAAAAGACTTGAGGGCCAATTTTGCCCTGGGGCCATCTATAGACTGAAATTACCTTGGATTATAGAAGTCATATATATGCTTTTAAACAGAGATTTGTTTGAATTGGCAATTTTTTGTGCTGGTAAGCTCATTGTACCTTTGTAGGGAGGTATCTACGTTTCTGGAGAGCAAATCCATAAAAGAAATTGCTCACCGTCTTAACAAAGTTTGTGCAACTTTAAAAGTCCTATGGAAACAGTTATTTACTTATTCAAGAGTATTCAGTGCTGTAGAGTAGCACTGCCTGTAATCAGGTAAATCAATCCTGGCCAACCTTGAAGTAAGGTAACCCTTAATGAGAAAGGGTGGATGTGTATAGGAGCTGATTCCTGGTGGAGTCGGTCACCTGGGGTTTGAAGAACATCAATGTAATAACAGTAATCCTAAATTTAGGTAATCCTAAATCTCTGTTGGTACGGTTGCAGAGTCCAGACTGATCACCTGTGATGTGCCCAGCACTGTGCTAGCTATGTGAGAGGGACAAAATTATTGATGTTTTTCCCTAAGGAGCTTATACTCCACATAGGAAGAATAAAAATAGCCATGAACATGGCCATGTTCAAACCCAGAGTAGTTTGAACACATGCTAAAATACAAGCCATGTTTTAAGTTGATAAATAAAGAACAAATTTTTCTATGTGAAGAGATACACTGAGGGAGTGAGTATGAAGGGCAGGACTTGCATTGGTGTCCATATAGTGACATTGAAAGGCAGAGAGAGGTGACTGTTAGAGGTGATCCATGAGGGGACTGTGTGATTTTAGTACTGGAAGGTATTCCTTGTCTCCTTCAGGAAAGCACTCTCTTTTTACAGATCTGGAATATAAGGCCTGGAGTAGTGGAATGACTTTACCCAAGCACAAAAATTCGGTAGCAAAGCTGAAACTGGAACCCAAATTCTTCGTCTCACTGTTGATTGCTTTTTCCATTTACTGTGTCTCGGCCAGACTTCTGAGAATGTGATACTTGCTCAAAGTGTCAAGACTTAAGTAATACTGAATCTGGCCCATTTTGGAATGGGCTCCTTTGCTATTTTGAGAGGATTGCCAGAATGACTCCATTTATTTTTCTGATGTGATTAAAAAAATATATCAGCTGGCATCAGAAGTGTTGGAAAATGGGGAAATGGTGGCATCATTAAAGGTGGTTACGATTTTAAGCTTCTGGAACACCAGCCCAGTGCTTTTAACTTCCAACAAGGGCTTCTAAGTTGACTCTCACCACATCCGTGCCCAGTCAGGGTAGAGCATGTGCCACTGCCAGCCTCGGGTTGTAGTGAGGGGCCTCTTTGTAATTCTTTTCTAATTTCCAGACTGCTACCTTGTGAGCCACGAAAGGTTGAATCTTTTCCTTTCTTCCTTCATCATTTGCCCTGTTCCTGGCTTGGAGTCAGCAGAAGACAACTCTTTATTGAGTGCCCACTGAGTGCTAGGTACTGTTCTGGGTTCTGTTCAGACAGTGGTAAATCAAATGAGTCTCCAGTTCCTGCTTTTATGGCAGGAGTAAACCAGAAGGTAAAACAGATGTTAAATAGATCATCTCTATGATAAAAGAGGTGTAGAGGGGTGGCCTGAGCCAGGTAATATCCATTTAGGTTTCTATCCTAAGCTGGCTGTGGAACACTGGCCTTTGAAAGGAAAGTTTGACTTGGTAACTTGCTCTGCACAACAACCCTCTTGCTGCTTAATTCGTCTTTCCAATTTTTGATCAGTGAAGCAGTGTGTTGGAGACTCGGTCTCCAGACTGATTCATAGCTAGGAAGCCAGCCAAGAAAAATCATGTTAGATGTAGCGTTCAGTGAGACAGGCAGGGTCTGTTTGTTCCACATTTTAACGCATTTGTATAAATGGGGGTCCTCTCTTTCCAGGCTTTGCTCCATGTAGACTTACACACTAATGTGGGAAAAACTGGACATCAGATATGTTCTCTGAGGTATGACATGTGGTAAAATTTGGAGACCCAGGAAAATTTTCTATTTTTCGTCTCTTGCTCCTTCCAACCCCCTACCCATCTCCGGCCTGAAGGGCTTAGAATATATGTTGATTTACTTTGAACCAATTAGAATAATTTGACTTCTTTATTTTTCATATTCTTGGTGAGAAAAATGCATACTTTTTGACTTATTCAAAGCCAATAAAGAAAGATGAAGCAAAGAGCTGACAAAAGTAGAGGTGTGATGTGATCCCAGATGTGCAGCAGGTGCAGATTCTCCCCCATGGGGCCCCGTGGAGTACACGGGAGCTGTCTCCAAGCTCCGAGTTTGCAGCATTTCCCAGTGCTTGGAGATGGTCGAGTCTGGCTTTGGGATTCGCTTTCTGGCTGACATTACAGTCTGTCTGAGGTGCTCTGTGATCAATGGCTAGCCTATTTTTAGCTGTAGGTATTTTTACCATTTCATATACCTCTGAAGAGGTTCATAAATCAGTAATGTAAAATGAAATTTAAAGAACTTGCTAGAGCTTTTACCTTTGGGACAAGAAGCTGATATTAAAGTGTTGTTTAAAAATAGAAGAGAAGCATCAATTTTAGATAGCACCCCCACTCCTGTAGGAGGTACCTGTATCATAGGTTACTTATTGTTTTTATGCCCAAGTACTTACCTGGAAAAAGGTAAAAAGAAACCTAAAGATCTTTTCTTCAGTTAAAGATTTTCAACCAGAAATATTGTACATTTCATGCATTCAGCAGAAATTTGTTGAGCCCTTCCTTATGTGCTGGGTTCATGTTAGATTCTAGGGGTATCACAGTGAAGGAGCAGGCAGGGTCCCTGATTTTGCTCACTGGTTTTACAGTGAGTGGGTAAATGGCACTAGTCCTCTGTAGCACATACTGTGTATTAGGTGCAAGGTTCTGCAGGAGAACACAGGAGGTCGCCTCACCCACACCTAGCCACGTGCAGCTAGCAGAAAGTTTCCCAGCAGAAGAGCCTGAGGTTGAAGGGATCATTAAGAGTCAGGCTTGGAAAAGGTAGAGGGAGGGACCCTGGTGGAGGAAGAGCATGTGTAAAAGTTAGAAATTGGCTGAATGGAGAGTTCACTGATGCTGGAGCAGAGAGGGATGTGATGTGCATAACAAGGCCCAAAGAACATGAGGCTACAGGAAGGCCATGAAAACTGGAAACAGAGGAATGGTCATAATAAGTTGCCCCCATTGTTGTCCCCATTAACAATGCAGAGCTCAGTGCCTGTGTAAAATAGAAATTAACACCACCATTTATGTGCATTTGCCTCTGTCTACACCTGCTTCCAGGTATGTTGATAATATGTCTGTAATTTTTCTGAATTAACCTGTCTTTAACCCACCTCAGAAAAAGTAATTGAGGGGGTAGAAATCAATTAATATCTCTGTTTCAGACCTTATGACCATTCTGTAAATGAATGAGTGCATGAGTAAACAAATATATTTTCTAAATAAAGCTTTGATTATAGTGAAAGAGCTTTTTCACTCAGTATTCCCTTATATTGTGTTTGTTTCTAAATGTCATTGAATCTCGGGTAGTTGACAGATTTCCAGGTCTGCAAGTCATTCGGCAAAATATTGAATTCAGGCCAGCTGCTTGTACTGTACTGGGATTTTTTCCCTTTGTGTCAAATATTGCTTTAAATAATCATATTTCCTACTGAAGTTTAAAACATCAAACCTTGGATTTAGTCACATTTAACCTTTTTAAAAAATAAATAAGAAGTCAAAGATGGGGCTGGAAGTAGCCTAGAATCAGTTAATTTCCCCAAAGCTGGTATATACCTGCATCCTGCATCGAATTTCACTCAGGTTTGCCCTTCTCATCTGGCGTTCAGTTTTCACACTCTATTCTGAATCACAGGGTTGAGGACCTAAAATAAAACCACACCAGTCTTTCTGCTCTTCTGTCTGATAGTGTCATATTATTCTTTTTCTTAGTCACATTCAGCTCAGCTTTGTAATTACACATTCATTTTAGTATTTGTTGCTTTTAATGTCTGCTTTCTCACTGTATCAGGGGTTAGCATACCACTGGTCACATCCAGCTTTGAGGAGCCTGTGAGCTGAGAATGGTTTTTACATTTTTAAATGGTTGAAAATTTTCAAAAGAAAAATTATAATTTATGATAAATGAAAATGATAGGAAAATCCTAATTTCATAAGTAAAGTAAAATAATAAAAAATAAAGTTTTATTGTTACACAGCCATACTCATTTGTTTATATTTCATTTATGGCTCCTTTGCACTAGGCATAGTTGAATAGTTGTATCAGATTCCATATGTCCTGCAGAGCCTAAAATATTAACTCCCTGGCCTTTTTCAGAAACAGTTGGCCGATCCCTGGGTTAGACAGTAAGTTACATGAATATAGGCATGGGTTCATGAGTGCCCCAGCACTGAGACCAATATCTGGGAGTATTCATCAAATGTTTGTTGAGTGACTGAATAACGGAATAAATATATGAATCGTGGCTACATCTTACTCGTGTTCTAGCCCACACTCATCAGAGTTTCTGGGTCACTCTGGTACATAGTATAGCAGTAATTCTCAAAGTTTTTGGCCTCACTTCCGCTTATACTCCTAAAGAACAAACAAACAAACAAACAAAAAAACCCCTAGGGGTCCCAAAAAGCTTCTGCTTGTATGGGTTTTATTTATTGATATTTACTATATTAGAAATGAAAACTTAGAACTTTGAAAAACAATTCATTTACAAATAGCAATCTATTACTTGTTATCATAAATAATATATTTCTATAAAAATAATAATTTTTCCAAAAACAATTTAGTGAAAAGAATGGCATTGTGTATAAGTTTTACAAATTATTTTTAATGTCTGGCCTAATAGAAGGCATCTGGATCTTGTTAATTCTGCATTTAATATGTTGCAAATTTGTTATTGTGGTTGAAGTAGGTAAAGAAAATCCAATCTTACATGGATATGTAGAGGACAGTGGAAGGGTATTTTAATAGCATTTTCAGAGAATACTGGATATTCTGCTTTGATACTATGCCAAAATATGACAATTGGTAGTCTCTTAAAGGTTAATTACAACATGGAATCTGAAATCATATCAGTGAGTTTTCAGTCTTCCTTGCGTTGAAATCTGTTGGTCTCTCTTGCACTTTGAATGGATATTTTACTGTTTGGAGTAGAATTATTAAAGAAGTTACAAATGCAATGTAGTTAAACTTCTTTTTATTCAGGAAATTCCCAAAATCCTCTGGGAAATCAGAGGTGTTTCTGGATATTGTTAATACAGACTGAGCAGGATGTGAAAGGGGGAGCTGGAATAACACACATGCTATTCCAGTTAGTCACTGGGTTTTGTTACTGTTTTTATCTAATACAGATACCCAACCACAATCTCTGTATGATGAATTTCTCCAGCCCTTGTCTTATGTAACTTCTCTTTTAAAATTATATCATCAAGCGTGTTTTAAATCTTTATTTTTTAGTTGACATGAAATACCCATAAACTGAAATTAGGTTAGCACTGGTGCCAGGTTGGTTGAAAAATACAAAGGGCATTAACTTCTCAGCATCAGGGCACAAGATAATTAGATGAAGGAGAAGTTAGAAAAAGATGCTTTTCTTCTACAACAAGATATAACACTCCACAATTTGCTAGGAGCTTAATGTTAATTCATAAAAGTTTTATCTGGAACCAGTAGCATAACATAACATGATTTAAAAATACAGCTATAGTCATGAGCTGTATTGCATTCAGATTTGTTTTTTTTGCTTTTGAGATGCTCATCCTGTGAGATTAAGCTGTCAAATATTTCTGTTTTATATTCTAAACTGTACAGCCGGAGAACCCAAGAATAGTAAATCTGCACAGAAAAAAAAGACTGGAAAAAATATACCAGAATGTTGACAGTAGTTACCTCTGGGTGGTAGGATTAGGGTTCATCTTTTGGTCTCTTCCTTGTCTTTTTTAAACGTTAATTACAACAAATATTGCTTGTTAAGTGTCATATATTATATCAATTGAGGGGCTTAGAACAGAGAACACAAAGCTGATTCAGCCCATGTTCATTTAGAGCTTCCATATAGGTCAATTTTCATATTATGATAAATGTGAAATCTTTCTGTAATGAAATATAGTAAATATTATAGACCTAAATGAATTGAAAGAAATACACTGGCTTTTTTTCCTTATTTTTTTTTGAGGAGAGGGTTGTGAGTTTTTAGTTGTTTGCCCTGTTAAGTACAATTCAGAGACTGTTTCATGATTTGAGTATCCTAAATATCACCCCGTAAGTCTCTATAGTGGGCTTGGAAAGGGGAGGGAGGAGCCATTTTCTGGGCCGTTTTCAGCAGTGCTTTTAAGCAGCGAAGAGACTGTCTAAAGGATCTCAGCCATAACTAGGAAACAACTGAATAACCATGAAACAACTGAATGTGGCACTCAGACAGACCCTCCACTATTTTTCTGCTAGTTAAAAGTTTGTGACTCACCTAAGAGGCAGATCAAAGCCAAATGAGGGTAGAGCTTGAAAATTGGCTTGTGGCCATGGCCTGAACAGCTCAGAAAGTGCATGTCTTCTCTGCAGGGCTTGTTTGGAAACATCTGGAAATAAACTTGAAACTTGATGATGAAAGAGAAACTTCTTTACAGAAGGACTCTTATTTCTCTCATGTGGATATTTCTTGACTGCTGAAAGATAAAGGAATTATTACGGGATTGGGGTTTATGTTTGATGCTGGATAGGAAGCTGGAAAAGTGGGGCCTGGTATAATGAGCAATTCTTTAAGTAAATCACTGTGAGAACCAGTCTCTTTTCTATTTTTACAAATATATAATTCCCAGGGTTTTGCAGAGACATTTGACTCAGTAGGAAGTCTCAGAAAAACCTCAGTATTTTAACTGAAACTTTTATGGCCAAGTGTGACATATTTGTGAGAGAAAAATTATGACTAATTGTGTAAGCAGCTCACTGACTGTCATACAGAAAGGGGCTGGAGGCCATGACCAGCTATTTTGCAAAAACTTTCTGTGAAACTATGACTCCTGAGCCAGACTTCCCTAAAGTTCTACTCTTAAGAAACTGTGGAGCTCAGTGGAAAATAAAGATCAAGTGGAGGTTGAGAAGATGCAGAGAAGGCATTGAATTTAATTATCTAGAACAGTTGCATGCGGTTAGATTAAAACATAGGATTCATTTATCTAACATGAAAGAGGCTGGAGAGTGGCAGTGATCAAAAGTATTTACAATCTTGCTTCTGCTTAAGCTGAGAATGCCAGAAAATATTATATTCAACAGGTGGTAATATTATGGAATTCATTAGCCCCAGTGAGGGTGACAGAGCATACAGAGGGCATGGCTGAAAGGATCTTCATGATTTCTCATTCAGTGAGGCAAATCAGATGAGAATTGTGATACTGTACACCTACTGGTAGTGCTGATTACCTGGAACTTGTCCTGAGAAAAAGGCCAAGCACCTGTGTGTGTGTGTGTGTGTGTGTATTTGTAAAGATAATTTTAAGGATAGCTACAAAAATGTTAATGGTGATTGTCTCAGGATAATGGGGTTTCAATGATATTTTCTTTTTTATATTTTTAATATTTTTAAATTTTTTAACAAAAAATTTATTAGTTAAAAATCAGAAAAATGTTCATTCTTGCATTAACAATAACAAGAAAATATAAAATAGTAATAAAGTCATTAAAATTTTTCTGGATTTGTGAATCCACCAGGCATTATGTGGATAAAGGAATATTGTTTGAGGTATTTTGCTCAACTTTTTTGGGGAAGGGCAACCTGCACATTGCTTCTCCTATGTCAGCTAAAATATTTTTCCCAGTGGACCTTGGATCTTTTTCAAGATCCCATTTCTTGAGTGTTTCATTCTGAGCTCAGAAGTCTACAATTGGGCAAGGTGACTCACTGTATGAACTTTGATCTCAGCATGGCTTCTTCCATACCTTCCCTCCCTGTAGCCTTTTCTCTCCCAATAGTTAGACTTTTAAAATGTAAGTCAAAACTTTTCTCAAAAATGTCCAGTGGTTTCCCATCTCATTTTTAATAAAATCCAGAATTCTCCAGTGGCCTGTGAGGCCCTACCTGGCTCCTGCTGTACTCCCCATTCCCCACTCGGCTCTGGCTACACAGGCCTCCATACTGTACATCAGACCCATCTGCACATTCCTACTAAGTTCTTGCCAGATATCTGCATGGCTTATTTCTTGCTTCCTTCAAGTGTCTATTCAAATATTACCCTTTGCAAAAGGTCATCCCTGACTTTGCTTTCTAAAATATCAGTCACTCCTTCCCTTCCTCTGTCACTCTGTCCCCTTGCACCCACTTTTAGTTTTCTCCTTAGCACTCATCACCACCTGACATAATATTTGCTTGAATATTTTATTGTGACTATCTCCTTCTACTAAAATGTAATCTCTAAATGTAATCACTGAAATGGAATTTTATCTCTTTTGTCATTGCTGTGGCCATACTGCCTAGGGTAGTACCCGGACACATAGTAGACACTCAATAAATATGTGTTGAATGAATGAATTCCTGTCTCATCTCTCCATTTTGTTTTCTGACATTTTTCCTTGCAGAGAAGTTGTTACATTCAACCATTTCCTTGAAGCGGCAGCCGAGAGGGAGGTTCAAGGGAAAGCTCGGCTCCAGGACTTTATTGAGAATCTCTTGCAACGGGTAGAACTGGCAGAAAAGCAGTTAGAGTACTATCAAAGCCAGCAGGCTGCTGGCCTCTGCCAAGACGTCAGCGAGCATGTGGTAAGTCACACAGGTCCAGCCACTAAGTATAAGGTCCTTGGGTATGGTGAGATTAGGTCAAAGACGGAAGAAAAGGGAGCTGGGGGAGTGACTTGTAGCGACTCTCTCGACATCTCTTGAAAGTACTGCCCTGGCCGTGGCTGTGTTATGGCAGTTATACAGGTGAACCCAAGGCACCTTGAAATAAGCAAAATCCCAAATGCACAGTCTCCAGCTCTTTTTCACCCTCCAAAGTAGAGCCAAGCAGAATTGGTAGAAAAATTTTTATGTTTGTAAAATAAAACTTTGAAGTATCCAGAGAAATCATCTGTCCCAACCTTGATGTTTAAGTAGATAGGAAGATACTATCATGTTTCAGAACCCTTAGAGGGAATCTTATGAAAGCTTTAGTCCTTCTCAGTGCAGCAAGATTTAACCACGCACTTCTTTTTTCCCTTTATAGGAAGGAAAACACTATTCAGTAGTCTCTGTAGGTTATACATTTTTTAAGTATATTTTTAAAAAGACAGAAAAATTCATAGTGATAATTCTATGATGGAATGAATTTTTGCATATAAGCTTACATATAGTTGCCAGGGCTTAAGAAACTGCCGGAGTCCATATGAGAATCCTGGATGTGGACGAAGGTCCAGACTCTCACACTGGCTGGATCTAGATTCCCTGACCTCTTTAGAGGGCAGGAGGAGGTACAAATAACCACGCTGTAGTGAGGGATGTGGGTGGTAGTTTTTGCCCTCCATAATTTTCTTAGTGGTCTAAACAACAAAGCCAAAGCAAGGATTTTTGAAACCCCAAAGTGTTTTCATTTTCCATAATGTTTTTATTATTTATTGAACTTTATTTATGCTTACCTCCTCCCCAGAAGACTTTAAAATGATTCTTTAATTTACCACCCAATGGAAATATATACATGAAACAAAGGTTTAGGTTGCTGTTGGTTGACAAAAAAGTTTAGTTTGAGCATTCTGAAAGCCAAAACTAAAAAGAAGCATAAATAATAAAAGGAATGAAGTGGAAGACAAGTGGGCAAAAGAAGAAAGACTGGGGAGGGAGAGAGCTGGACAATAGGAAAAAAAGGAAAGAGGGAGGAAGGAAAGGCGAGAAGAAACCTTACCCAGTGTTTACTGTTAATAATGTGCACTCAGCCTTAGAGCAGTACAGTAATGCAGAACTTCCAGTCAGAAACCAAGTAGACTGGAAGGAAGTACATTTGTTACATCTGTGAGGTTTCTGTGTTCAAGTAGTTTCAGCTACATGACATATTTACTGTTTTCCGGGTGGGTATCTGTGGTCTTCCATGTGTAGCTCTCCTGAGAGGGAACCTTTATCCCTTTCCTCCATCCCTCTGTTACCTCCTTGGGAAACTGTGAGCATGTCCTGTCATAACTAACTGTGGCTGGAAGGACACTCTGAGTTCTTTTTCTTTTTATCTTGCCTTCTCTCAGGAGAGGCTTGTGGCATGAGGTCACAACTGAGATGTGAGGTGAAAGGCCTGGCTTCCTGATCATGCCCACCATTTGTCTTCTTGGGCCTATAATTCTTCTATAAAATGAAGTAGTTAGACTAGATGCTTTTAGCCTCTTAAATTCGCTGATACCACCTGACTTTGGTGGTTAAGAATTCTAAAATGAAAATGTGGCATTAATATTTTAGTCTTTTGAATTATAAGTAACCCGGAGCTAAGATATATGTAAAATTCTACTCTACTAAGGCAAGAGGATCTTAGAGAGAAAACAATGGAAAACAAGGAGGAAGAAAAGAATTCCACTAATTCTCTCTTATTTATATTTCTGTGCTCACTTCCTCTGCTCAGTTTAATTTTCCAGGTTGAAAAATTGAACACCTTTTAAAAGACATAGCCAGTTACTATTTCTCGTCATGTTGTACCATGTGACCAAAAGTTGAACAGCATCTCTGCTCTTCTAAAATCATATGTGTGCATGTACATACAACATATATACAGGCACACATATATCATATAAATATACATATGTATAATATACACATGTAAAGATATAAACATACAAATATGGTAGGAAATTAATAAATATTTATGTTTCTGCCCTCTGTGTTCCAAACCTTACATCATCTGCCTTTGTCAAACTTGATTTACCTAAGGAAGAATTGAATAATTCAAATAAAATGCAGTTAAGATTATAGCAGGGAATTTGGAGGTGAGAGCTCTCTGTGAATAGGGCATGATCACACTGTAGAGAGGTGAACTCTAATGGAGGGTGTGTTCTTCACCCTGAGAAGACCAAGAATGAGGTGTTAGATTTCTGAAAGGATTTAGCAGATGTAGTTTCCCCTGTTTTCATGTATAATACTTTAAACTCTGCTTTGGACCATGATGTACCACATTATGAGACAGTCCACAGACCCTGAGACCATGTCCCCTTTTTACTTAGTCTATTTCATCATAATAATATACATTCACCTATGAGATTAGGAGCCATGTCTTTGTTTTAATGGAAGTACTAAGTCTGGCCTCCCTGAGTGTCTGTGGCTCTAGATACACAAATGAAGTTGGATGCTTTTGGCAGGAAAAGTTTGAAATATGCTTTATTAACCTCTTTGGCCCAGCTTACTGAAGTTCCAGAGCTCTGAGACACCCAGGCTTCTGGAGCCTCTGCCCCACTGAGGAGAGCTTCTGGCCCCAGTGTACCCAGGATGGAGCAGAACATTTGACTTACTCCCACTACTCCTCAGCTCCTTCCTCACATCAGTGGGAAATTCCATCACCAGCCTGGCCTGATTCTCACCATCTCCACTAAGGCTACATTACAAAAAAATAAAAAAGTCAATCTTTTATCTCCCTTCCACCCACACCCAGTTCCTCTCTCTCTTCTTTCCTCTTTTTCTCATTACCACCTCCAGATAGCAGTGAAATTTCTAAATTGATGTATAAGTTGATTCTATGGTGTCTTCTAGCTTTAAAATTCTTTTGTGCTCTAGAAAAATTTTCTTCCCCCTCACATTTAGAACCTTTTTCTGAAATAATGTTTCAGCATCTGTATCTTTCCTTTAATCCCCTTGAGCATTTATGTTCTTTTTCACCTGGCTGATTTCTAAAAATATACTGTGCTTACTCAGATATTTTGTCTTCATGCTCTGAAAAATGCTGTCGAATTAGACACAAAGTGACCTAATATCCCATCTGCCAGAATTACTGACAGAACTGCTCACAGGGAAGGTCATGAAACAGCTTGGATAATCTTATTTTAAGCGTTGCATTTATATCCTGCAGGTTGCTAAATTAGGACTAGCAGTAACTCATTTAACATTTATTTATTGAGGATGCAACACACTTACAGTGTGTTGAGGGAACTGCTGTGAATTAGGTAGATGCAGTCCCTGCTTTCAGTGAAGATGGGTACACAAGAAACAAATAATAAATGTAATTTTGTATAGTGATAACTACTATAAAGAAAAAGTAAGATGATATGTTCACTTTAACTTTAGTGTAAGTTAGAAAAAACCTTACTGAGAAGGCAACGTTTGCACTATGACCTGGATAACAAGAAGGAGGCAGCTCTGAAAATTTGGAAGTGGAATAATGTAGGCAAAAGAATAGGAACTGCGAGTGCCTTAAGAGGGAACAAGCTTGGCATATTTGTGTGGTAGAAGATGATGTCAAAGAATTGGGAAGGATCCAGATCATGCTGGGGCTCGTAGGTCATGTAAGGAGTTTGGATCTATTCCAGAGCACAGAGGGAAGCCATCAACAGGATGGTTGTAAGCAGGAGGTGATCTGTGTTTTAAAACAGTCACTCTGGCTGATCTGGGGAATTGACTGGAGGGGTACAAGAATGAAAGATGGGTTAGAAGGCTATTATGATGTGGCAGGTGACAGGGGATGGAATTTTGGATAGAGGCGAGGTAAAGAAAATGATGGGTATAGGATATGTTCTGGGGGTAGAATTGACAAAACCAGTTAGCTTTGCCGAAGGATTAAATTTAGGGGGTGAGGGAAGAGGAATCAAGAATGAATCTAAGGTTTAGGTTCTGAACAATTGAGTGTGCAGTGTTGCTATTTACACAAAGGGGAAGTTGGATGAGGGCTGGGTGTCTAGTTTCCCCAAGCCTATAATAACCCAAGACAGCATATTTGTATTTTAGAAGTACTTAGACTGGCTCTCAGTGCAAAGTTATTTATATTTTTCCTACCTGGAGCCTCAGTCAAAGACACTCTTGAACCCCATCTTCATACTCCTCTCTTCCTAAACAAAACAAAGACAGAATAGATTAGGAGAAATGGAGGTAGGTAGAAAGACTAAATAGGAAGAGCTTTCCATCTGCCTGAGGCTGCAGGAGCCAGAAAGAACAGTGGCCTCGTGTTCACGGTGAAGAGAGCATAAGGAATTCTGTGGTGTGCATAACCAGTCCCACCTCCACCCCAAAACTCATAATCTGTAGGATCACTGGAGAAATTCTGATCCAGACATGGATTCCACTTAACTTTTTTTATGTACACTTCCTTGCTCTTCAACTTCTGTACACAAACTCATACTTTTGGGGGAGGCTGTGCAGAGTAAAGACTTTCTCTGTCTTTGGATGTGCTAACTTAGCTTTGAAGCCCAGCCCTAACACTGGTAAAGCATTGAGGCTTCGAACCGACTACTTAACTATTCTCTCTGAGAAATTTTTATATCTATAAAATGGGGATTATAGTGCTGACCTCACAGGGTTGTTTTGAGAGTCAGTTGTGGTTGTTAAATGGTTAGTATTTTACCCAGTGTGTGACATCTAGACATGCACAATTTATGGTACATGTATATATGTGTATATGTGAGGTTTATGGATCATCTTTACTCATCTTTATTTATGTATTTCCCTTTTTGTAAAACAGTAAATTCTTCTCTTTTCCTTAGGTCTATCAGTGATAGGCATAGGAGCTAAGGTTGTAGTTATTAAAACATTTTGGAAGTCAGGGACTCCTTTGAACATTGATAGCCCTTTTCTCTAGAGAGTGATCTTTATTTCTCTCCTCCCTGTCTCCTTCCCTCCCTCCCTCTCTGAATTTGGCATAAAATTCCAAAGGGCATTATGTATACATATGCAATAAGTCATCAAACTATATGCTTACATACACAAAGTGAAAAAATTTTTTTCTGCCTCAATAATAATATAGAAAAAGGAGGTAGGAATTTAAAGGAAGAAAGACCCATAATTATTTTTTACAGTGTACACACACTAAAGTCCATTCAAGGAGTTCAACTGAGAAACCCTTTTTGGTGGTGGTAGGGGGCAGAAGAGCAAGAAGGTTAAAATGCTTATGCTTTGGAGGTTCCCAGAAGCTGCCTGCCTGGTGTTCATCTGAGTCATCTGTCCCATCCTCCTTGTATATTGCATAACCTCACAACCCTAATGTAAGGAAGGTAACTTTTTCTGTCCATATTTACTTATCTCACTAAGAAGCCAGCCAGTGTGAACAGGGTCAGCAATAATGCTGACTTTTGTCAAAAGGCAGAAGGCAAATCTTGCCTTCTTGGGGACGTGACCCTCAAAAGCTTGTTTGAGAAACCTTTCCAATTTGCTCCTGACCAAAGCTCAGTCTGCAGATAGATGGACCGCAACAGTGATCCTCTTATGCTGAAGTTGGTTTCTCGGGTTTCTCGAGTATAGCAGGAACCTGTGTCTGGGCCACATTGCACCCCAACACCAAGATGGCCCTTTCTCCACATCTTTTGTGTCATCCTCATCTTCTATTGGTCTGTCTGCCACTTCCTTTAGTGGAGGCTACACAAGGAAGGTCAGGAACAGACAGTTGGGAATATGCTGGATTTGCCTATAAAGAGGTTGGTGACACTTGGATCACAAAATGATAATTATCAATTTATTTTGAAAATGATATTCCTAGCTTGACCGCAAAAGTATGTTAATATATTTTATTGGGAATGAAAAATAATCTCAGTGATAGATGGCTTTAGGAAGAGCTGCAGAATTGGTTAATGTTTGTATGCTCTCATTTTAGAAATGATGTATTTTAGGCAATAAACATTTTAGGCCAATTTTCTCCTTAGTTGATACACTGTGACCAGCCACAGCTATAGTAAATTAGCTGCAAATACAGCCTGAATCAATTGAGAAATAATGGTGTATCATTCCAGTTTTTAAAAACATGTTTCTTCAAATGTTGCTCTAGTCGGGGCTCATTGCCTTTTTGAAATTTTTGAAATCTGCTGATATTTTGAAATCTGGCTTCTTGGAAATCTCAGAAGAGGAGCTATGGAGGCTCCCTGAGTAAACAGAGGCTGGGTGTGAGATGTGCTTGTTCACTGCTGCGATGGAGGTGCCATGGGCAGTGCTACTGACAGAAGTTACTGGCTTCCTTAATGAAAATGCAGTTTCTTAAAACTATAAGCAAAATTCTAAAAACTAAATCCAACTTCAAGTGAAGTAATTTTTCTTCTTGTTTTTCCTTTAGCTTACAGATATCTCCTCAAACAAGAAATCCAAATGCCTGTATGTATATCTTTTTATACTTGGGCCATTCGATAATGTTTGCATGATATGTTTTCCTGTTACATTTCATATGGCCTCTATAATATAAATAGACTTGAGAGTCTCAGGTGAAAATTTGCTTGTTTATGTACCTAACTTTCTAAAATGTGGATCTAACTTTTAGCTGTACTAGTTGTCTATTAGTATATGTCGGTATGATAGTACTACAGAAGTATTTTTATGGTATTATGTAGTATAACTTTCTCTTATTGAGGCATAGTATAGTCGCAATAGCTCTATAGTTCTATTAATATCGTATATATACTACATTATACATACATAAATTTATACTATGAATCATATACTTTGTAATAGCTATACTATAGATTTGTCTGAGTCCCCTAGTAGCCACTTAAAGACTGAGATATGGGTTCTGCTCCCATCTTCTCCGTAGAGCAAGTGTGTATATTATCTTAGGTAGCCATTTAAATCTTTTATGTCTCAGTTTTTATTACTGGTAAATAGGACTAGTAATATCTCTCTGAGAATATAGTATCATCAGATCACTTCATAAAGGCCGCAGGAACTTTTGGAAGAAAAATACCAATGTATATTACTTGTTTTATTGGCAGCATTATCACTGCTCTAGCATGCAGGAGCAATTGTGCCATGGGTAGTTTTTAATCTTTAAAAGTTTTAAAGAAATCTTTCTGTTCATCTCCCTCCTCCTCCTGCCTGACCATCTGTAGAAGCCGAGGGCACCCACATTCTGTGTGTAACCACCCCGATCTCAAGACCCATTTTCATCAAAAGGGAAGGAGCTACCTGAAAAAAGCCAAGGATGACAGAGCCAGCATGCAGCCTGCTAAATCCAGTCATGAACAGGCTGAGTCCCCAAGAGAACTCTGCAGACTACCGAAGAAGGGGGAGCCTCTGGGGTATAGTCGGAAAGGCAACATCAGGCCCAAAATGGCCAAAAAAAAGCCAACAGCGCTCGTGAACATCATCTAAAAGGGTGGGAGGCTTTAGACTACCATTGCCGGGTTTTTGGGGAATGTTGTTTTAGGGGCCAACAATAATGTCCTTTTGGACACATCTCATAGTAAGACACAGTGGGAAAGCAAGGGGTTTAACACATTTATTTTCTGTCCATATAAGCATGTGGACTAACTGTAATTTAACAAACTGGAATCTCGGTGAACCAGAATTTTACTACAGGCTCCTTGTAGAACCAAGAAACAAATTACAGAAAGAATTTAAAAAATGAAAGGAGTATTATCCCAAAATTTTAGTAAAACAAAGCTTTAATTTCTAAAATAGCCCAGTCTCCAATAGCTTCCATATCTTGTGTTCTATGCAGTGGTGATTGATTCTCAGACCCAAGGCCACACAAGATGCCAGGAACTGAAAAAATTCATCTGTGCCCACTGCCCTCTAAACTGTGGTACAAGGAACGGAAATATAAAGTTCTCTTCATTGCAGTGAAATAAAATTATTTCTGTTTGTTTTTGACTTTCCACTCAACTAATTTGAAATCCTCCAAAATAAGGATTCCTGTTTCCCCAAGTATTCTGGTTAGTTAAGATTTCAATGTTTGGGTTAATTCGGGGACTCGTTTAGTTAGACTTTGGTTTGCATTTTAATGGACTGTTTTCCAGTTTGTTTGAGTCAGATTTTTTGTTGCCCTGGGTGCATACTTGGGTTTTGGTGCACTTTTGCCCACTTCTCTGGCTGGATATTCTGCACCCTTAAGGTCGTGCTGCCAGTTTCTACCTTAATAGCTGTGTCTATGGTTCTGGTTTCAGAGGGCCAAAAAACCCTTTTGATCAGCACCCATCAGGAGTTCAGGGTCTGAATGGTTGGATGCCAGCAGATAACATGTAGTGCATCAGTGCATCATGAGCCAACCTGGAGACACGGCAACCCTTTCACAAGACCTATGTGGCAGTGTCAGCAGCCTCTCTGTTGGCTGTAGGCATAAATTTTTTCCTTGCTGGACTAACATTTTCACCTCCTGCTGCTCCTGTGCCCTTTTATGACTAAAATATACATTCTTACCTTTCAGCCAGGTATCCAAAGTGTACATAGTACACTGCTTTCTAAAGTAGTTTCTAACATAAACTGCATGTGGGATCCAGAATCTGAGACTGTCCTCCTCTTCATTCTTAAAATGGCCTTTGTTTCTACAAAGAACCATCTGTTAAGAAGTTCCTGCTTTATGATTTTCTTCAAGAAAATCCATGTTACTTTTTAAAAAAAGTTATCATTAGCATCAAGTCTCCTGCAGAGTTTACAAGTGCTGGCATCCTTCTGGAAATAAGAATAATTACATCCACAAATATATATGTATATACATATATCTATAACACATACAAAATATGTATGTCGAGTATATGAATAATTTATTTTTAAATACTCATGGAAAAGGTGTGTATGGTGGGTGGTTTTTAAGCTATATATGTTAGTTGATATAAATTGATTCTGTCATTTTAAAAATTAAAACTGTAACCTAATTAGTAGAATTATGATTGTTATTGCAATAAATGTCAGATTAGCAGTTTATTAAAAATAGGTAATAAAGCAATTACTTAAAAATGTCAGTAAATTAAAAAGTGTAACTTATTATTATACAAGCATTTTGAATCTATTATAGTGAAAATGTTGATTTTTGAATCTTTACTTTGACTTTTGGCTCATGGGGTGGGCCATTCATGTGGTGTATAGACAACTGTCAAGTGGGAAAAAACATTTCTGTGAATATCACTGTTTAGGCTAACATTATACAAATTGTAATGTTATGATTATTATTTTTCCAAGGTTATTTATTATTGATATTTAACCATGATTGCACTTTAGCCTTTTACACACTAAAAAATTGACTTGTCGATTGTTTTGCATGCAAATTGTCCCGTAATGTGTGTGCAATGACAACTTATTTTTAAAGGTGGCATAGCCAGATTATTTTCCAATTTATTTAATATAACTTACATTTTCAGTTTTCATTTAATATACCTAGAGCGCATGACAGTTCTCTTTGACAGTGGTACCCAGTGACCTTTAGAAAGCACCATAATGTCATATCTACTCTATGTACATTACACAAAACAGATGCTTTTAAGGTATATTAAAACATTTTTTTTAAGTTCTAACTAAATTTTGACCCCTCATACAATGAAATGCATTAGGTATGGTGTGCTTCTTTAGAGATATAAATTTGCTGTTGAAATACGGAAGCTGGCTCACTCTGAGGAATATCCCACTTACATGCCATGACCCAAGCTGTGTGCCATGTCCCACTTGGGTCTTATTTTAAAATATTTTCTTTGTCCACATAAGCAGTCAACTATAGAGTTGCGTTTTGGAATAAATCACCAAAGTTTCTTGGAAAACATTTTCAAGGTTAAACTCAAGAACAGATCTAATTTTATTTGTTTTATATGGAAGAAATCTTTATTTGAACTGTTCTTTCATTCTTTTTTTCCAAACTAGAGATTCTTAATGGCAAAGTTCAGATTGCTTAGACACTGTTTTCCAGTATTTTTCAGGGTCAGTCAGTTGTCTGGAAGTTGGAATATTCTCTTCCAAGAATTAAAAAGTTTTTAGATTATGAAGTATTATAATAATAAAACTATATTTCTGACTAATGTGTTGCTATGTTTTGTCTAGTTGAAATGTTTCTGGGGAGCCAAGTATGCCGGTCTATTAACAGTGAACAAAATGGTCCTTCATGAATAAGCTATTCATTGTACATATATAATCAACACAATCTCATACCTATAAGCTTTCTTGAAAACTTAGCTTGTTTTTATAATAATGCCTTTATTTAAAAGTTCTTTTTACATATGTTGACACTAAGAAGTCCTCATTACAAGCCCATTTGTCACTCATTTCCCATCTTCCCCCACAACTATGAGTAATTTTCCTACACTGTATTTTTAAACTTGTCAACTCTTAGCAAAAACCATGAACAGATTTCACAGTATATATCCCACAGTATATGTGCTTTATATCTTAGCTATTGCAAGGCTCAGAAAGTGATCAAGATATATACCAGTATCACTGGTAGAATAACTCAGTCTTTGGGTTTTTTAAGAACTGTAGAATTAGGAAAATTTAGGGGACTCTATTTGTTCAGAAGTTGTTAGAATATTAGGGAGATGACCTCAGTCTATTCTTATACTTATGTTAAAATTAATGGGTTTACCAGATCAAATGTTCCTCAGAAATAACTATGACATTCTTATCTTGGATTCTTCAGAGAACACTTGTAGCTCTGGGATACTGTTGTAGATACTGATGCTACATCATTGTAAATGTTGGCCACATAAAACTTGGTGTTGACCCAACAAATTGATTTTGGAGATTTTATTTCAGTAACTTGAACTTTATGGAGTGTTCAATAACACACATCTACAGTTATCCTCATAGGTACTTTTGAGGTAGTCAGGGATGAGGAGGTATCATTTTCCTCTGTCAGCAGGTATAGAAACAGTAGTTGGGGAAATGGGAGATACACATCTAGCACTGTTAACTCAGGACCATGTGCTTCTCAGGAAGCATCTTACCTCACTGAATGTGGTTTCAGTCTTTAATGAGACGGTGCATTTTTCTATAACAACATGGCTCCTAAATGCTAGCCAACGATTTCATCTGGTGTTCAATGGAATCAACAGCAATTCTGTCCAACACTGGAGGAGAACTTGGCAACTATAGACTTAATAAGAGATAGTGTATGCTATGTCAGGATCCAAAATCATATCTTCCTCAGGCATTTTCAGGTAGTACTAGTTATGCTAAAGTATTGCCTTTCTTTTGACAATACTTAAGGAAATATTTTATAAGGAAGGTGGGGCTTATAGTTGCTTGAAAGAGTTGTCCAGGGCCCAAGAGCTCAATGACGGACAGAGCAAGAGCACGAATCAGAATATTGTCTCCCTAAATCTTAGCCAATGCTTTCTGCACAACATCGACCTACCTCCTTGACAAGATTCTGAGAAAAATGGTCCTAAATGTATGCATTTGTTGATTATTCAATGGTTCTCAGTGTCTTAAAATTCAGTTTAATATTTATTATCAATTATTGCACCCATTTAAACAAGCTACTATAGGAGATATAAATGTCACCACTCTGTCATCTTTAAACCTTCTCCTACCTTACAGCCACCCCAATTTGACAAGGAATTCCTACGTTTTAGATTTGTCTGTTAGAGTTTAATGGACACATTTTTGGACACTTCAGATTGGTAGTTTGCTGACTGACAGAAGGGGCACTGCATTTACCTCCATCAGTTTGATCATAGAGAAACATAAAGCTGAGTATATATCTCAACTCCTCGTTGTTCAAGACGGAGTGGCCATTCTCTTTATTCTTAAGAGTGTACCACTTTTGTTTTTAATACTTATTTAAATCAGCCTATAACTTGACACCATAGCTAAAATGTCTTACATAACCCTAAATGCAGAGGGCCAATGGAGGGAACTAGGAGTCTCATAGTGAGGGTCACTCTAGTATAAATAGAGGTACTTACAGGGAGCTAAGGGCAAATGGGTGGACACACAGTTAGTTACTGGTACACAGAACAAAGCCCTGAGCTTGTCTGCATCCTCTAGCTCTGGCCCACCTCCCCCATATCCTCCTGCCCCATACTTCTGACTTGCTTCTCTCCAGTCACTGTCTTCCTTCAGAGCATTGCAAATACCTTGCTCTCTCCTAACACTGCTGTTCTGCAAGGTTATGCCTTCTTCCTGGAATGCCCTTCTCTTTTTTCTCCACCTGGTTAATTTCTACTCAGCCCTCAGATTTCAGGTCAATTGTCCCTTCCCCAAGACAGCCTCATAACTCTCAGAATACCATCTACCTTTTCACTATAGGGATGATCCCACATGCCATTTTACATGTAACGGTGTTGTTCCTTGGCTCATATCTGCCTCCACCACTAGCCTGTCATTTCCATGAACAAGAGGCCATGTCTATATCTTTTATCCCTAGTATGTCCCTAGTGCCATATACAGTACTGGCACAGAATGGGTCTTCACCAAGTATTTGTGGAGCATGTGAGCATAAAAATCATAAATATGTGCTGTGTTAAGACACTTATGGTAATTTGTTATAGCAGCCACTGAAGACTAACACACCAGTTAATCATTTGGCACACAAGTGCAACCTATTTGCCACTCTTCAACAGTGGTGCAGTTGAAGGAGAGCTGGTGTTGGTTGCCTGCTTTATGGCTTGTATCTACTGTAACTGTGGGTCCAGTTTCCTCAACTGGGAAATTGACAAACATAATGTCATGCCTTGTCCATGTAGGAAGTACATGGGGACAACCATGAAGTCTTCCTTTCTCCCTACCAAAACCCTACCCAAGAACTTAAAAATAAAAAAATAAAATTCTTCCCTTTATATTAAAATAGAAAGCAAATTATAATGAACCAGAGCAGAAAATTATGAAGTTATGTTATACAGTCCAAATGGCAAATAATTAACTATAACCTGTTTGATATTAACCTACCTAGTGAAACAGCTAGATAATAATATACTTAAAGAAAGCCATTGGACTCTACCACTTGCTAGTTTTGTTATCTTAGGCAATATATTTCATCAATTAGAGTCTCATTTTCTCTCCCTGTAATTAGGATTGTGAGATGATCTACATAAAGTTTTTAGCACAGTGCCTGGCAGAGTCAGTAACTAATAACTTTGTTTATTTAAAAGAAAGTTGGTTAAAAATGGAAGCTTATAAAAGGGAATGTCTGACAAGTAGCAACAACATCTGTTGGGGATATGTAGGCCAGTAAATAAAATTCCCTTCCCAAGTTTGGAAGCAACCAAAAATTATGACACATAAGTTCAATTCATGGAGACCAAAATATCTACTGGTTAATCTGAATTCCAGAACATTCTTTGGACCCACACTTTTATGCATTGCTGTTGAACCTTAATTCACCTGCTTTGCTTTTGTTCTTGGGGCTTATAGGTCTTCATTCATCAGCAGGGTCAATGTAGTGTCCTTGTCTTTCTTTTCTTGAACCTGTACTCTAGCTGTGGTCAAAATCTCTTTTTTTTTTTGGTTGTCCATTATGTGAACCCCCTTCTTATTCTGCAGAGAGATTCCTCACCTAATGGGGTAGAAAATTTCCTCTAGAGAACCTGAATATTCCACATACTTTCTTTGCCATCTTTGCTGGAACCCTATGACTTAGACTCTGCCAATCAAACAGGTCTACTTCAGTTTTGATCAGCAAGAAATGACTCAATGGGTGGACAGAATCCAGTCTGGTGATTGAAGATAGTGGAGGCAACAGCTCCATCCAGTTTCCTGAGGCATCAGCAGTGACAGTTTTGACAGCAGGATCCAATATCCAGTTTGGATGGGTCAAGTTGTGATGTTTATGCCCACTGGAAATGACCCTGGTGTTTTCACTGAACCATTTTAGTTGTATAATATTGGCATTGTTCATGGCTGGGTAGCACCTCATTACCTGAGATAGGTGAGGCATTATAAGCTCACATTATATCTATCCTTCCCAGAGATAATGTGAGCTTACAATGCCATTTTAATAAATTCCTGTCTAATAAATCATCTAGAATCAGTTTCTGGTGCTTACTACTAAGAACCTTGATGAATATAGCACATCCGTTTCAAGTAGCTTGGGAAGAGGAACCACTTTCTTTGAAGTGGGTCTAATGAATTTCAGATAGACTACAATGAAGTGGCTTTGTATATTCTTACTTAGCCCATTTTCTTTTTTTGCTTTGGGATATAAGGTAGAATATTTCAATGTGTGCCTAACCATTTAGGAGGGAGCTAGCTGTTCATCAGAGTGAATGCTCAGTTTGGTCCAAAAGCTTAAACATGTCCTGCTTGAAGTTCTCACCAGATGGATCTTGTCAAAATCACTAGAATTAATTAAACATCCAACAATCCATCTGTCCATCCATCCATCCATCCATCCATCCATCCATCCATCCATCCACCCATCCATCCAACCATCCATCCAACCATCCAACCATTCACCAATATTCACAAAGGCCTGCATAATCCAGTCACTGTAGTAGGTACAAGAAATATAGGCTGCCTCCTAACCAGATATATTTGAGGTAGCTGATGACGTTTTCTGAAATATCAAGGCCAAACCAAGTCACCGTTGGCTTCTCTGGAATGGTGAATTCCAGGACTCAAGTATTGAAACATAATTCCTGACTCAGTTATTCTCTGTCCCATGACACTGTTTATTTTTTTTCACAGCATTGGTTACTATATGAAATTATCTTATTTTTTAATTTATTTGTTTATTGTCTGTCCCCTACCCCTGCCTCATGGGAGTGTATTGTCCACTGAACACTGCCCAAATCCTGATTGATGAAGATTTGTTCAGTGTATCAATGAATTGGTTCTAGAGGGAAAATCCTTTTTGTGTGCTCTGATTTGGAACAGGGCTAAGGAATAGCCACTGTTGACCAGAAGGTTACAGTAAAAGACTTGGAGGAATCCCTTCAATATGTAGAATATAGAGAAGAATCTTTGAGGTGCCCCATCTAGTCTGAATGTTCTTCCTTAGATGAAGGCAGTTTGTAGCTGATGCTGGGCCTCTCATGGACAGCAGAGGCTTCTGTAAGAGGGAAGCTGGTTTAGCAGACAACCCTGCCTCTCCAGCTGATAATAGAAACTCCTCTGAGATTACAGCAGAGATTCTTAAGCTTTCGTGGCAATCATATCACTAGGAAAATTTGGTGAAAATACAAAGGCATAGGACTATCCTACTTTAGCAAGTCCTGTTTCTGTATTCTCTATTAGCCCTCCAGCGAATTCAATACACACCAAAGTTTATAAACTACTCCTCTGTATGGCTGCATTTCCCAAAGTTTGTTCCATGGAACACTGCAGATAGTTCAGTATCATTAAATGCAAGCATTCATTCTCAGTCTCTTAAAGAGGAAAAAAGTATACAAATGCTCCCAAAACTTATTTGGCCATGGAACTTGCTTCTAGGGTACATGCATTAACATCTTCTGCAACTACTGTAGTTAGCGTTCAAAATAAACTTTGGTAAACATTTTAAAAGTGCAATCACTAGGCACCCCTCTCTCTTTTTAGGAGAATTTAAGACCCCCTATCATAAAGCAGCACACAGTTAACAGTGGGAGTGGCCAATTTTTAGGTGACTTGGGGTTCACCTAAATCTTTGCTTCTCAAAATAATCTGCAGACTAGCAGTTTCTAGTATCACTAGGGAATTTTTAGAAATGCAGAATATAAGGCCCCACCCAGAGCTATTGAATTGGAATCCACATTTTAATAGGATTCCTGAATGATTCATTTGCACCAATATATAGAAGTGATTTTTAATTAATACAGAAATATATAAGTAGACATTCAACACTCATCACTAGCCCTTTCTTCATCATCCTTTAACAGAATTTCTGATTCACTCTTGTAGAGAAGGAAGGGGAAAATGTCCCTAGATAATACTGATATACATCCTGGGTCTTCCCTTTT
Organism: Macroglossus sobrinus; assembly: GCA_004027375.1. Taxonomy (NCBI): domain Eukaryota; kingdom Metazoa; phylum Chordata; class Mammalia; order Chiroptera; family Pteropodidae; genus Macroglossus; species Macroglossus sobrinus. The sequence goes on along the minus strand of PVKZ01001525.1, from coordinate 193,342 downwards.
TTGACTCAGTTTTTCCAAAGCTGGGCTGGCTGAGAAAGTCAGGGATAGCAGCCATCACAGATTCAGGATACCCAGCAAAAAGCAAACCCTTCCTGAAACTCAGTATTTCTTAAACAATAAATTATTTAAATTAATTTATTGGATATAATAGAGAGAAAAAACTATTGTGCCTCAAACTAATTAATGCAAAAATTGCTTGTAATTTTATAATTGTTTTTAGGCTTTTCTTAACACAAGTGAACTGAGTGAAGTTCAAGGTTATTCTGTTTCTTTAGTCTTAAGAGCTTTCACCTCCATCTCTGAAATATACTGCCAAGTGTACCACCCAGTGGATTATCCAGGTAATCCATCCTCTTATTTTCTGTTAATAGAGCCTTTTCCCAGTTTCTAGTCTTTAGGTATGTGCCTGGAGTCTCTCCTTTACCTTGCCATTTGGTTTTCAGCAGTTTTGTCATGATGTGCCTAAATGTAGTTTTCTTTGTACTTAATGTTGCTTATGGTTGTTTCACGAGTCTATGGCAGTTTCATAAATTTGTATTGATGTCATTCTTTAAATTTGTAAAATTCTTGGCCAATTTATCTTCAAAATATTTCTTCTGCCTCAATCTCTCCTGTCCTGGTTCTCAAATTATATCTGTTATATCTTTCACTGTGTCTCACATGTCTAGTGCTTTTTCCCTATATTTTCCATTCTCATTTTCTCTGTGCTTCAGTCTGGATATTTTCTATTGGCCATTCTCTCTGTTAATTGATCCTGTCTTCTGTATTTAATCTCTTTTAAAACCGTAGTAATAGATATTATATTTTTATGCTAAATTTTCCATTTGATTCTATTTTACAGATTATAATTCTCTGAAAAATTCTCAACTTAAAACTTGACTTTCTACATTCTTAAACATATTGATCATAGTTAAAGTCCCTGTTTGAGAATTTCAATATCTGTGTCACCTGTGGTTTTATTAGAAGTTTTTGCTTATGGTTTTCAGTGATGTGGTAACTAAAAGCATGTCTATACGTTTTTTATTGAGTGCTAGTCATTGTGTATAAAGATTAGATAGCTCCAAATGACTTTTTCTTCCTTCATAGTGGGTTCATCCTTTCCCTTGCTAGGCAGATGAAATTGGGACTGATCTTTTTAAACCACTTAGGGAATGAACCAAGTTGAGGCTAACTTTTAGTTTTGGTAAGCTTTAGTCCGCCTCTGATTGGTTTGTTTCTACACTCTTGTCCTTCAAGGTTTTCAACTGGTCTCCCCTTCCAGGATCCAGTCTGCTTCTCTTCAGCATTATGAAAGAGTAGAAAACATCTCTCTGATTTTCAGTGGTTTTTGGCATAGCTTCCAAGTCCTAAAGTCTGCTCATTCTTTCTCTAGTAACATTCATCCATGAAAAAATATATACTATTTTGTATATCAGAGATTTTCTGCTTAACTTTTCAATCACTTGCCCTCACAGCTTCAGAAACTGGCACTATCTTGATGGGTTGTGTATTTGAGGTCCCTCAAGCCTTTAATTACATGTTTACAGCCCCACAAGACCATTAAAATCTCTGCTGGTTTTTCTTTCCCACAGTGGACTGGGAAAACCTCACATTGCCAATCTCTTAGAATCTGCATATGCCCCAAGGGAAAAAGTGATGTGATTGTCTGAGAGCTGAAGTTCTCTCCCCTTGAGAAATTGAGCCATTTTTGTCCTCTTTGATTCAGCAGCTGTTTGATGTCTTTAAACAAGTGATGCTATATCTTATCCAGTATTTGTTGTTGTTCTTGAAGATGGAAGTGTTGGTCAGCCTCATATTATTCATCCTACCCAGAACTGGATGTTCTTATCTTGCCTTTTGGATTGACACTTTCATCATACAGTTTCTCTAGTTTTTCCATTTTGGTTTCTCTCTGGATGCTATTTCTTGGATTACCCTCCATTCTGAACCATGCAAATCTCTCAATCTCTTTCTCCCCAGCACAGGTTTTCAATGTAGGCCAAGTGTCTTATGCTTCCACCAGAGCAAATGGAAGATTATTAGAAAAAAAAAAAAAAACTACTATGAAACTAAAACAGTATAAGCCAAACACAGAAAGCCAAATGCAAGAAATGACTGGTCAAAAAAAATGATTGTTTTACTCAAATAATGTTTTCCTAACAAAGAAAAGCATTAGGTATTCATTCTCTGAAGAATTCTATCATCTGAAATATTTCCATGTTTTCCTAATACTGAATTCAAAAAATGCACATCTGATTTCTTGATGAGAGGGCCTATTACTTCCAATTTCTTGATGACAAATAACAGGGAAAAAAATCCACAATGAATGAAAGATTTTCAAGAGGCCATGGATCCTGAAATATTAGGTGTCAACTTATAGATCAAAATAAACCTTTCCTATTTACACTGAAATTTTATGAGAGAGAAATTGAACAGATATGTGATCATACAGCATGAGGTTATTACTACATTTTATGTTCTTCTCCAAACCAGTGATAAGAATCATTTAAGGCCAGGTACCTCTGTAGCTCAGTAACCCAGAGAATTTCAGAAGATTTGAGATCTAATCGACCTATTTTGTTAGCAAAAAATATTGGAAATAATATTAAAATGTGTATTTTTATTCAAGAGAATCAGCCTCAGTAAGTGTACTTAACTTTGTTTATCAAATGACCGTTTATATTCTTTAAAATTTCTAACATTAGTCATCAACTCCTTGAATCTACTTGAGCTAAACATATTAGGCTTTCTTCTTATTTTGTGTCATTATAATGTTTATTCATACATCAGCCTAATGCTGATTATTACTATGTATCCTGTCTGAAGTGCTTAGAGTAGATTATTTTTGTACTTTGGGCCTTAGTATTCATTTTTTTAAATACCAGTAATGATTCCAGTGGATAAAATATTCAGTAGTCTTTCATAAATAGAACCTGCTTTAAACATGAACAAAATGTCCATTCTCATTTCTTTGCTAATCCTATGTTTGATTCAACTAAGGCCCTTTCCTGAAACCTTTACCTCTAAAGGGTTGGCATAGAAAGTGAGAAAAGCAAAAATCAGCTCATCTAAATTATAATCTTGGGACATTTGCTCATATTTGTCAGATCTATTGTAGAGAAAGAAAAATAATTTTCCCTCTACCTTTATAGATTTTTGGCTGCCCCATAATAAAAGACAAATTCACAAGAAAAAAACATTTTAATTAAGTATGGACATATGAGAGTCCCATAAAGCTATGAGACTCAAAGAAGTGACTAAAGCAGGAAGCTTTTATACCTTTTAGACAAAAAAAAAAAAACAATAAATTTATGAAGTATTGACAAGACAGAGGGGTTTGGGCTAGGAGTAGTAGTTGGTGAAGAAGCAACAAGGTTTGTTTATACAGCCTGGGTGGCCCGAAATTCTCTGTCTCTGGTGATAAGGATGCCTGCTACTCTGCTGGTACAGGGAGGGTAACTTTCACATGTGAAGTTTATCTCCTGCTTTTAGGGGAACAAAGGTGGATTAGAGTATTGTTTTTGCACTGGCTATTTCTCAAGTACCTTTAATTCCAAATAATCAACATGCCAGAGTCATATTTTGGACTGACACATTCTGAACCCCTACGGTATTTATCTAAATCAAGCTAGATGTGCTTCACCATCCAAAACTCAGACATCATAACAGCATTTTTGCCTTGGAGATGGACAGGACTTACAGATCGTTAGTCCCCTTCCTATTTTATACTTGGGGAAACAGATATGAATTGATAGTGTGACTTTCCATGAATCACTCAGAGAGTTAGCAGTGGAGAAAGAACTACAGCCTGAGTCTCATAACTTTATTAAACTTAAAACTCCCTAAGATCAAGTAACAAATGTACTTTTCTTTAAAAACATACTTTCCTCTTACAATGCATCTCTATGTAAAAAATACCTAAATCAGAATTAGTGTGTGTAGTGTGTATTGTATTCTACCTTTGTGTAAGAAGGAAAAGGGAATAATGTGCAATATATATTTTCAAAAGAAAACAAAGGAATGATAAACTAAAAACTAATAAAAATTAGTTCTGTTCCTAAGGGCAGGGAGAGAAAAGGGAGAGGGCGTGGATACAACTAAGATGTCTCTGAATTACTTTGTTTTATGATTTTGATTTTAGAATCATGTAAATGTTTTACATAATAAAAAACAAACTTAAACATATAAAAATTGAAAAATTGCTTCTATATCTTAGCTATTATAAGTAATGCTACAATGAACATAGGGGTGCATATATCATTTTGAATTAGTGTTTTCATTTTTTTTTTTTTTGGATAAATACCCAGAAGTAGGATTACTGGGTCATATGGTAGTTCCATTTTTAATTTTTTGAGGAGTCTCCAGATATTTTTCTATAGCAGCTGCACCAGTTTACAATCCCATCAACAGTGCATGATATTTATCATTTTTTTCTTCACAACTCACCTTCATTTTGCCACCTTCTTTGTTATCCTCATGTAGCAGGGACTAGAAGCCTTAAAACTATGTTTCTCAGAATCCCCAGAAAATTGAGTCCCAGTTTACATCTGCCAAAGAGAGACACTCATGCACAACTTGGAAGGCAGAGAGAAGATGAGGCTATTATTCTTTTTGTAATGATAGGCAGATACATTAATTTTGGCAGATACGAAATTTTGCAGGAACCTCCAGATTTCTTGCAATGTTACTTCAGTGCTTCAGGCAGCTGTGACCACTACCATCCATATTAGCACACCTAAGTTATTCTTCAGCAATAAATTAACCCTGAAATCTAAGTGGCTTAATACAAAAAAAAAAAAATTTCTTTTGAATAATTGATGTCTACTATGGGTTGATAGGATACTCAGCTTCACATAGTTATTTAAGGATACAGGTTGATAGGGCTTCCACTATCTTTGTAAATGTACAAAATTTAAGTTTGTGCATCTTTCTAAAAAACCATGGCATAGAAATCAAGAGACTAGAGAACTGCGTGTGTGATTTGTTTTTCTTAATCCAGAAATGATGCACATAGCTTCTCTCATTTCAGTGACCTCACATAACTTTAGAGAAGCTGAGAATCAAAGGAAAGCAAATAAAATACTTGGCAATCTTTTCTATCTCTGACAGTTTTTTGAGTTCTTGGCCTGGACAGCGAAAGTAATATCTTGATTTCCTACAAATTGGTAGTAAATTTGAAAACTAGTGATGGCCTTGCCTGACTCTGTCTTCCAGCCCTTCCAATGGCTTTACGAGAACCTAGATCACTAAATTAGGTTTTTGTAGGCACCTAATCCCTTTTGGAGAGGTTTCTGTTTTTCTCACCCAACCTTGACTGATAAATCATTTTGTACCAAAAGCAGTTCTGGGAAACAAACTCTCAAAAGATCAGAATCTGCCTTAATTTAAAGGCATTGATAACTGATAGTGGTAGTTCATGACACAAAGTTGCAAAAAATATGTATTTATTTATGTATATTTATTTTTGCTTGGCATGGAATATTTATTGAGGGGAAGTCTTTGGGAAACCAAGTGGCTGCTCTGGTAAGAAAATAATAATAAAAAAGAACTATGGTAGATTCTAAATGAATTTACAAGCTTGGGTTTAGACATGGTTGAAAATCATAATTATGGCTATACTAAAAGAATACATTATCTCTTATAATTATGCTGTTAATATATATCAAACCTACAGTCAAAGTTTGATTCTGCAGGCTGCTAATATTTACAGTGTCAGTGTAGATATTTTTTTGTGAAAATTAGAGCATTGACCGAGACCCTGAGAATTGGAATAGGGAAATTTGGGTAAGTATGGAAAAATCTAAATACCTCAAATCCCACGGTGCATCCTCCTTTCCTATTAGAAGATGCTGATTTCCCATTGCTTGAGGACTCTATTATGACATTACCTTAGGCAATTACTTTGAAAGTGGATGCTGATTTTTCTTAAGACACATCCCTACTCACTCACAGATTGATAACCAGAGTAAGATCCTCAGCATGCCATAGGGGAACAACTACAAAGTGTAACTCATAATGGGTACTTTAAATACCAAAAGAATTGTATGATGTGACTGATTTATATTGGCAGAAACTTGGAGATATGTGTGGGAATGGATTATAGGTGTGCTAGACCAGTTAGGAATAGGGCAACATTTTCTTATGAGCTACTTAACAAAGATTCTGGATTCATTGTGTTAACTCAAGCAACTTGAGGTAGCTTTACAGTTTATTAGTTGATTGCAACTGGAATCAATAGTGGCCTACATTAAATAAAGTTGAGTTGTTAGAATATTCTTGCGATAACACAAATAAAGCAATCTAAAGGTTCAGGAGGATAAGAATATTGGAGTGGATTTATTACGTGTGTTCTTCTCCTCACTCTTGTATTATATCCCCTCAGAAGGGCCATTGGATAAGGCTTTGTACAAGGCAATGAAAAAAAGTTTAAGTATCTTTAGAAAGCTCTGCAGTAGACGTCCTAGGAAGTTCAGAGATTATGGTGAGAAATGTTATCACAGAGAAGTACTCTTAAATTGTAGTGGGGATGATGGGATCCTGAAGTGATGGCAGTCAAATGGCAGTACTTAACTTTCAAGACAGAATAAACATGGTTTTTGTAATGGGTGGTAGGGTAGAATAGTTATATCTCCAGACATCTTTGGTAACACCTAATTGATTATGTTGTCCCTTGGACTGAAATAGATAGGTAATCATTTTGTTTGATAATGGAGACTTAAGTCATCTACGATCATGTTCTCATGCTCAGTTTTCCAAACTGAGCCAGCTCCCAGTAGGGCTCTGTGAATGGAGGGATATCTAGTCAATTTGATGAAGAATTCTACAACACTTGCACAGTTATGTCCTTGGTAAATCTATTACCCAGCCCTTCCCACATGAATCTGTGGCTATTTGCCAGAGTGAATACACAGTAATTAAAATAAATCCCCAAATTTTCAAGGGTTACTTCTTACTGGCTCTGAGCTGATGCAAAGGACCCCAAAATGCTTTGAAGTCTATTAGTTAAAGTTTGTGCTCAAAGTTTAGGTGAAAAATGGAATTTTAACCTAAATTAACATCATAATTGGCATAGTAGATCTGCAAAAACAGTAGATCTACTAATCTGTGAAAGTATGACTGAAACAGATTTAATTAGCTACTGGCAATATCCCCACACTGGCATTCACACCTTAAGGGTAAAGGCTTTTATGATAGGAAAGGCCAAGTAGAAGTCTTTAGTGTTGCTCTCCAAATGTTAAACAATAATTAATACTACATTCCTGAGGCAATTGCAAAGATCTTGAAAGCTGCAGGTCTATTGATTCATTTCACATCAACATTAGCTCATCTGTTTTGTCCATGCAGAAATGCAGAAGAATCTAGAATAATGACAGTGGATAATTGCAGTTACAACTATAGATGTTGCAGGTGTGGACTTTAATTCCCCCTCTGTTCTGAATAGCAAAATACATCAGAAGCAGTTTGCTTTTATCTACTAGGACAGCAGTGTGCCTCATTATCTTCATTCAAAGCTATATCAACATTCTGGTTTTTAGCAATAATCAAGTCCACAGAGACCAAGGTTCTCTCACTACTCTACAGGACACTGGATTGATTTATTATATGAGTGACTTGTGCTGATTAGACCAGGTGAGTAGGAAGTAACAGGTACTTTAGATGCCTTGGTAAAATATTTACATACTGGAGGTGGGAAAAACACTGCATAAAATTCATGGCATGTCATCTTGGTGAAATTTCTGGGGTTAAGTGGCCTGAGAAATGTGATATCTCCTAAGAAATGGAAAATAAATTGCTACCTACACCTTACACCCTTATCACTAGAAGGTGCAATATTGGTAGGTTTCTTCAGATTTTAAAGGTAACATACACATATTTAAATGAGCTGCTCTGACCCATTACCAGTAATGACCTGTAAGTTTGCCAGTTTTGAATGGGCCAGGAGTAAAAGAGGTTCTACAGCTAGTCCACACTACTGTGTAATTTTAGACTACTGCTGTTTGAGCCTTATGACCTAGAAAACCTGGCAGCTAGTGATGCTGTATGGAGCTGTAATTTACTCTAGTAAGAAAAATCAGAATGCAGATCCTAGGATTTTAAAGTAAAGCCACACCCTCTTCTAAAAACAGTCATTCTCCATTTATAAAATAGTTCTTAGCTATCTGCGGGGACCTAGTAGAGATTGAATGTTGAAACAATCACCAAATGACCATGCAACCTAAGTAGTACCTCACAAGTTAGGTATTACCTCATCCACCAAACCATAAAATTTGGTGTTTATAAAGTACTCCATGATCACAAGAAAAAGAAAGAACTGTCTATGGGCTTTAGATCCAGCAAATGTTGAAGACTAAACCAAGTTGCACGAACAGCTGGCTCAGACTCCAATGGCACATATTCCTGCTGTTGCCATCTCTCTCTCAATTCACACCTCTTGTCTCTTAAGCAGTCCCTATGACTCAATGCCTAAAGAAGAAAATATCTGGACCTGGTTTATGGATGAGTTCACATAATACGTTGCTACTATCTAGGAAGAGACTTACTATAATGTTAAATAAATTTATTGTGAAACCAACATATATAGTATATTTTCCATAAATGTTAGTCTGTTTCAGAAATTTCCAAGTTATGTTCTGTAGGAAGTCACTAAATGAGATGCTCAAAAAGAGTTTTTGGTTTGTGGGTCCCAGGTTTGGCTGTGATCCAGGCTCTTAGCTAGTTATAGGACCCTGGATTTAGACTATTACATTAGTGTAGTAGGGTGCCCATGCCTAAAATATGTAAACACAATTCAGCTTATTGTATCATGCATATGCAGCTGAATGCCACTATTGCATTCGGTTCTCAGGGAGCCGAAGGGGACCACAAGAAGTGCACGCAATACCACACTCCCCCTCAATAGAACTGCACTCCCCCTCAATAGTACTGCGCTCCGCACAATAAAGTTGGTGCCTGCTGTTTCATTCTCATGTTGGCCCCTTGTGCTTTCTTCCAACTGGGTATCTCACCATTGAAACCTCTTCTCGATCAACTCAGCGCTGACATGGTTTAATAAGTTTGAAAATTTTTGACTAAAAACCTAAAACAACAACAACAACAATGAAAAACAACTAGAAACCTAAAACAAAACAAAACAAAACAAAACAAAATACAGTTCTAAAGGAGCTAAGATACTAAGATATATTTTGAATTTCAGCATTTCTTAAACTTATTTGACCCTAAGACGACTATTTCACAGAGCATTTCATAGTAGTGCTTTTCGGAATCTGCTTTGGGAATTCTGATTTTTACTGATTTAGGCTCTGACAGAATATTAGTTTTCATAGCTAGGAATGAAAGTGTTAATTTTTATACTAACTGACTAGGATGTAAGATGTGCCCATCGTGGTTATTCTAAAAGACTGGAATTCTTAGTTGAGAAAGATTTTAATAGAAAATTCTTGCCGTTAGGGTAATGTAGATGACGCTACCCAAAAGGAATGTGTAAATCAAATTTAATGATGGTTTTTCATTTTGTAGTAGGGATTAGGGTTATAAGGAGATCACAGCTCTGTGAATCCAATTAGGATATAATGAAATGCTCCCTTTGAGCTTACAAACCAATTGATTTGGAAAGAGAAATAATTATAATAATAAGCATAATATTTGGCACTATGATTACATGTTAGGTTATTCAAATTATTGAAATCATTCTTAATTTCAAAATTGAATGTACCTAGTTTTGCACAATGCATTGAAGTTTATGGAGTCTGAAGTTATATTATACTTTCTTTTGAGACAGTAGTGGGAGGAAAGAATTGCAATCAAGATAAGGGTATAAGGTTAAGATAAGAAAAACATTAGATCTTATTACAAATGACTGTTATTCATGAACTTTTATAACACACCATATCAACATTATTATATGTCAAAAGAACAAAAAATGATCGATCAGGCCAAATTTCTGAGAACTCTATTAGAGAAACCCATGAGTGAGGTTGCCTGTCCAATGAAGCTTAATTTAATTTTATCCCATTACCCATCTTGCTACCAAATTCAGCATTTTTTTGTTCTGCTTATAAGGGACACGAATGAAGAGGTGGTAAAGTATAAAGTATAGATTTCTTTATTTCTTTTCTCTCTCTCTCTCTCTTTTTTTTTTTTTGCAAGTAGGATATCTAGTTCTATTTCAGCAGTTGTGTGATATTATAGACCAGCTCTTCTCAACCTGGGTTTTGGTAGAGAATTAAACCATAATCCCTCAGGAATCCATTGTATGCAATGAATTAACTTCCCTTCTATGCATCAAAAACACTGCTAGCTATGTTTCATCCTTGGAAGAATTGAGAAAATAGTCATTCAAATAATTATTTGTAGGGCTAATTTTCTAGTAGAAACTTGTTCGACTGAGGCTACTCTAGATTACTGATTTCAAAACACTAGTCAATGAGAGTTAAAACAAGTTCCTGCATATCATCCTCACTGATTTTGCTTTGATTGATCAGGAATGAGATGTGATAGTCTGTGTTATGCAAATCTCTCTAGGTATTTCTGAGATAACCAAATCTAAGAAACAACTGTTTCAGACATGAACACTGGTTCCCAAGACTCCTCATGAAACAAGAGTTCTGTTGTGACCAGAATAACCATACTCAACCTGAGTGCTCTGATATTAGAGGCAGTTTATTAGCCAGCGGCTGTCCTTCCAAAGGAGCAGCCCCGAAACATAAAGGTACAAGGGTTTTAAGCCCTAAATCCTATAAATCATTTTGTCTAAATCACAAAGGTCGAATATTTCTTCTATTCACTACCTGTCAACCTCAAGGTGGGTTGTGAAAGCGGGGTTACAGAAGCAGAAAGTGTACTGTTAAAGTGTTAGGTTCCTATGGGTAACTGTTAGGTTCCCAGGGGTAATAGTCAAACAATAAATTTTCAAGCAAGCAGATGTCCAGAAGCGAGACATGGCGATTAGCACGTAGGCTCTTAACTTTAACCCATTACTACATCTTTGTGACCTTTTCAATAGCACGTCATCACAGGTTCCATTGGCCAAAAATGCTCTTTTTGGAAACACCGATGATGTTACCATATTATGGGATCACAACTGTCCTATAGTTAAAAAATAATTATCCTAAGCTTTTCAAACTTATATCATGGAAAACTTTCTTGCTGAATACTTGTATGCATCCTATGGAACTAGAAGCACTTTGTGAAGTGAGACTCTAGAGAATGGCTCTTGGCATCTGTGAATGTCGATTTTAGTAGGATATTTTCCAGCTGATTTCAACCTAGCCTGCCTGTTATAGCGCCTTTAGAAATTCATCCTTTTGGGTCTTAGAAGTTTTCCAATTTCAAGAGTCACTTGTTTTTTAAGAAGTAAACTCTACCTTATTTTTTTTTAATCCATAAAATTAAAAGAAGAAAAAAGAATACATTGTTTTTATTTGACACACACATTCTAAATATGACACATACATCCTAACTGGAAACAGCTCTGTACCTGCTACTCCCCTGTTTAGAAGTCACTCTGGTCTATTTCTCATCCCTGCAGCCTAGGTTCTCCATGAACTGCTCAACTGCCTTTTAGTCTTTCTCTCCTAAACATGTGTATCCCCAATTCCAGTCTCCTGAACATACCCAGAACTTTCTTCGTAGTTGTTCTGTGCTCTTTAAGAGATGATCAGTCAATTGTGGCCACTAGAGGGAGCGCAGGAGAAGCTCAAGAAAACAAAGTGTATTATAATCACAGGTCCTGGAGACTGAGGCAGGTCATGTCAGGAATACCAGGTTTTGATTCAGGTGACAGAAGACAGGAGCCAGAGAAAGCCAAGACTAGAACTCCCATCTAGGTTTCTGTGAAAAAGGCAAGGCAGGACAAAGTAAACAGCTTAGGATAGGCTTGGGTGAATAATTTCAAAAGGCTATAAGCCTTTGGGGCAATTCCTAGTTGCCTGGCCTGCCCCTGAGATGATTAAGGCAGAGGAATATTTCCTCCTGGGGTGCAAGGGCCAGATAGAGGAAGAAGCTCTGGATTGGTTAGTTTGAATATCAAAGGAATTCTCTCTACTGAGTTCTTTGCTATCTCTAAGAATTGGTTAGTCCCAGGAGGGGTAGTCTCTCTCAAGCCAGAAGGTTTTTAATATGTCAAAACATCATACGTAAGACACTGAAAATAAACAATATGAACAATACAGGACTTCTGACTATGCTATTTCTATGACTAGAATACCTTTTGCCAAACACTCTCCTTCCTCTGATCTATCACTGAAAACCTACCTAACCTTTAGGTCTCAGTTTCCCCCAGGAAGTTTTCTAATTTCTCCCAGCAAGAAACAATATTTCCCTGTGTGCTCCCATAACGCTTTGTAATTTTCCTTTTGTATTCCACTTTGGTAATTTGAGTACTTGCAATACTTCACAGGATTAACCAAGAGTATTACTGATCCTTGCCAATCACCCTGCATTTGCTAATGTCCAGTCTATGAAATGAAGAGGGAAATGGGCTCTTGTCTCTCTCTATTAACACCTGTCTAGATTGATGCTAGAAGGTAGATCCTTTATTGGTTATCACTTTTTGTTCTGTTGCTGTGTTAGGTACCAGTGTTATTAGAGCAGAGCTGCCTGCCTCTTGCAGAGCAGTCTTCACCGTTGCTGAGAAATAGCCATGAGAGAGTTAAACATACAGGAAAATTCTATATTCATTCTTGCCCCGACCCGCGGGACCTAGTTATTCGTGGGGGTGAGGAGGATCCAACCTGAGAAAAACGGGCGAGAAAAAGGAGCGGAGGCAAGACAGTATTCTGATCAAGCCTCAAAATTTTATTGCAAAATGGGGATACATATATACAGAGAGGGAGGGGGTTAGAGAGATACTTGTAGGCAGGGGATTGGCTGCCAGGGAAGAGGTGGTATAGCGCGGCATATGCTGATAGGGGCGCTTAAGTGGGGTAAGGTGCCATAAGGGGGTAGGCGGTATAGGCATCTTGGCGCGCGCGGGCTTTGTCTTGGCACACGCGGGCTTTCAGCTAATCTCCAGGAAGTGAAGTAGGAACTTATGAGCCGTGGCCATTTTGTTTCTCCATTATGTGGCTCCCGACACATTCTATTGAACATCAGAGTGGCCAGTATGATGGAAAAACAGGAGTGGTATAGGAATTCCATAGCTTCAATCATAGATTAAGTCAGACAACCAATTTTTAGACCATTCCTCACTGACTTACTCTGAGATTGATCCTGTGTCAGCTGTTCCTAACCTTTTTGGCACCAGGAACCAGTGCTCCTTTGAGAATCTAACGCCTGATGATCTGATGCGGCACTGAGATGGTGATACTAGCACTGAGGAGGCTAAGCTTTGCTCGCTGGCCCACTGCTCACCTCCTGCTCTGCGGTCCAGTTCCCAACGGGCCGCAAACCAGTACTAGTCTGCAGCCTGGGGTTTGGGGACACCTGTCCTATGTGATTAAGTCCTGTCTTTCTGAAGGACAGGACCTAGCAAGAAACATATCAAGACATGGATATTATGATATTCATGTAATGGGGCCCCTCATACCACAACTCACAGCACTTCAACAAAATTACTGATAGTACTATTGTGAGTTTAGAAATATTAGACTTTTAAGGTCTCATGGGATGTAGACACATACTCAGAGACACATACTGGATCTCATGCCCTGTTTTTCCAACCTAACAGGAGAGGGGCCCATAGAGGGGCCCTCCCAGGGTCCACAGTGACCCTGGTGAAACTCATTCTAGTAATAGCCCTGCATCATGTTGCTGAATAAAGCTTTTCACTCCAGACACTTCAGTCCCTAGGTGTGTTCTCTTTCAAGGGCTCTTGCAGTGGTGTGCTAGTAAATGTTTAACATCTGGCTTGGGGGGTAAGGGTGGAGAAGGTATTAATTTATAGTATTTGTTGATTTTCATGGTGTAAATACTCACACTATGGTCAATTTCTAGCTGCCAGTGTGTAGTTACTGAAGGGGAGTTGGGAAAAGAGTGTACAAGGGGTCTCTCTAACCAATGGAACTGACTCTAGCACACCTCTGTGTCCCTCACCTTTCTATGCTGTTGATTCTGTCTCCAACCAGAAATGCCTGTGTGTGCCAACTCTAATTATAGGCACTGAGTTCTCCCAGGAAGCTTCCTAGCCTCCACATAAACCAGTGGCTGCCTGGAGTGGGAAGTGGGGGTGTTGCCTATTGTGCATGTGTAGTAGTGTACATCCCAACCTCAGCCTTCGCTCATTTGAGAAATCTTGTGATACATATTGTTGGCATTAACAAAATAAGTACTGAAGGCTGTTTAGCACCTAGCCTGAGGAACTCAGAGTGGTTTTTGTTATATTAAACTGAATTGTTATGAGCACATATGCCATTTAAAGAGATTATGATAAACTTCCTCACAATAAACTTCCTTAGGTATTGCTGAATCCTTTTGGTGCTCCCTTCACACATGCTCAATTGGTGAACTAGTCTCAACTCCAAGTAGAATGAGATTTTGACCTTTTAAATAAACTAGAAAACACATTTTTGGTAACAAGTTGGGGTCAATCTATCACTCTTAAATTGTGTATGCATGCGTGCTTGCATGCTCTGCAGGGTAGAATTCCTTGTATGTCCATATCTTAGTTTTCCACAGTTTAACTTATTGAGAATATAGTAACATGCAATGTGCCATTCTTCTAACTTCTCAGGAAGTTTCAATGATTGGCTTCTTTCTTACTGATGGGCTTTCTCTTTTGCCTTTTGAAACTAAGTCAGACTGAAGACAGGTGTTTGGCTACCACTAGGAGTCATAATTGGGACTGGGGAAAAGTTAAAGTTCTGGTTTTCTCACACTGGTGTTGCTTATCGTAGAGGCTTATTCAGGTTCAATTCCAGTTCTGGTAGCATGTTTAGAATGATGGTGGTGATGCCAACATTATGGTGAGTGTGTGCAGGACTCCTAGGTGAAAGCTGATCAGAGCCAATCACCAATTCTCAGTGGGCAGGTGGTAGTTACTGAGCAAATATTCATTAAAATCAGTGACATTTTTACATTTCTGTTTTTCTGGTAATGAGAGAAATAGTCATTTTAGGAAATGTAGATTATAGAAAAGAATAAAATCATCCCAGATCTCAGAAAGAGTAACAATTAACATATAAAAATAAAATTAAATGAGACTGTATGTGTATGTGATACACATACATATATAATAACATACATATGTTATTAATATTCTCAATGGTGCTGTACTATTCTATCATATGAATGTACTGTAGCTGATTTAATTCTTACTATTTAAGATAAGCATGATTCCACAATTATAATAATAATTTGAAGAACATCCTTTGTCTACCTCTGAATATGTATTTAGTATGTAACTACAGATATAAAATTATTAAATAAAAAAGTAAAAAATTTTTAAGGTTTTTGTTTTATAGATTGCTTTTGAGAAAGTTTTTAAAAGATTTAAAATTTATGTATTTCCATGGATCCTCATTTTTCTAAGATTAATAATATATCAATAGAATGAAATGTACCATTGTGAGGTATTTACCTTAAGCTTTATCTACCATAAAGCTAGAACTCTAGAGAAAACAAGAAGTCCTAGTATGGTGACATTTTGTAAACAATTATTCATTAGTCATCACCAAAGTGCAAGCTGCCAAGATAGGAAGAAGAAAGAGACATTGACAGAGTTTATGGGCCTTATGCAAATGCTCAGCTCACCTGGATATCTTGTTGGATGAAATTTCTTTGGTTATTTTTCTTCCTGCTGTAACACTAAGCACCAAGTATCTGACAAACAAGATGTAATATGACAAACAAGGTGTGGCCTCAGGTGTACTCCTGAATGAGCAGCTGTCACACCCATCTTCTAAGGAGGTGATAATAAGGATTAAGAATCCAATCATTTTGCTGCTGTTTCTATTTATCATGTAGGTGTAATTATAGTGTTTCCCTTTTAAATGGCTCTTAATGTGTTTGGCCAAAGGAGAGAACCAAAACAGTTGGTAAAAGTCAAATGTTTCACCATCTGTCTCTAGCTCTTTCCCTGGTTGCAGTTCCAGCAGTCCGGTTTGGGAGGACTACTTTTACAAATAATAGGCCAAATTTGTTTATTTTGGTCAACAGCCCCAGATTTAGAAAAACACAAAGGCCTTCCTCCTACCTGCTCTTTGATATTACTTATAAAATTATTATCAAGTAATGCAAATAGTAAAAACAGTACTGCTTTTGGGTATCCTTCCAGAATTTTCTATGTAGAAATAAATATATATTTTTTACACACACACACACACACACACACACACACACACACACACACACACACCATAACAAACCCACATGGAGTCATCCTACATACATTCTTGGTTTATTTTACAACATATCCTAAACATCTTTTTATATCAATAAGCAGGGATCTTTTCCAATTTTGCTGCTGCTGCTGCTGCTGCTGCTGTTGCTGCTGCTGCTGCTGCTGCTGCTGCTGCTTCTTCTTCTTCTTCTTCTTCTTTTTCTTCTTCTTCTTCTTCTTCTTCTTCTTCTTCTTCTTCTTCTTCTTCTTCTTTTTCTTCTTCTTCTAACAACAACAACAACAATAATGTAGTCTATGTATGTCTCTAAGGTAATTTTTTTAAACCAGTTTTCTACTTATGGATATCCTGTTTTTGAAGTTTTCAATCACAATCATTGCCACCATGTAGATCCCAGTATATTTTTGATAGTATATGTCTATGATGAAGTTCTTGGTCAAAGGATATGTACAACAAAAGAAACTATCAATAAGAACAAAGCAAAACAGAGAATGATATTCTGGATATAAGAATGAGTTAATAGTCTACAGCCATGCTACCCTGAACAAGCCCAATCCCATCTGATCTTGGAAGCAAAGCAGGGATAGGCCAGTGGCAGACCACCTAGGAAGGTACTGAAGGCACAAAAAAATAAAATTAAAAAATATGAGATTATAAACTGACAAGGTCCTTGTAATCTGTGAGGTCAACCAAAAGTTGCCTTGCCTAAAAAAAAAAAAATGAGGTAATAATGGGTAATATTTTAAGAAATATTTCATAAAAAGAATCATCTGATAAATTTTCCATTCTGCTGTTTTACCTAGAGGGTTGAGTAGAATTTGTTCTTTTTCTGTTGTTGTTTGCTTAAAGACAAAAACAAACAACAACAACAACAACAAAACAGTGCAAATGGAAACGCCAATAATGATATTGAGATCCAAAGAAGGCACTTAAAAAAATTGATATAGAAGAAAGAATGGGAGACCTGAGGTCACATTAAAGTTGGTCATAAATGTACACTGTGATCTTTGTCAAAACATCTCTTCTGATCTCAGCTTTCTCATCTATAAAAAGAAAGTGTTGGAAGACCTTTAAACTATTTTTTAGAATGGTTTCATGTAATTCGTTTGCCACTTAGGGCTTCTAGTAGTATTGTTCAAGAGTGAATGCTGGTCAAAAATGGAAGCTATGGTTCTCTGGAAATGGGCTCTGTTGTCAAGGAGTTCAACCTTTGCCCAGATTAGCACTGATGAGTGAAAAGAGGAAAACAAGATATTTTGGAACATTTTCATGTTTCCCATACTGTCTTTGTCATTTGGCCCCAGATAGATGCTCATCAGCTCCAGGAGGAATTTGAGTTAATGTTCTACCTTACTCAACCTTCAGAATTTTCCATAATAAGGAGCAATCTTAAGGAATGATAGTTTATCAGTGTTGCTTCTATGGTATGAGTAGCTTTGCTCATTCTCATCTTGGAGTTTAATTTCCAGAAAGTTTTTCACTGAAGTGAGTGTCTTGGTAGTCACAAATCTGGCACAGAAAGATTGACTATTGACATTTTCTGGGTTTTCTTTCTAAATCTCTCACTTAAACAAATGATTAATATTGTAAAATTTCTTAAAAGACTTCTGTCTTTTTAGGTTACTGTGAGCAAATTAGTACCTCCATGTTTTCAACTTGGTCCAATGGTGTGTAAAAGTAAATAAATGTTCAATGAACAATAGCAACTACCATTATTATAATGACAGAAGATGAAAAAATTTGCAATACCCAATTAAGATAAGGTTCAGGGCCTAAAAGACTTTCAGATAAGTCAACAATATTGAAGAGCATCTATATAGAAAACATAAGTTATTTATCTCAAAGAGTATACAAAATTTTTAGTCCCCAGAATATTTTATTATAATTTCTAAAATTATATTGAGCTCTCTCCCTGTAAACCCAAACTAGGCATTTGTTCTTATTCACTTTTCATTCATCATGAGGTTTAGCAAATCTAAGGATCCGTCTCCAAGCAAAACCACTCCATACTTTGGTTTTCCCCTGAAAGTCCAAATTACCAGGGAATTCAAAACAAAAAGAAGTGCAAGTTCACCCTTAATGTGAGTTGTTCCTTGTAGGATCCACTTCTTGATATCTCTAAGTTTATCTTGGATTTCTTTGGGTGAAGAAAAAGGCCAGGGTAACTCAAATATAACTAATGAGTTACTAATGAGTTTAATGAGCTTTTGGAGGTCCCTGGAAATGGGTTTCTGAAATGAATTTCCTCAGACAGTAGACAGATGACTCACTAACTTTGGCTATCAAGGCAGGATGAATCATTTAAAGGCAGCTGAATCACCTGCTTTAGCTCTGTTTTATAAGAATTGGGGCTGGCTGGATATTTCTGTCTTTGATTGTGAGTATTAAGCAATTAAATTTATGGAGAATATGATGTCCTTCTTAGGAAAACTACACAAATTGCTCATGCACAGATGGACTACATTAGTGAAAGCAGATTAGTAATTGTTTTTAGTTCCCATTGATGAAAAACTGCTCTGAACACCTACCTTACTGGATTCTTTACTCGCCAGATAAGCCAAGTTATACTTGATGAGGATCCAGGTTAGGATTTAAGACACTGATGGCTAATGCCACAGAGCCATAAGACTGGTCCAGAGGATGTCCTCAGATGTCATTTGCAGAACTTACATTTAAAATCTTGATGCTAATCTGGACCACACATTATAAGTGGAGAGTTTTTTAAAAAGATTTTTTAAAATGAGAGAATACTGAAAGAAGTCAGCTAACATTTTCATTGGAAATACTAAGGAAACGTTTTGGGGTGCTCAGGTCTTCAGTTGTGTGGGTTTTAATATAATATAATATAATATAATATAATATAATATAATATAAGTATATGTGTGTGTGTGTGTGTGTGTGTATATATATATATATATGTATATATATATATATATATATATATATATATATATATATATTTTAGAGAGAGATGAAGATTTAGTGGAGGTGGGTTGATATACGAGAAAGAATTGAGATCAAGGAACATGAAGATTCTTGAGCCATGTGACCCAGATGAACATCCAGGCCTTTCTAAGCCTCAGTTTCTTCATCTGATAGGGTTATATTAGGTTGGTGTTTCAAACTTGCTTCATCATGAGGATCACCTGGGGCACTTGTTAAAAATACAGGTATCACTTGCCTCACCCCAGTCTATTGAATCCAACTCAACTAGGGTGAGGCCCGAGAATTATTATTTAACTAGCACCTTGGGTGATTCTTGTGTTCAGACAAGTTTGGGAAACACTGTTAGATGATCAGTAAGATATTTTTCAGCTCTAAGATTGCTCAAATGATCCTACGAAACACCAAATTTTTTCCCCCTCCCTCCAAATTGGGGAGGCAAAAATCAAATGGAAAACAAATCAAGTTATGTTGTGGGTGGAGAGGTATTGGTGGGGCTGGTCTGCCACTAAGTTGTAATGTATATGGAGATCATCTTGGGTGCATTCAACCTTAGATACTCAAGGACTGTGTGCTGTTCCTGCTCTAAATTAACACCTTGTCTCAGAAAGGGCCTGATCAATTCATTCACCCTGGATTTAAATAGTTCCAGAGCCTCCTTGAATTTTTTCTCTTGTATATTAACAAGATTTGAAGTCAACAGAATGGAGGCATCAATGTCAGCAAACAGAGCTAGTACCAAAAACAGGCAATGACCTTATCTACTCAGAAAACTTCCCTGAACTGGTCCCACATGAAGCGGGGGAGTTTGCATCAGTTCAAGGAAGGTGGAATAGGACATTAATCACCTAAACAAGGAACTAACCAGAAATCAGGGCAAAATTAGTGTCACCATTGAAGAGTACCAACTTCAGATAGTTTTCTTCAGCAGTTCTCTTCTCATAAACCCATCTGCTAACAACAGACGTCAGAGCAAACTTTTTTAGAAGGGCAGAAATTTATAAATCATAAATTCATTCATTCATGTGTTCAACACTATTTATTGAGGAAATCCATTTATTTATATATTTAGCATTACTTATTGAGTCCTTCCATATACCAGGCACTGTTTAGGTCCTCTGGATACAGCAGTGAACATGATGGGGTCCTGAGTGTGTCCTAGAAGATATTCCAGAGTTTATATTCTAGAATGTGAAGGATACCAGAAAATGCTACCCCCAAATATGCCACTTTGACATAAAAATTATTTTGAGCCAAATTAAGAAACAGTAGATGTAGATAAAAGCTCCCAACCCTCCCCTAGCCTTCTAGAGGCAAGGTATAAAATTTCTTTTGTGAAGGTGTCCCTTCTCTCCTCTCCCCTACCAGGAGGAGCAAAACAGCCTTTATCACCTGAAATGGAGACTATGCTATGATGAATCTGCACAATGAACTTTACTAAAATAATCCTTATCTTTCTTTAGTTCCTCCTATGTATCTACCTTTCTACAATTTGCTGCCCTGAAAAGCTTAAATCCCTTTTTCTTTGTTTTATCACTTTTCTGCAAATGCATTGTTTTTTTGTTAAAATGGTATATAAACCTCTGGGTCTAACTGCTTTTTTTTTTTTATTTTCACTTTATTTCTTGAGGCTTTCATATGCATATGAAATAAACCTTGTTTTCTTATTAATTTGTCTTTTGTCAGTTTAATTTCCAGGACTCTAAGATGTAGAAGCTAAGATGGTAAATGAGTTTACTTTTTCTCTCCTGAAAAGGGGAGTGAAACAATAGTGAAAAATAAATAAGACTATTTCAGAGGATGGTAAGTGGTACAGAAAAACAATAGATAAATGGTCTTAAAGAATGATTGTCTGGGGTGAGGGTGAGGTATGAAGCCTAATTTACAGGCTCTGCTAAGGACTATTAGACATGAGATGAGTGTGTGTCTCTGTGTCTGGTGGGTAAAATAACTGAGGTCCATTGAGACAAAAGACTTACACAGATAATGCAGATAACGATGAGACTAGAGCCCAAGTTTCCTAGTGTTTGCAGGTAACTTTTTTTCTGATAAACTTAACCTACTAAATGTTACTCCCAATGAAGAGGTTTTATTTTTGCCTGACAGATACCTTACACGCATTTCTCTGAGTCTTTGTATTACATCACTTGCTGGAGTTTAAGTGCGGAAATAGGTTTAGAGTGTAAGGAACAGTGTAAGGTCACCAGCCGAAGTGCTGAGGAATTTTAGTAGCCCATTTTCAAAAGATTAAGGAACAACAGGAGCTAGAAATATTGTGGAACTGTAGGCTCTTAACCTCACCTGATAAAAACTATGGGAAGATGATTTGTACTCAAATCAAGATCTGGAATGGTCTGATCTCCTGAAATAAAGCCAGTTTCAGTTCCCACTCATTCTGTTAACTAACGTGGAAGTTATTTTTACCATGGATCTTTACAAACCACATTTTTATCTAGACTCCTGGCAATGCTTGAATCCTTCCATTGTAAGAAAACAAAGAAACTCATTTGTTTCAACATGCATTAACTCAGTCTACTTTTCTTGCTTCCCATAAACCAAATGCATGAATGGTATGCTCAGACATGATATCGTTTCTGAAGTATTTAACAAAAGATGAGTTGTATCAGAATGATTTTTTTCGGTATTGGTACAAGACAAGCTACCCATTCTAATAATCCAATGGCATTTTATGCTTCTTTTTCTTTGATCCTTGGAAGGTGGGATTTTATACTTCAGGCTTATGGAAATTATTACCTGTTTGGTGTTTGGTTTTCTCTACTGTAGTATTTTCAAATTCAGCAAACTACATATTTAAAATATATATTAAATTCAGTCAAACCGTAGGATAAATTTTAAGACTAACATTCCTTTCTTTATCACCTAACTGATGCACTAGTCTGAACATCTTTGTGAAGTTCCCTTATTTACATAAAAAGGAGCCACCGCCATCTGGTGTATTAGAGAAGACACTACAATCAGCATGTTAATTGTAACCCCATAAGGCAAACAGCCAATTTTCCAAACCATAGGAATTTTCTTCTGGACAAATGGAGAAGTTCCAATAGCCAAAGAAATTTAATAGAATAAAATCTTGGTTAACTTGTACTAAAGTACCTAAAATCCTTAATTAAATTATCTTCTTTTGTGATTGAAAAGGTGGCATAGAGCACTATACTTCTTATTTAGGGAAAATAAACACAAGTGCAACAAAATAAGTAATAATTTAACTTTGGTTAAATTAAATTCTAGAATGTGTTCAGGTTATCAATAATAGCATATAAAAATATAATGTTAAGAATAATATTGATGCCCTATAAGACTTTAGTCATTAATTAGGTTTTTACTTTTTAAGACAAAGATTTTCATCAATCAGTTTTCAGTCAGTAGGAGATAAATATTTCCTGAAGCCTTTGAATCCTGCCTGGCACCCTCAATGACTAATGCCATTGCACTTACTAGGTTCTTGCTTGTTGAGTAGTATAAACTAGCTGAAAAAGTCATTGCTAAAAGGACAGTTAATTGGAATACAGTAAGATCTAGTCTCCACAGTTGGTAACTTTGTGTCAGGAAAGGCTGATCCATAAAAAGTTCAAAGCATGGTACATAACTAATGCGCAAAAAAATGTTGCTAGTACACACACATAGATACACACACATCCCAAGCATTTCAAACAAGTTCTATAAGCAGGTGATCTTTTCACTTTAAACTCTCTTATAAACTCACTATAAATTCTCTTTAGCCAAAAGGGAGAGTCAAATACCAAACTGAAATATATGTATGAAAAGTGTTCTTTGCTCTCATAATGCTTTCAGAATTCAAGATCACTTTAGATGCTTTATTTTAAAAGCCTTCCTCAGTCTATACCCATAGATACAAATATAGGTTTCTGTGGGTGTTTTGGGGGCTAGGATTAGGTGGAGGCTGGGAAATGTTGAATTCAGTTAAACAACTGGCTGTTTTGAAACTAATGATTACAAGTAGCGGTTAGGCTGAATTTAATATATATTTTAAATATGTAGTCTGCTGAAATTTATTTTACAAAGTTGATTTATATCAAGCTTTACTGTAAAGTAACTTTGTCATGGTTTCCTTGCTTTCTAGAAGATCTATTTATGTCATGTCAAATTTTAAATAGAGAATCAATATTCTTCTCTAAGAAGCTTTGAGAATAAATCACTATTTTTAAATATGTTTTAGGAGAGGCTTCCAAGAGCAAGTGAATGACAGAAGCAGACAAGTTTCAAAGGGAATTTGAAGTGAGTTATTTTAATCTTTAGCCACATTTTTCAGTAAGTTAACAAAGCCAGGTCATTGAGGGAAGGTACATCTCATAGTGTGTGTGTGTGTGTGTGTGTGTGTGTGTGTGTGTGTGTGTGTGTGTGTGTGTGTGTGTGTTATAGATAACTCAAATTTGGTAGCAGAAGTACTTTTCTGCAAAAGCCTCGGACTTCTTTCTTTAGAAACTAACCTGAAATGTAGAGCCTTGATAAGTATAATTGTTACCACTAGGGGGTGACAGCTGATAATGAATCAGCTTTCCTTAACGTGAGCCAAACCATGGGCTTAGTTTGGTAGGTACTGCAGTAATGTTTCTTCTTTCATGGATTACCCCGTGATGTTTGGTTTGATGTACTTTGTTTGCTGAACATGCTCTACACCCAATATCATTCCCATTGTGATACACAACGTGGGTCTGACAGAGGACAGCTAGTGCTGGACAGCTTTGTAGATTTCAAGTAACTGTCTGGAAAATTAGTTAACAGATAGGAACATTTATTCATTCATGCATTTATTTAATACACATTGAGAGCCCACAGGCCCCATGACTGGCACTGGGACATAATGGTAAACAAAAATATGTCTGTCTGCATGGAGGTTTTCTTGCAAGAGGAAAGATAACAAAATCCAGGTAAACAAACACATCAATAAAATAACTGTGAGGTTTAATAAGACAGATAAAAGAAAGAAATATGAGGAAGAGATATAGAATAGCTGGAGTTAGAAAAGAGATACTACATTAGATCAAGTATTTCTTTACCTAAGGTTTTGCTATTCTCTATCTACCCAGCGGATTTCAGAGACACGTTATATCCCCTACTTTGGTTGTTTTCCACTTGCATAAATTCTGTCCATGTTCTCATAACTCAGCATTTTGCTGCCTTCGAAATCAGGAATATCATTAATGGTTGATATCTAGCACTAACATCCCTTATCAGTACACTTCTCATAGATATATGTAAAACTTCATTGAGAGAGGCATCGAATTAAAGGAATATACTTCTTTCCATTCCACATTACAGAATGAAAACCTCTGTAATGTAACTGGCTAACTTGCATCCATATTTTTTTAGATAGCTGGAGCACTTTTTGAGAAATATCTCACACACATACACACACGCACACACATTTTAGAAAAGATATTGTTAATTTAAAGTTAAAATTATCTAGCATGAAAAACAAAAAATTATCCTAATGCCAATATAAATATTGGTAAGACAATACCTTGTTGCTAGTGATATTGCACATTTTCTAGTCATTACAGAGTATTTAATACCATTTCTTACTTTCTTGATCTCTTTTTTTTTACCTGGGAGACCCTCCCCACTTTTTTCTTTATAATTTAAGTCCACCTCATCTTTCATCTTCTAATGAGTGTTTCTGTCTCTCTCTGTCTCTCTTTAAATTCCCCTGCATGCCATGTGTATTCTTTTCTTTTTTTTTATTTCAGAAGTACTCACATATTTGAGCCATTGGTTAAATAGTATATTCTTAGGTTTTCATAATCATTTCATCTCTGTTGAAAAAGAGTGTTGACTGGCTTACCCAACAATCCCTCTTTTTCCCAGTCTCACTTGCAGCTAGGGATGATACATGTGGCCCAGTTCTATCTAGCCTGTGAGATATATGTGCTGTGTATGGTCCACCCTGGCATAACCAGATCAACTGTATAAGGAGGCACCATCTAGATGATTTCTGTGCAGGACAAGAGAAAGCTCTTGCTTATATAGCTGATGGGGGATCCATTTTGATAGGGAGGAAGCATCTGTTTAGAGGGAGTGAAGAGGTCTTTAGCCAAGAAGTTTGCACAGCAAACTGGAGAATCTAACCCTACCTGCACTATCCAAACTTACCTTTCTCCTGCATTGCTCAAGATCTTTTACTCCTTACTCTTTTCTCTTCACAGATAACATGGAGTATAATGCTCACAATAACAATCGAGTGATTACTATGTGCTTCATATACATTGTCTCTTAGAATCTACTAACCCCTCTAAGAAGTAGGTACTATTATTATCTTCTTTTTATAGATAAGGAATGGAGCTGCTGGTCAGCACAGAGAGGTTAAATTACATGGCTAAAGTCATCCAGCCAGTATACTACAGAATTGAGATTCAAATTCAAGGATATCTGATTCTAAAGTTCATGGCAGGAGCCACCGTACACTCGTTGGAATTTGTTTTGCTCTTCCAAATCCCACATTGACCATGAAGCCCTCTTTGACATTTTATGTTGATTAACAAAACCATACGTATTGGTACTTTAAATAAAATCATAGAGTGTCAGAGAAAGAAGTACTTCAGAGGCCATTTTAGAGATGAGAAAACTGAGGATCAGAGAGAGACCTCTGTTCTTTTTAGAGGTCTTACAGAGCTCAGTCATGCACTTAGGGCAGTCATGCACTTGCTGATTCTGCCCCAAAGTTAGGACTCACTAATATTCTGTATCACTGGGTGTTCGATCTGTATTTCATGTTTCATCTGTTTCATCTGTGTAGTCTCATTTCTCAAAACTTACTCTATTAAGACTTTGTTCTTACTTCAGTATCCTCTACAGTGTTTGATGGGGAGCTAGACATATTCTAAGTGTCTGGTAAATGTTTGTGAACTGAAATTAAGAAAGTTTGATACTGAATACTTGACTAAGAGGTGGCAAGGAAATGGATTAGTTCAAAGGCCACATAGAGCAAATCCTCCATGTGGGAGGCAAATAGGTAGGGGATTATAGGATTTGGCTTGTCTCATTTACTTTAGCTTATAATGACTCGGAAGCCTGGTTGGCCAAAGGTTTCAGATAGTGGAGTTCTGATTTCTTATTGTCTTTTACCTTCTCAAGCTGAGTAGACATGCTAGTAAATGTGACCCCCAGATTCTTGAGAAATGTCTTATTCTGCTATGAGCACAAGGAACCAAACCCCGGTGACACTCTTGTCTTGGAGTGGAAGAGCCTTATAAGGAAGTAGAGTGTACTTTTTGCTTTATCGAGGGATCTTTAAATAGCAGGGAACAGCAACTCAAAGCTTTCAAAGAGCTACTTAAAGTTATTTTTCTCCATGACAACAGCCTGCCAATAAGGATAGAATTTAAAGAGCTAGGACCCCAAGTAGAAAGAGAAAAGGAAAATTTCCCTGCTAAATTTTATGCTGAGAGATGAACCACAGCCAGAGTGTAAATTCCATGCATTGACTCACAACTATAGAACAGATGAGATGAGCAATCAAACTGCATTCTTTAATTATCTGTATGCAAAATTAGGAGGATATTTAAAGGTGTTCACTTGGTAGATAGGGTGGAGGGAGATAATTACAGGCACACACAATGATTGCTGTTATTGAAATGATGGTTTCATTTTCTTATGTGTTACCTTTAAAGGGTTGAAGCATTGATTTTGTTTTGAGGTCTTAAAGATCAAGTTCTAAATAATCCTCTTGGCTTCCCTGTACCCGCCCTTGCAAAATCACCTTTTCCTTACCTCATGAAATCTGACTCTAAGGACAGGCTGTAGTGGATTCAACTCCTGATTTCTTCTTTTCTAACAAATGAAAACATTCAGTTGCCTTCTCAGAAAGCCCTTGAATGAGAATATATATATATATTTTTTTTAATTAAGACATATTTTAGAGCAGTTTTAAGTTTACAAATTGAGGGGGAGGTAGAGAGATTTTTCGTGTACCTCCTGTATCCATATGCATGGCTTCCCCGCCCCCCACCACTACCAGAGGGGGACATTTATTACAACTGATGAGCCTACACTGACACATCATGATCCCTAAAGTTCATAGTTTACATTACAATTCACTTTTGGTGTCACACATTCTGCGGATTTGGACAAATATATAATGACACATAGCCATCATTATGGTATAGAGTGTTTCCATTGCCCTAAAAATTCTCTGTGCAGTACCTAATCATCCCTCCCCCAACCACCCAAACCATGGCAACCAATGATCTTTTTACTGTCGCATAGTTTACCTTTTACAGAACATCATATAGTTAGAACCATTTAGCATGTAGTCTTTTCAGATTGGCTTCTATCACTTAGTAATATGCATTTAACATTCCTCCATGTCTTTTCATGTTTTGATAGCTCATTTCTTTTTAGTGGTAAATAATATTTCATTTTCTGGATGTACCAGAGTTTATTTACCCTTTCACCTATTGAAGGACACCTTGGTTGCTTGTGAGTTTGGGCAACTATAAATAAAGCTGTTTTTGTGTGAACATAAGTTCCAACTCCTTTGGGTACATACCAAAGGTACAATTGCTGAATCTGCTGGATTGTTTGGTAAGAATATATTTAATTTTCTAGGAAACCACCAAACTGTCTTCCAAAGTGTCTGTACCACTTTGTGTTGTCACCAGCAACAATGAAAATTCCTGTTGCTCCACATCCTTGTCAGCATTTGATGTAGTCAGTGTCCTAGATTTTGGTCACTCTAAAAAGTGTGTAATGCTATCTCATTGTTGTTTTAATTTGCATTTCCTTGATGATATATGACGTAAAACAGTTTTTCATATGCTTATTTGCTATTCATAGATTTTCTTTGGTGAGCTGTCTATTAAGGTCTTTGGTCCATTTTTAAATTGCATTATATATTTTCTTACATTTGAGTCACATTGGATTTTTATTTCTCTGTTCTCAGAAGTCACTTTTATCCCGCACATTGGTAGGATTTGTATGATTTACCTCCTACTTCTAATTGTCTCCAAGAATGAGGATGGACTTGCCCTAAGAACTTTCTTAACTCTCTACCTCCAACCAAGTCCTAGTCTAGCTCAACAGCATTATCTTTAAAATTGATCAGTTTCAGAAACTGAATTCTATCTGATACAGGGATACCCTCCTCATTGTTCCCTACAAGTGCTCATTCAGGCTTTAATCAGTGACAGATAACTCTCTAGATTGATGGGGGCACTGACCAGTACCAAGGATTACAATTCACTTAACAAATATTACAGGGTGCCTTTTAAATGTCAAACTTTAGGCTTGTCACTGGGGTAGTGAATCAATCAGACAATTATCAACTTCTTTCTTATGAAATAAAAGTGGTTTTCCTATAATGGCTGGCTCTAGTTCTGCCCATTGAAACCATATAATGAGCCATTTCATTCCTTCAAAAACTTGAAGACAACAATCATCTTCTCAAAGTCCATTGTCATTCTGGTCACCCCTTCTTTTGGACATGTTTCAGCTGGTCAGTGTTCCTTTCTAAGGAGATTGCTCAGAATTTTGCCTTACTTCCTGGGCTCTTTTGCCTGTGTTTGGAAGCTCAAGTATTATTACAGTTGCTTAAATCTATAGAGTTAAATTGCTTGACATGTTTCCTGAGTCTAGAAATGCAAGCTTGCATATGTATATGTCCCTTGGAGAGAAGGAGTTGAAAAGATTAACTTGGACCTGGGGAGTTGTTGTTCTTTTGCTCTTTAACCAGAAAATAAATGTGATTGCAGCTTTGAAAACTGAAATGTTAGCTTTCAAATAACTTGCAAATAATAGAGTTCAAGATATCAAGGGGAAAATGGGCTTCATAAAAATTCTGTAATAGGAACTCCTACATTTTTCTTTTAGTTGATAAATTGACTATAAATGGTAACCAGAAAGTAATCACTTCTAACTGCATTTCAATGAGAACTAATGTTCCTCTGACCAGTAAATAGTGTTAACTTACAAAAAATTTAAGCCAGGTTTTCTTCAGTTTGACAACTGAAATAGGCAATGATTATAGTCCTTAAACTTTTGCTCCCCACACTGTCCCTTCCCACCTCTCTACAGCATGACTTTGAGGGAAGGGTCATGTGAATCTGGGGCCAGGCTGTTACACCCAAGCCCACTCAATGCCACCCATTACAAGGCTTCGTGGCTGATATTACCAAGGATCAGACAATCCTTTTGCACTTAGACTTGGCTTCTTCTGGACTGAAAAGCAGACTGATTCAGGGGAGAGTCCATAGCTTTCTCTTACATTGGAATTTGGAAGAACTGACTTGCTCTCCTGGCTGATTATTCTCTGTTTCTAATTTCTGCTTTGTTCTACTCTCTGATTGTATTCTCTGCCTTTCTCTGCCCTGCTCTTGGCCCCAGGAGGCTGACCCCTGCAATGCATCTCCTGGCTTGTCAGTTAGCTTTCAGCTGAGTCTGGTCAATGAGAAGCCCAGGTAAGAGTGTGAGAAGAGAGTGCAGTCAGTAATATCTTCCAATCCTTGTGCTTCTATAGCATATCTCTAGAAATAGCTGTGCTCAATTACTCCAAATTACAGCTCCTGCCAAGCAGGCCTGAACCTAGGGTTCCAGCTCTCACAATGCTCTAAAAACTCTATTTCCTTCTCTAGGCTTCCACTCTATTGCTGTTAATCATTGCTACTCTATGGGAGCCTCAACCTCCTTAACTTTTCCTTAAACCTTCCCTCACCTCCATCCTGTCATCACAGCATATTCATTCAAATCAGCTCACATAAATTTTTTCCTGCCTGGGCTGCTACATAAAAACTTCTGGATGTTCGAGGCTCTTCTGTAAGTCACAGAGCACCATGCATCAGGGAGGCCTTCTTATCTCCTTGAGGCCAGTGCAGGAGCAAGAGTTGGCAGTCCCAACCTGGCAGATCCTCAGAATAACTGGGAGAGCTTTGAAAAAAATACAGATTCCAGAACCCCACCTTGGGCAGGGTCCTACAATTTCTACTTTTAAAAAGATCCCTGAAGCAAGAATGGCAAAATAGTGATAACTGTTCAGTTTGGTTGATGGATATATGGAGTTCGTTATATCATTTCTGTGGAAAGAGTTGGAATGGGCCAAAGAGATCCAGCATCTTCCATTTACTGTAGTCTTAGGTACGAGAGACCCAGGACCTCAAGTCCCTACCTCACAGATACTTTTGTAGATCAAGGTTCAACAGATTTGGCCGAATCAACAGTTCATGTTCACATAGACATGGTTTGTGACCGTTAGCCAAATTCTGTCTGTATGGAATTGGAAGATCTAAGTCACTACACTCTGGTGTGGCCTGTGGCTCTCTCCTCTGTCCCTTCTTTATGAGAAATTATTCAAAAGTCCCACTGTTCTATTTGTGCCTTACCAGAAAATGACCCAGATTTTGAGTAACAAATTTAGGTTTCTAGTCCCTGTTCCTGTGTGATCACAGGCAAGACACTTACCTTTTTAAATTCTTCAATTTAATTTCACAGCATAATAGTTAAAAGCCTGTCTCTGGGT
This sequence comes from Macroglossus sobrinus, assembly GCA_004027375.1. Lineage (NCBI taxonomy): Eukaryota > Metazoa > Chordata > Mammalia > Chiroptera > Pteropodidae > Macroglossus > Macroglossus sobrinus. Next base: position 162,658 of record PVKZ01001525.1, on the reverse strand, counting down.
TTGAATCATAGTTCTGCCACTTCCTAACCATGTGACTTTGGGAAAGTTGCTTAACTTCTGTATGCCTCAAATTTTTCATCTGTAGAATGAAAATATTAACAGAAATCATATCACTGGGTTGTTGGAAAGATTAAATGAGCACTTACATAAAGGGAGTAGCACGGTGCCTGCTATATAAGTTAAGTGCTAACTGACGCTGTTATCATTATTGCTACCTAAATTTACATTTATAACTTTGGAGAACTAGACAGGAGCAAACTAGCAACTGTTTCAGACATAGAGTTCCCAGGGATTTAAAAAATCATAATCAAATATGAGAACTACTGCTATAGATTTTGCAGAAATTAATGGCTATAAAATCTGGGGTTGGGGGAAGATCCACTCAAACAACTCAGTGTAGCTGACTCCCTAGTTACTGGTCATTTTGTAAAATTCTGGGCTTTGGCACCAGCCTGGGTAGAAGGCCAGCTGTTTCTGGAACTGGTCTTCCCCTGCTTTGGTCTGGACTGACACAAGCAGCCCAACTTACTGGGTTTGATGTGTGGGAGGTAGTAGTGAAATGAAGAGCAGAGGAGTGTTGAGGATGATCCTAAATCAAATGAAAAAGACAAAAATGCAGAGATGGCCCTGGCTTACGTATGTCCATTCCCAGCCAACTTGAGGACACAAAGCTTCATTTAGCAAACCTGACCTCATGTTCCTGTCAATTAAGAACTATGCAAATGTGTTTTGAATTTTCTAGGCAAGGATGTATTACCTCCTAATGCTGACTATCAAAAATCCTGATAAAGTTCAATCTCCAAAAGTTGAATAGCAAGAGAGAGAATGTCAGAGAGAAAGAATTTTGAGACTTTTAATAATTTAGCACAAAAATATATATCAGTGCATGGTTGTATCTTAAAGAACAACCCCTTAAGTCCTTGATTGGCTGGGAAGAAAAGGCTAACTCCTTTTCTTTACACCTAATCGAACCAACATCCAGTTTGAGAACTCTTGTCTAGATGTTTTCGAAATTAAATTTATTGGGGTAGCATCAGTTAATAGCATTTTTGTATAAGTTTCAGATATACAGTTCTATAATCCATCATCTGTATATTGCATTGCGTGCTCACCACCCAAAGTCTAGTCTCTTTCCATCACCATATTTTTGACCCCCTTTACTTTCTTCATCCTCCCCTCAACTCCCCTTCTCCTCTGGTCACCACCTTTCTATTGTCTGGGATAAGAACTGTATGATTTCACTCATATGTGGAATATAAAACAGAAAACAACAAATGAACAAGCAAAACAAACAATCTCATAGATGCTTTTTAAAATGTGGATCAGGGTTTAACAGGAGCCAAATGCTGAATAACGTAAACTGATTCACTCTTAAGCCAATGTCTAGCAAATGGTTGAGAGCTAGCCTTTCCTTGGACAAGTATACCTTTACTCTGAAATACCAGTCATTTATACTCTTTGGCATATCCTGTTAATTTTTACTACTCCTGGTGGCATGTATTTTAAAGTCACTAGCTAAGAAAAGTCAGATATTCTATTGTGAATGGCAAGGAGACATACAGTCATAGTGCAAGGACAGTTATGACCTATCATTTGCTCTGTTGTTCTGAAGACTGTTAGGGGTTCATATTTGGGTGGGTCCTTGCCTTGTGATATGATCCAGAGGCCATGTCTGTGGCACACCCCTTTCTTTCCAGGGAATGACATTTCTTTGCAGGTTCTCAACTTTCCACTCCCTGCTTTATCATGTGTCCTAGAACTGTGTGACAGTGCTTTGCTGGACACAGTGGATGGTTTAATAATAGGCAATTAACCTAAACTGAACAGTCAGTGTCTCACAACTTGCTTTGAGTCAAGGCTGGGAGGGAACCCAATCTGGTCTAACTAGTGTCTTTCTTCAGGTTTTACTCCCCTTGTTCCCAACATATTATGAAAATTTTCAAACATACAACAAAGTCAAAAGAATTTTATAACAAACACTCATGACCTAAACTGTACCATTAATTATTCATATTTTACTACATTTAATTTATCACATATCTATCTATCCATCCCTCTATCGAGCTATTAATTTAGATGATTTTTGGTTTATTTCAAAGTAGATTGCAGACAAAGTACACTTTTCTATAAGTACTTTAGAATGCATTCATTAAGTGAGGTTCAATATATGTTTACAGTGGGGTTTCCTTCTGACATAAAAATCATATAAAATGAAGTGCACATTTGAAATTATACGTTTGCAGAATTTTGACAAATGTTTACACTCAGGATTTATTTTCATCAGGAGTGGAGAAAAAACTTTTTTCTTCTTTAGAGGGCTGAGATTCATAGATTTGAGCACAGAGTGTGGCAGTTATGACTCCAGCTGTGGATTCTGAAAGCCCTCCGGGACTGTGGATACCAATGTAGAGGTAGCACTATGAGATAAAAATAGTTATGAAAGTATTATAGTCATTTCTGTCCTTTGTTTTTTCACTTTATTTACATTAGCCTGTAAATTCTCATATTTTGCCTAAACTATTTTGAGTGTTTTTCTTTTACTTGCACCTAGTCTTGTCTAATATATATAAACCATCCTTTTTAATTGAAATAAGATATTATGTGTCTATTGCAGTATTAGGACAAAGTCAGGAGAGGTTAAGAAAATCTAAGGTTTCTTACAAATCCAAGAGACTGGATTTAGTAAATTGAATGCATTGGTCTTACCTAGGTTCTAGCTGTGGATCCATCATATGTGGGAATAAGAAACAATTTTACACAGGCACTAGGTGAGTTTCTTCAAAGCAGAATCTTTAACAAATAAAAATAAAAGCAAAAACATGACATATGAAAACTTTGATATTAAAAGTATAGTTACCAATATTAGAAACAGGACCCTGGTGGCCTTGATAATTATTCTTTCCAACTTTGAACATTGCCCAGTTTTTGTGGCTTTCACTAAATAATTATAGAAACAGAGGCAGTGTGTTTTCACTGTTAGAGGTGGAATAGGTTGCAAAATGCCAAAATGAGTCCAATCTGGAAAATGTTGAATCCATGTATGAGAGAAGGGAAAAGAGAGCAAAACTCTTAATCATCCGAGGGGGAGTAAAGGAAGTATTGTTTTAGCCAAGAGAAATTTTTCTTTTTTAAAAATTTTGTTCTTACATATGATACTGTTTATTAGTTGTGTTATTTTCGTATTTCATGGTCAGAATTAATTTCTTTTTCTCTCTTTGTCTCAATCTAAAATACAAAATTCCTCTTTGGTGATATCTATAAAAGTCAGCATAGCAGTTACAGTGGGGAAAGGGAAAGGCTTGTGAATGGAAGGGGACTCATGGAGACTTCCAGGGTAGGTGTCTGAGTTTCGCTTCTTGACCTGAATGATGGTTACAAGTGTTTTCACCTTATCTTAAGCTATGTATTTGTTTTGTGGGGTTTCCGTTTTTTTTTTTTTTATATATTGTACACTAAAAGTCTTAAAATCTGAAGCAAGTATGTAAAGATGTTACAATTTGATAAAGTCATGAGGTGGGATATATTATTAATACTTATTTCATTATACTCTTTATTTTTCTAAATCATGGGACTAATTAACAATATAAAATTTTGATTAAAAAATTCTTCTTTAACCTCCAACATCTCTTTGAAAGGACAGAATTTTTATATAGGATTTCATTTCTGAGGCCTGTAGAAAGTAGCAATAAATGACAGTCATTCTAAAATTGTCACTAGCACCTCTTCCTTTGCACTGGTTTCTCAGATTAGTTTTTCAATCTTCAGATATTCTAGTTCCTCAACTCTTTTGTGTGAGTCTTAGCCTGATTCATTTTAACAAAACATCTGACATTTACTATATATTTTTATAACTTCATATTAAATTTTATCTGACTAGATCTACTCATCACCAGAGTGAATGAGAATAAAGTAACTCTTTGGGTAATTTATGTCACTTACATATGATACTGTTTATTAGTTGTGTTATTTTCATATTTCATGGTCAGAATTAATTTCTTTTTCTCTCTTTGTCTCAATCTAAAATACAAAATTTCTCTTTAGTGATATCTATAAAAGTCAGCATAGCGGTTACAGTGGGGAAAGGAAAAGGGAAAGATAATTCAAAGAAAAGCAGAGAAAAGAGCGTAGTGGTGATTGTCCTCTATTATTTAATTAGTGCCCCATTTCCAGATTTTATTTGGTAATTGAAGTTTTTTTTAAAAAAAAAGACATTACATTTTTTAGAGTAGTTTCTGTTTTACAGCATAATTGAGAGAGGAAGGTACATGAGATTTCCCATGTACTCCCTGCCCCCAACATGCACAGCTTCCTGCATTATCAACATCCCCCACCAGAGTGATATATTTGGTACCAAGGATGAACTTATATAAACACATCATAATCATCAAAGTCCACAGTTTACATCTGGCTATTATGGCTCACTGTTGGTGTTGCACATGCTATGAGTTTGGATAAATGTTTAATGACATGTATCCAACATTATGATATCATACAGAATATTTTCACTGCCCAATAAATCCTGTACTCCACCTGTTCATCCCTCTCTCAACTCACCAGCCATTGGCAACCGTGGATCTTTTTTACTGTCTCTATAGTTTTCCCTTTTTCAGAATGTCATATAGTTGGAATCATACAGAATGTCGCTTTTTCAGATTTGTTTCTTTCACCTAGTAATACGCATTTATGGTTCCTCCATGTCTTTTCATGTCTTGATAGCTTGTTTCTTTTTAGTGCTGAAAAATATGCCATTGTCTGAATGTACTACAGTTTATTTACCCTTTCACCTATTGAAGAACATCATGGTTGCTTCCAAATTTTGTCAACTATGAATAAAGCTGCTATAAATGTCCACGTCCAGATCTTTTGTGTAGTTTCAACTCCTTTGAGTAAGGAGTTGCAACTGCTGGATCTGCAAAATTATATGGTAAAAGTATATTCAATTTTATAAGAAACTGCCAGACTGTCTTCCAAAGTGGCTGTCTCTGTATTGCCATCAGCAATGAATGAGAGAGTTCCTGTTGCTCCACATCCTTGTTGGCATTTGGTATTGTCAGAATCCTGGAGTTTGGCCATTCTAACAGGTGTGTGATGGTATCTCATTGTTGTTTAAATTGAGGTCCTTAAGAGCATCATGGTATAAGCAGGTAATTGGTGACAGCAATCGCTAATAATGTTTAAACACTAGCTGTGTGCCAGGTACCATGTTAAGCAATTTACAAATATCATCTGATTTAGTCATTCTACAACTCTGTGAGATAAGTATTATTATTTTTCTAATTTAAAGATAATAAAACTGAAGCTTGTGAGGGTGACTTTTCAAAACTATACAGTTAGTATGGAGCAGCTGGGCCGGCTTCCTGGACATGTGGTCTGGGCCATCGGTCATACAGTGTTCTGTGCTTAGAAGAACTCCATATTTGGTTTAATGTTCTGAGGTTACTCTCTTGAAATCCTTAAATAATTTTTGCATAAGGGGCCCTGCATTTTCATTTTATACTGGGCACAAAAAATTATGCCCTGTGGAGTAGAGTTGCATATTTGACTCCAAAGCTGTGCTATTAACCAGTATTCTGCTGCTTTATGGCTCTCTAAATGAGTCTAAGAGAAAGAAACAAACAAATCAAAATAAACAAAAACACCCCAAAGAAAGAAACGAACAAACAAAAAACCAGTAACAGATGACCAGTTGATGTGGCATATGCAAATATCTAAAGATAGTAAAAAGCCAATATGGGAAGAATAATTTTAAAATGTGTGACTTGTACTTAAATTAACATTTCTTGGATATAGTTCTTGGTAAATAAAATTAATATCTGGTAAATAAAATTAATATATTAGGAAATACACATCCTTGCATGACATAAAGTTCATTTTTTTTCTGCATTCGTTGCATGTTGTCAAAGCAAGAAACAATAGTATGTTTTCTGAAACATACTATTATTTGGGGGAACAAGAGGGGTGAACTCTGCAAATCTGAGCAAACATCTGGATCTGCTCATTGTTTTTTTCAACTGAGGACAGCTGCTCACTGCCCAGCTTTTACACCAGTAAACTCATCCACCCTTGCACCAAAGTGGAGCTTTGGTACAGAAAGTGCCGGAAAAATGGCTACAGATTGGGGAAGGCTACCCCATACATGTGATCCCTTTATTTCCAGCTTATTCTAATTTAGGTCTTGAAGCTCCTTTTCCCCCTGTTGCTGTGGTGGCTGTGTTTTCCATTTTATTGTGATTTTTGCCTTTGTTTTGCTTGCGGTCTTCTTCTGTGCTTGTCTCCTCGCTGGAGCTGCTCAATTTGAGCGACTAGTTAATTGCTTGTCTAATTTAGCCTCAAAGGTCTTCATCATTTGGTGGCCAGAAGAAGCTTGGCTCCTGCTCCTCCCTGGTATGACTTGTTCAGTGGAGGGTGAGGGAAGGACTGGTGGCAGCAAGAAAGTAGAAGCTAGTGCAGAGGATCCAGCTTTCATTCCCCCTTCCCCTGGAAAGCTTTGAGGCTTAGATGCCTCAGGAGTTTTAAATCTTATAGCTTAGCTTCTTAATCAGAAAAATGGAATCATGGGAGACAGAGCTATTCTTGCCACATGGGAGCTTGGCTAAGGTTCATTGGTAGTTATCAACCTTTCCCTTCTTACCCCACCCAGCTCAACAATGCCCATCATTGTTTCCAAAAGGGTTTCACCTGTGTGTGGTGAGAACTTGTACAGGCAGGTCTACAACAGCATCCAGCTGAGAATTCAGCCTTCTCAGAGTTGGAACACAGTTCCCAATGACCAACGTCCCAAATTGAAGGATTGTCATAATAAGTAATTCTTTTCTTTACTCTGAATAAAGGATGAATATTAAATAATAAAAAATAATATACCTATCCCTAGTCCCAACGTTTGTTTATATGTTTCTCATGACACACCTGTCAGATAGTCGAGATAAGAGCCATTATTATTCTTATTTTGCCAATGCAGAAACTGAGTTTTAAGAAAGTTGTCATTTGCCCAAGACCTAAGATGTCAGCCTAGATCTTTCTATGCCAAGAACAGCATTTCTCTGTTACTCCATCACATTATTTCTATCATAAAACAAAGCTAGAGTAGAAAGAAGAAAGTATTTGAGAAGGCTGGGTGCTGCTTTCAGGGTAAAGGTGGGAATATCATCATCATCATCATTAGTGATTTTAGCTTGTGTACCTAAACTGTCAGCCTATTCAGTGATGGCGAGGTTTGATCCAGGCTGACTAGAAGGGTTGTCTCTGTATCAAGGAACTTGATAGGAAGAAAAAATGCTGACCCTGAGGGAAAATTAACCACCCTCAGATTAGTGACCTCACATTTTATGGTTAACTGAGGAGTACATCTTGCTCTTTAGAATCTTACACTAACTGAAGTTGAAGGCATCTTAGTGAGAATTCCTTGTTTCTCAAAGTGGAGAACATGGCTGTGTTTTGGGGTCTGAAACCTACATATTAAATTGTGGCACATCTCTCCAGAGCACTAATACAATTTGAGGAGAAAAAAAAAACAAACAAAGAGAATAAATAGAATGTTTTTGTTAAAAACACTAGCATTTTATGAAAAAGAAGGCAATTTTGAATAAAATTTTAAAGAAGAGAAAAACTGCACACCTACAATGAGTCTCTTTAGGTCAAATGCATCCCACATTATATTTTTGGATTATTTCTGTGAAAAATTTGAGAACCACTGGTCATTTTAGTAGATACATTGAAAGTAAGATGTTTAATGATTCTTCTAGGCTGGACTCTCAAGATCCCCTGAATCCTTGTCTATGATTCTCTCTACTACTATTCCATAAATACATTCTTTGTTGTGGAAAAACTCCTAAAAAGAGGGTATATTTTCCTAACCTGGGAAGACTAGGATGCAGAAATAATGCCTATCTTGAAAAATGTAGATTGTGTGTTATAATGAGTATGACGTCTCATTGTTAAAGCATCATGGGACATGAGTTGTGGAGAATCTTGAGTTAAATGTGACTGGAGCCTCGAGAAGTCTAGCAAAGGGCTTTCCCAACTGCGCTCAGCTGTCATCTTGCTTCTAACCCTTTGCCTCTTTCTTCTAAAGTAAAAATTCTAGTTATTAAGATAAAATGCTCCTCATTAAACATCAAGTAGTACAAATGAACATAATAAGCTACAAGTTTTTCTCTCAATTTATTGGTAATGATTTTTATTTTTTTTAAATACTGAAAATACTCAGTGAGGGTAAGAAAAAACAGAGTGGAATGGAAATTTATCAAATTTATTTTGTAGAATAAAAACTTGATAATAAGTATCAAAAACCTTGGAGTTTGCCCATCTTACCCTTTGACAAAGTAATTCTACTTCTAGAAAATTTTCCCCAAGAAAACAACATGAAAGCCTGAAGGGACTGATTCAGTTACAAAGATGTTCATTTCAGGGTTTTCCAGAACAGTGAGAAACTAGAAACAATTTAAATGTCTAACATTTGGGATTTGGTAAAGTAAATGATAATATATCTTTATAATAGTGTTATTCTAGTCATCATTGTGTCTTGACTCCCCCAGTGAAGTGATGCTGTGAATGTTAAAAGGCAGTAGTGAGGTGACGTAGTTGAGTAAGAGATTCTAGAACATTCCTTGGGTTTACAACCTGGTTTTGCCACTTACTAACTGCAATATTGGGCAAGTTCCTTAAATTCTCAGTGCCTCAGTTTCTTCATAAATATAATGACATATCTTCTTCATAAGGTACTCATCAAATCTTAGGTATGTTAGATAAACAGCAACCCGGGGAAGTTGTTTTTTATTTATTATTAACTAGGAATAACAGGTTAACAAAAAGAGTTTGTATAGCATAACAATATTCTTTTATAATATCCTTTAAAAAAATTTTAGAACAGTGGTTCCCAAACTTTGTGCCAAGGCTACCTGGGGCACTGCAATGAACTCACAGGATCCTGTAGGTTATTTTAAGATTTCAAGAGAAACATAACACCTTTTGACACTCTGTGAACTATTACTATTAAGTTGTTTGGTCCTAACTATATAATTTTTTCCGGTTTTAAAGATCCAGAAAAAATTACTGAAACACTAAATGTGCCATAAACAGAGAAAATTTGAAAACCTCAAAAGTAGTGCATGGATGTATACCAAAGTGTTAAATGCTACTGAGAAGTGGGATTACGTGTGCTTACATGTTCTGCTTTTGATTTATCCAAACTTTCTAGTTTTTCTACCACGAACCATTATCATTTTGAAAGACAATAAAAGTTATTTTGAAATAACTTATTTCTGAATCTATCTTTGCAACAACCACTTACTGAGCACTGTTTAGGTTCAATTTCTGTCTTGGCTGGACACAAGAAGACAAAGATGCCACACCCTCAAGGAGCACATAATTGAGGGTGAGCCAGGAATGTAAACACATGATTGTTTCAGTAGGACAGGCTCTGAGTCAGAGGTGCCAGTGGGAGTGGGAACTCTGAGCTCTGCTTTGGGAGACTAGAAAACCTTCGCAAAAGGCAGGTGTTATGTGGGTCTTACACAATAAATAGGGCTTCTCTAGATGGAAAAGGTAAAGAAGTCTATAGGTAGAAATGTAGATGCTTTAGGGGGTTGGTAGGAGACTAGAAAGACACAGGCAAGATTAGAATGGAAAGGTGTTAGTGGGTCATGCCTTGGATTGGGCACTTAATTTGTAAAGGATGGGAAAAGTGGAAGGATCACTCTGGCAGCCCTGTGGAGACTAGACTGAGAGACTGGAGTAGAGCTGAACAGGGGAGGGACCAGCCACAAGGATTTTGTAATAGTCCAGGAAGGAGGTCATGAAGCCCCAGTTGACTAATAATGACAAAGATTTAAAAATGGGCCCCTGTAGACTAAATCAGCAAAAGCAAATGATCCAGATGTAGCATGTTATTCATCTCAAAATATGTTGTCTTTAAAAATAAAAACTTTGTTTTATCTGATGATAAAGATAATACATGGTCAGTGTAAAAATTCAGAAAATAAGATAGAAAATGAAAGCATTTATATTCCATGAACTGGAGCTGAGATATGTGTGTATACATATCACATATAAAATATTATATAGCAATCTCATATATATATACATATGGTTTATTTAAAATAAGTGAATATGGCAAACAAAATCTAACTTACAAAAGGATAGAGAATAAAAATAATAATTACTGAATGCTTACCAAATGCTAGGCACTCTTAGGAGCACAAAATATAAAACATTACATATATTCGCTTATTTAGTCCTCACAACAATGCTGTGAGTTGGGTCTGTGTGTATTTTGCAATTTACAGGGAAGAAAATTGAAGTGTAAAAAGATCAATGCTATGCCAAGGGTTCTATAATTTCTGTCAGAGCCAGTATTTGAACCCAAACATTTTATCTCCAAGGCCTGTATCTTTAAACCCCTAAGTACAATTTTGAGTGCTATAATTAAACTACTGTTTTTTTGATTAACTATCTTTATGCAATGACTCTTGACATTCTATGATAATGCTGTCCAACTGTACTTTTTGTAGTGATTAAACTATTCTACATCTGACTGGTCTAGTATGATAGCCACTAGCCACATGCAGCTATCGAGCATGAGAAATATCACTATGTAAATGAGGAACTGAATTTTAAATTATATTTAATTTTAATTAAATCTGAATAACACCTGTGGTTAGTGGCTGTGCATTGGACAGCACAGATCTATATAAGATAAAAAAAAAAAGGGGTACCTCGTCCCCTTGTTATACTCCATGTCTGGTAACCACAGATAACCATATTTGTTTATTTCTTATTTCAGACCTTCCTCATCTTCATCTTTATTAAATCCAGAATGTGTGCTTATATTTATATTTCTTGATTTACCTACTTGAAACTTTGATTGACTATGCCATGTAAGATGAGGAATTAGTTTGTTGTGTGTTCTTCTCTCACAACTTTCTCTCTTTCTAGTTTTTATTAATTATTTTAGTTCTTCTACCGGTTAACTATATATTTTGGTGTCAGTTAAGATTCTCTGATTGCAAGTGGGGAAAAAAGCCAAATAAATCTGATTTGGGTGACATAAACAGAATTTACTGACTCATATAAACCAGAAGATTAGAGGCAAAACTGACATTAGGAAGGCTGAACTCAAAGCTGAAATGATGTGAGCAGGATGTGATTTCCAGTCAGCTCTCATCAGTCTGTAAGTTTCATCCTTAAATTCTTTGTGGAGGCCACAGCCTCAGGAGCTATAGCTTTCTATCTCCTTAGATTCCAGATTAGCAGGAAAGAATGCAGGTGTCTTTGTTATTGTGCTATTTAACTAAGACCACATAATGCTGATTTAAAACATACACACATATACACACAACCTTAATGATGTACATTAATAAACATTTATTTAACTTATATATCTGTGGGTTGGCTGGATTGGTCTTGGTTGGGTGCATCTTCTGATCTAGGTTGGGATTGCTCACAGCTTTGGGCTATAGCTCAGCAGTGCTCCATGTGTCTCTCACCATCCTTCTAGGACTGGTGATATGCTCCCAAGGATGTTCTCATGGTGATGATGGATGTACAAGGGCACAAGACCAGATGTACAAGAGCATCCCATTAGCCAAAGAAAGTCATATGACCCACCTCAAATCAACAGAATGGGGAGGAATACTCCTCTCATGGAAGTGAGAAGGAGGGAGGGAATATTTCTAAGCAGATAGGCTTGGCTTGCTCATTTCAAAACCAGTGATTGTGGCCAAAGGCATGGATCACATGCTTTGGTGTAGGCCTAGGTCCCATATTTTGTAGTGGGGGCAAAGCATGCATTCAGGTTGTCCCAAAGCATGTGGACAAAGAGTAGAGGAGGAATGGCTACCTCAAACAAAGATCAGAATTCCATTGGCCACATGAATGGGAAATGAATACGAGTTGGCAAACCACAATGATAATTAGAACTTTAAACGATGTACACAAACTTCTGTTTCCTGAGCCTTTGGTTTTAGATAGTATTCCTTAACATCAAACTTATGGGTTCATTTTCACTCTACATTTCCCACTTATATCAGCTTGATCATTCAAGGTATTTTTAAAAAATTATGAAGGATTGACCATATAAAGGGGGCTGGGTGTGGGTGGTACAGTTCTCCACTGGTTAGGTATGTTTCCTCAATGAGCATATTTCTCTGAAGATGGGGACTGGCTTTATACATGGGTGGGACATGCCAACTAACAAGCTTCCCTTTAGGATAAAAACATAGGGGATCATGCAAAAATGTTTTTCCCCCCTCAAAACACCAAAAAATAAAAGGCTTCACTGTAGAATACCAAATCTCATACACCAAGCCTTAGTGCAGGCCAGGTAGCAATCTTATTTTCTTAATAGAGCACATCTTGAGGAGGAAGTGAGAGTTTCTGAATCTTCTCTTGCTGATACATCTGCACACTTGGGAAAGGTGAAGAAGGATGAGAAAGACCAAATGGTAGAGCCATTCTTTGGACAACATTTGGATCTTCTTACAGTCCTAAACTCAGATGTGTTAATGCTCAGTGTGGAGACTCCCCAGACTTCTTTGGTAAAAACATTTTTACTCTTTCTCCTGAGTGTATCTAGGCTGTTGCTTCTCTTGCTCTGCTTCATCCATTAACACAATTCACTTTCTTTCCATCTTAGTAGAAAATTATCAGAATATCTGCTGACCATCTTTTTTTTTATCTTTAGCATGCTTATCAATCTCTTCTCTTTACTGATTCTTCAGCAGAATTTTGAAAGGAAGTATAGATAAATGCATGTGTCCAATCTTGAATGTACACATATATAATGTCTGTGTGTGTATAAAACTTTTAAACAAAATGAGACCTAGCAAATTATATTTTTGCCACCAGCTTAACTATTCTAGAAGAATTTCAAAAGTTGTCTTTTGAAGTCACTCTGGGGAAACAGGGATCTTCCTCTCCCTCTTAAAAAAAATGTTGACTGGGTTTTTGGTTTATTTGTTTGTTTTGCTACCTGGATGAATAAATGATTTCAGATTTCAACTTCAGATATGATGTGATCCATTATTCAGATATCAGATTAAGTTGGCATCTAAAAAAAAAACAGAAAAAAGTATACATGAAAATCAATTGATTCTAACTTCTGGAAGTTAGAAAGGTTGTTTCTGTTGTTGTTGTTATTTATTTATTTATTTGTTTTAATCCTGAACAATTCTAAACCATAAGCTTTTATCAAAGTAGAATATTCACTTCAAACCCTGAAGATAGTTGGTGATCTGGAATGGTAGGTGGGGGCCTGGAATAAATGACCAATGAAGAAAATGACTATCTTATGTTGGATCTAAAATCTAACTAATATTAATATTATTGTTAGTACTATGTATATTTACTGTATGACGATAGTATTCAAAATAGATTGGTATACTATGATGGCTAAAACACACATTGGGTGTGGGAGGGTTTCTGTCTAGTGGGCTTCAAATTGCAGAGATGCATAGCATTGAGATAGACACTTTCCAGGAGAAAATGATGACTCACACGGGGATGACTTAAGTGGCATCTGGTTTCCATCTTCTTTGTTTCTACTCTTGGACTCCATTCAGAGACACTTCCTTCCAGCTGGAGATTTTAATGGCATAATGTGAAGGCAAGATCCACAGAAGTGGGTTTAGAGGAGGGACTTAAAGAAGAAAATGCAGATCATCAGGGGAGACTATGGAAAATTACACACAGATGGGAGGTAGCAGAGAATATATACACATCCAGACTAAAATGTAACAGCTAAAATATTTAAAGAAATGCAGGATTTTTTGCCTCACTGATTTAGATAAATCTGGAAGCACTGCTGGCATTACACATAGGCCAAAGATCCCTGAAATCAGATGCTCAGCAGCCAGTCAGTCACCATAAATGTGTGAATCAAGACAGGTATAAAGCAATCGAGAACGGTGGAACTTGTGATGAACTGAAGGCCACCAAAAATATTTTAATTTCATATGAAAAAATCAAAGTCAAATAATTCAAGTGATTGTCTGCAGATCTTCTCTGTCATCTAAAATCTTCTCAGTGCCTCCAAGTTCAGACTCAACTATCTCCTTCAACCCAAAGAAAGACCTATGCTTTTCTTCAAGAACACAATCACATCTGCATAACTAACAGAATCTTCTAGAGCTGACTCTTCCAGAACTATGATAGAGTAGGCCACAAAGGCAAACACACTCTTTTACAATGGAAGATGAGATTCCTTAGCTTCTAAGGGGTATTCTATCATATGTAAGCCACAAACCCAGCATTGGAAGATCTGGTAGAGTTGGCTGTCTCTCAATTTTTCAGGGGTGTTTTTGGGGTTCCAGGGATGCCCCCAGACATAAGGGAAAGAGGAATGCAGATTCAGTCAGGGCAGATGTTTCACAGGCTGGGATCCTGAATTACATTTTGTCTGAAGAGAGAAAGACTTCTGAACATTGTTATGATGCAGATGAAGAAACCCCATCCCACCTCTTCAGAAGACTTGAGTGTGATGCCTTGACTTGGCTTTCCTTACAAGGTTCCTGTGAGAAAAAACTCGTGTTTCTCCTTTACCCACTAGACTCAGAACATTTCACTTCTGGTCACAAAATGTGTGGGTGGTTTTCTCCACTTTACGTAATTCACCAAATTCTGGCAGAGATTGACTGGATGTCCTACAAATTTAACTTAATTATCTGGAGATAGCATCAGATCCCATAGGTTAAAGGCTCAGTTCCACAAGACTGTCCTCACTTTAGATGACAGTCACGGGTCTTGGTGGTCACTTTACTTCTGACTGACCCGTTATAAATCAGAGTTTCCATGACCTCTTCATTTGGTTTGATAATTTGATAGAATGGCTCACAGAAATCAGGGAAACATTTACTTATGTTTACCGATTTATTATAAAAGGACACAACTCAGGAACAGCCAGATGGAAGGGATGAATAGAATGAGGTATAGGGGAAGAGACATGGAGCTTCCATGCCTTCTCCAGGTATGTCAACCTGCCAGCACCTGCAGGTATTCACTAAACTGGAAGCTCATCAAATTTCTTTGTTCAAGAGTTTTTATAAAGTTTAATTTCCAACCCTGTAAATGCTTGGTCTTTTTGGAGGCCAGCTCCCCCCAGGCTGCAAAAGGCCCTACCCTAAGTCGCCTCATTAGCATAAACTCTGGTGTGCTGAAAATGGCTTGTATAAATAACAAAAAACACTCCTATCACTCAGGAAATTTCAAGGTGCTTAGGAACTCTGCGGAATTGGAGACAATGACCAAAATACTTCTTATTGTACCATAGATCCACTCAGAGCTTTTCCCTTTTGTATACCAGGATTTATCTACACCCACCCCATCCCATTTCAGTAAAGTCATGCTTCAGATGGAACTACTCATAAGGATAATTTATTGAAATAGAGTAAAGTCACGTTAGTCCTGATTAAATTAGCAGCTGACTTTAGAATTGTCCAGAATTGAAGAAAAACAATTCTAGGATTGAATGTGCTCTACGAGTATCAAATAGGATTAAAGAGAAAATTATAAAGCTATACATAGCAAAACTACAGGACACAAGAGAAAAAAAGGAAAAAACTTACAAAAATTTAGATTAGAATTTAATCCATGCATAAAATATCTAGACTTTCTCCATTAATCCTTTTGATAATAAACCCATCAACATATATTAAGGTATATTAAATCAAAATGGTATAAATTCTGTAGGCGAATCCATTCTCTTTTTACTACTAAGGATTTTAGGCATTTGCAAATAGACTTTCTTCTTGTTTCTTTTTTGCGGGGGTTTAACTCAGGGATTCCCAAACTCTTGTGTGCAGGAATATTTTGTACAGTGTTGGATCCCCACCAACAATCAATATACAAAGGGAATTTTGAGTATATGAGATTCTCACTGATATCCAGTTATATGTTACAAACCCCACTTCCCCTCCTACACACACACACACACACACACACACACACACACACACACACACACACAGGAAGTGACTCTTTATTTCAAACAGGCAGTCTGCTTGTTATTTCTTGCTTATGTCAAGAAAGGAGAAAGCCTGC
Source organism: Macroglossus sobrinus (assembly GCA_004027375.1). Lineage (NCBI taxonomy): Eukaryota > Metazoa > Chordata > Mammalia > Chiroptera > Pteropodidae > Macroglossus > Macroglossus sobrinus. The sequence continues at coordinate 146,626 of PVKZ01001525.1, read as the reverse complement.
TTTTGAAAGGATGATGAAAGAAAAAAATTGCTTTCCTAGGCTGGAAGGGACCCCTGGTTCCTGTGAGTAATGGGGCTCCAGGTCTCATTCTGTAACTGTACCACTTGGAGGAGAGGGCTGCATATGCCCTTAGGGAGGCTAAACCCCAGGTGCAGTTCTCCTCTCTTTATCAGAGATTCCCTCCCACATGTGGCCTGGAAGCAGCAGAGGTGGAACATGAGAACATCCTGTAGACTGGGACAGTGATACTCAGCATAGGCAAATGACAAAATACTGGAGGATCTTCCCAATGCCTCTACACTATATAAGGCACTACACTCTGTTACACCCAGACTTTTGTAGAATCCTGGTGTGTTGGGCATGGGAGCATCCTGGGTATGGCTGGGTTAAATTTTCTGCCAGCTGGTGGGGCTGCTTACTCAGAATCTACATTTAATTTGATGTAAGAAAATCTTAAAAAAAAAAAATTCATGTTTTTCTAATGTGAATTCATAGACCAAGGCTTATACCTATTTTGAATATTTGTTGAATGCCTTGCTGATGGGAAGGATTCCCTGGCAGCTCCTGGGGATCCACTTCTGCCAGCTTGGGATGGATGTGCATCAGAGTCTGAGCAAAGGAGGGAGGAAAGTTGTGTACACGACAGCAATAGGAGGCAATGAAAATGAACTACACCAGTTTCTTAGTCTTTCTGAGGCTTTGTCATGGAACATTTAGCTAGTTCCTTAATCTCTCCTGCCAATACTTCGGGAGCAAAAAAATAAAAATGCAACATATTAAAAAACAAACCAACAAACAACTTCACTCTAGCCAATCATTTTATTAGGCTCAAGATGAGTTCCTGCCTGCAAAGCTCTCAATTCCAGAAACTGTAGGCCAGGCAGCTGCCTACTTCCCATCTCAGTCATGCTGCTTAGGGTTCTACTTGAATGGCTAATTATTGGTCACCTTACCTTCTTGTCAAAGCCAAAAGATTATACTTAATGCACAACTTAAGCCGTCCCCTGGACCTCACTTATTTGGACTGGCAATCACATTTTCTGTTCCCTTCTGCACTTACCTTAAGTTTTGGTAATTGCCCTCTAGGCTCAAAAGAGCTTCCCACTAGGCCATTGAAATGTTGAAAAGCCCCCTGACATGGGAAAATGTTTATCTGCAAACTGAGAGAAAGAACTGGGACAATATGTGCGGCTTTGGTACATGACAGGATGCAGGTTTCTTGTGAGCAATTTTTTAACTTTCAGCTGAATAATAACTATAATCAACTCTGTGTTGAGAACTGTTGTTAGGCATTAACTAGAAACTTTAAAGATGGTAAATAAGTCATAATGGTGATCTTTTGCACAATGTAAACATAATTCCCAGTGTTCTTTTGGGCATTGTAAAATGCAGGAATACTTTCTCATTCTATGTCTGTAGAAATGAGGAAGATAAAAAATGTCCTTTCTTTAGCTCTTTACCCATCATTTCTGCTATGGATTTGCAGCAGATGAACATGTTCCATCCTGGGCAAACCTTTCAAGGATGCATGTGGTGGATCTACTACCAACAAGTCTCCTTCTAACAGATGGGAGACTCAAACTGTGTACATTTGGGGACCACCTCAAAACCTTGACTCCAGTGGGTTGTAGATAGAATCATCAAAGAGGAGCCAGGCACACTTCATTAGGAAAAAAAAAAGTCTCTGAACTCAAATAGTCCTACTATTAAACCTCACCATCCTCAGCAGCTAGCAATGAGACAAGTAAGTGACTTAAGAGACAAATATATATCTAAACCTTATCTGTAGCATAAGGATTACAATGCCTTTTGGACTTACTGTTTTTTTTCTTTCCTTTGGGTCTTTATGCATGTCATTTCACCTTCCTGCCTAGTCTATTCTTATTCATGCTTAATATCCCATTATAAATATAATTAAAAAAAAATCCAGACATGATCCCCATATTATATAAAGCCACTATTACATGGTTGCCCACTCAAAACATATGGTTGTACTTCTTCTCAAGAATTATAATAAAATCATTTTCTGTGTAATCTGTCTTCACTGCTGGAATACAAGCTTCATGCGGGTAAGGAGTGTTTATCTTATTTACTGTGACATCCTGAGCTTCTTATACATAACCTTATTTCTAGTAGATGTTCAAGAAATAGTTATTGAATGAATGAATGGTTGGTCTGACTCCTGAGGCTGATGGGAGATGATGCCTTTAATAGAGTCTGCACATAAAATCAGTCTAATCCATTCATTTTAGCTTTATTCTTTCTTTCTATGTTTTGCTGGTGTTTGACAGATGTATTCATTTTCCTGCTTTCTTCAATGAATTCTAGATTGCATGTGTTCTGGTGAAGAATAATAATTCTAGAGCTAGGCTATAGGAAAATCATCACTTATGGGCTCTCGTGTTAGAGACACCATAGCTGAAGTTAGAAGAGTAGTCATTAATTGTTAGGGTCACATAATCTATTTGGTAGCATGTTCAGTACAGGGTCTTGATCTTCTGCTTCTTACATCCTAGCTCCGGCCTTCTTGTCACATTCAGTATATACAGTCTTTTACTTTTTCTCAGTCTTCACTCTTTTCTCAAACTCTTGCCCAAACAAACGCATTCAACAAGTTATCTGAATGGCTAACCTGACAGTGGCCTGGCCTGGCTGAGACTTTTCATAAGAAAAAAAAAATCGTTATTAAATTAAATATACATTAACCATTGTTATAAATAAAATAATACAAAAAATTTGCTCTAAACCTGAAAAAAATGGAATGTATTTGTCATAGATAGGATAACTCCAATGAAAAATAAAGTATGTTTTTATGTGTTTTTTTTCCCCAAATCCAAAGAGAAGTCTGGTACTTTCTTCTTCTGTTGTATGATTCATCAGAATTTAGACTGTAACACTTTCAGATTAATTTATCATATGATTCAATGCTAAAAGTGATCAAAATTGTGGATTTTCTTTGTTCTAATGCCCCTGACCTTTGACAATTTATGGGCTATTTGGAAGAAGTGGAAGTTGACTGAGAAGATTAGATTTTAACTGACTAGATGACTGAGTAGCAGAAAGTTATTGAAAATACTTAACAAATTTAGATCAAAGACTTCTGGAATTAATGGGTACCCTAAGAGAATAAATCTGTTAGACCCCAGAGAGAAGTTTAACTTATTTTTCATTGTGACCTGGCCTGAACTTAATGGAATCAGAAATTCTGAAGAAGTGCAGAGTTATCTAAGGAAATGAAATCACTCTTTCACAAACAATTCACTCATTTTGATGCTATGAATCATGCTTTAAGCATATTTGCTTGCTTTTAATGCTTAAACCCAGAAAGTTCCTGAGTGCCCAAGTATCTGTTATATCAGCGACAATGTTTCTAGAGCTACTCAGGCTCAGCCTTTGGCCAGTGTTTGTGTTTCCATGGCTCTGTGACAATACATTTGATTTCACTAACAGAGAGACCCATCATCAACAATATAAACTTAGTGTCAGTGGTCCCTGACTGAATGTACCCACAGTTCTCAAGAAGATTGAATTGACTGAATAGTAGTATTCTCCCTGAATTCAACAAGAACTGACTAGCACTGGGCTAAAAGCTGTATGTTTTTATGTGACAAAATTGGGCTAAATATTTTCCTTAATCACTTTTAAATGATTCATAAAAATCATAAAAAGTAACTTTTGTCATATGAATACAAAAGTAATAATTGTAAAAATCAGGAAAATATATAAAAGCATATAGAAAAAATATACCATCTTAGCACACACACAGGCAGTTAATATTTTTTGCATATATTTTCATTTTCTGCTTCTATTATTGTATATCTGGGTGAGAATTTTTCTATGTTCTAGTAAATTTTATGTTCTTGTAAACTTGTACCTTAAACTTTATATTTTAATACTAATAATGATAGTGATGATTGTTATTACTGCATGCGAGGCACCAGGCTAAGTACTTTATAAGAACTATCTCATTTAATCCTCACAGTAACCCTATGAGATACTATTGTCAGTCTCATTTTACACGTGAGGAAACAGACACATAATGAGGCTGAGTAACTGCCTGAAGTCATAGAGCTAGAAGTTGATGGAGCCAGAACTTAAAATGATGTCTTACTATATTTTTTATTAAGACTGTTTTTAGAGCAGTTTATCATTCACAGCAAAATTGAGGGAAGGTACAGAGATTTCTCATATACCTCCTGATTAATACAGAGATTTCCCACATACCTCCTGCATAAACTCCCTAATTATCAACATCCCCCTCCATATGGTACATTTGTTACAATATATTGACACATCATTATCACCCAAAGTCCATACTTTACATTATGGTTCACTCTTGATATTGTACATTCTGTGGGTTGAGACAAACATATAATGACCTATGTTCCATGATGATAGTTATCATGCAGAGCATTTTCACTTCCCTAAAATTCCTCTGTTATCTGCCTATTTATTCTTCCCCACCTCCCCTTTTATCATATTTATTTATTCATTCATTCATTATTCATTCATTCATTTCTCGATCTATCTATTTATTTAATTTTTAAAACTTTTTTTAAGATTGGGGGAAATTTTTTAAATTAATTAATTAATTTCTTAATGGTGACCTTCTATCATATTTTAATAGGTGTATACTGTATCATGATACTCATAAATCTATTATTATTATTCATGCTTGATATTTTCAGTTTTCCAGTGGTATAAATGACACTGTGATGAACATACATCTTTTTCAATAAATGTTGCATATATCTTTGGTTGGGTTTCCCCAGATGCTGACCTGGAAATAAGCAATTGAGCATCACTAGCTTATTTGAGAATAATCCAGGAAACATCAATAAGAGAAGTAAGAAAAGGAAAAGGAAAAAGTCAGTATAGAATTTGTTAATGATCAGGTTATCACCATAGGCAACTGAGGGCTCAATTCCACTGTGAGCTTCAAGAATCTGAATTGAACTCATCTCACAGCTGTCTACACTGAGGGTATGAAATCCTTAACTTATGCTCTTTGTTAGTTGAGGATTGTTCCCAGGGACATTAACTCTTTGGAACCTCTAGCCAGCCTCATGTGTGATCTGGCTCACTTCCTTAGTCAGAAAAAATCCCAGGCAGAGAGCTGCCAGTGCTGGCAGATGAAAACCAGGTTACATGCACAGAAGGGCTATGAATGGGCACTCACAACATCTGCTGCAGCATATATCCATGATGCTTCCTTCTGGATAAATTTAGGATAAATAAAATTCTAAGATACCACATATTTTGATTGCCCAATTGGCCCACAGAAATGTTATACCAATTTTTCATACCTTCTATGCTACAACCAGTGTTGGGTTTACCATGCTTAATCAAGTCATTATGTATAACAATTTATCTTATTTCCATTTTATTGATCAGTGTTGCAGTTAAACTTTTTCATTTATTTGTTAGTATAATTAGCATTTTTGTGTGTGTGCATTGCTCTTCATTTTCTTTGACCATTTTTCTGTCAGTCTTTACTTTTTAAAATGTATTATTTTCTTAAGTGTTACAGATATTTTTCCTAGTTCATTCTTTGCCTTTTCATTTTTGTAATTTATTAACATGAAAAAATTTTAAATTTTTATATACTTTAATCTATAGATTGATTTCCTTAATGGACTCATATTTTGCATGCATTTTTTTTTTTTACTTTTAAACCTTTCACAACATTAATGCATCTGGTACTTATCTTGATTTATAGTTTGAGGTAGGGATCAAATAATCTATTTTTCCCATGCCCATTTGAAGTGTTACATTTACTAAATTTGTATGTAACAGATCAATTTATTAAAAATAAAGATTAATGAATTTGTTGATTGATTTGTATTTTTTAAATTTTTATTGCTATCCAAATTTGGAATACTTATTTATTTTAATTTATATTGTATGTTAATTTAAATATATAATTAATTTTAATTTACTTATTAATTTTAACAATACTTCACAATACTTATTAATTTAAAAAGTTCAAACTGCCCATATTCATATTAATTTTTCATTATATGGCTTACTATCGCAAAACCCTGCCAACTCATACTGTATACCAAAATGGATGTACAGCAATCTTCATGATTCTTCTCTAACTTCTTGCATTCTTTAGCAATTCACACTCTGAACGTCAACCAGAAAGAAAACATTACTTTATCTTGAATTTTTATTGTAAACACAACTTGAACATGATTGTTAAATTACCTTGTCTCTGCATGAGGCAACACTCTCTACAGCGGGATATGTTATTTGGTTATAAAGTAAAATTCTAGAAATTAGTACATGTTGAATCAGCCACCAGGAACTCCTTATGTTTCCACAAATGCAATATCAGTAGCATAAGAATGGAAATTGCCTAAAAGTGTTCAAGCTGATTTTACAGTTACATGAGGGAAGTAAGCCAGAGCTGGGTACACAGCATTGCAAATGGCCTGTTACTGAGATACCAGGCTTCTTGATTCAACATGTGCCTATCATGCATTAGAGTTATCCTATTTCTAAGATGTGCCCCTCTAAACCAAGTTCATGTGGTCTCATCTCACTGAATTAAAATATCAAGGGGATATTTATTAAAAGGACTCGAAAAAATTTATTCTGAGAGAAGAAGCCTCAAAATGGTCTCCTGTCAGTATTGTTTTGAAGAATAAATTTTCTCCAGAAAGCATTCCTATACCTTTTTGTTATGGATCAAATTGTACCCCTCAACTCCCCAAAATCATTTGTTGGAGCCATAATCTCCAGTATCTCAGAATGTGACCTTATTTGGAGATAGTGTCTTTATAGAGGTAATCAAGTTAAAGTCAGGTTGTAGAAACAAGCCCTAATCCAATGTGACTGATGTCCTTATGAAAAAGGGAAGTTCAGACATAGAGACACACACATAGAGGGAAGATGATAAGAAGAGACACAGAGAGATGATGGCTATTTATACACCAAGAAACACCAGAGTCTACCAAAAGCTAGGAAAGGTGCCTGAAATGGATCCTTCTTTTGCATTTTCAGAAGAAGCATGGCTCTGCAGACACCTTGATCTTGGGTTCCTGATCTCCAGAACAATAAATTTGTGTTGTTTCAGCCACTCAGCTTCTGGTATTTTGTTACAGCAGCCCTAGCAAACATATATATTTTCCATGCTTTCTTGTTTTTACTTTTGTACTCTCAAAGCATTCTGTATATACCTCTGGAAGAATTTATCACATTTTATTGAGTTGGAAAAAATTTTAATTGTTTTTGAATAGGTAATATATACATATGGCAAAAAAAATCCAAGAGTACAGAACAGTATAAATCAGAGTGGAAACTGAGTCCTTCTCAGCTGGCTTTCTACAGTATCCCACCCCCACTACCCCAAGTGCCCTTTCAAGAGGTGAACATTGTTCTCTACATCTGATATCCTTAGTTTCATGATCATTTCTAGTTTAGTTGTCCATTTCCTCTCATTGACTATAGGTTTCTTTGGGAGGAGGGTTTGCTTTATTCTGTGTAATCTCAGCTCTCAATAAATCTGAGTTTAATGACTTGTTCACCAGATATATTCAGTGGGTTGATGCATAAAATTTAAGTTGGGTTTAAAACTCTGATTGTTGTTAATATCCAATATCCTGTTGTTTTGTCATTTACACCTTTAGAGTGAAGCAAGATCTGAGCAAAGGTTTTGCTTGCAGGGAAGATTGAGAAGATAGCAAGGGACCTGGATGATGCTAGGGAGAGTGAGTGGAAAGAATTTCATTGAAGACGAAGTGAAAACTTTGTTAGTCTTACTTCTCCTTTGCTGTTCTTCATGGTTCCCAGTAATTGACTTTCAACAGAAGTAACCTAGTTCCTATTTGTTAGTTAGAGAGGCAGCCTAACATCCTGGTTAAGAGCTTGAATTTGGAGACGATATGGCTATTTTTGTAATACTATTTCTACCACTAGTTAGCTCTATAACAATAAATAAGTGATTTAACCTCTCTGTAACCAAGTTCTTCAACTGGGAAATAAAGAAAACAATAGTATCTCTTTTTTTATAGTTGCTATCAGGTAGAACCGTGCCTGGTAATTAGTAAGATTTAGATTTATTAAATCACCCATAAGTTGTTCAACTGTGGGTTTATTAACATATTAGTTAGGATGCTTTTTGGCTGCAAGTAGCAGAAGGCCACACAAAAAGCTTAAACAATAAAGACATTTATCATTTCCTATAAATGGAAGTCCTAAGGAAGGTTTTAGGGTAGGCAATTCAGTGGCTCGTTGATAATGCCAACAATCAACTTATCTTCTGTCTTTGGAATACTAGTGTTCGAGAGAGAGGTTTCCTCAGCATGTTTGCTTTTGACATTAATCTTGTGTTCTCAGACTCACAAAAGTCTAGAACTGTTTCAGGAGTCATGCACAGACATGACAACATTGAGAGGTATTGTCAGAAATGGGAATACCTCTCCTCACCACACGTCCCTTTTAAGAACAACCAAAAAGCTTTCCCAGAAGTTGTCAGTTTTCTCTTGTCTTATGGGACAGACTTATATCATATGTCCATGCTTAACCCATCACTGGGGTGTGGAATGAGAATCTCATGGTCATGGGCTGGAAATCTCTTTCTTGAAGTATATGACCAAAAACAATAAAATGCATAGAAGAAAACATAAGAACAAAACTCAAGAACCTTGGACTTAAAAAGAATTTTATGAATTTGACCTCAAAGGCAAGGGAAATAAAAGCTAAAATAAATGAATGGGACTACATCAAACTAAAAAGCTTCTGCTCAGCAAAAGAAACTGTCAACAAGGTAAAGAGACAACCATTCAAATGGGGAAATTTATTGCAAGAAATGCCTCTGATAAGGGCCTAGTACCCAAAATCTACAAAGAACTCATATGACTCAACAACAACAATAACAACAAAACAATCCAATCAAAAAATGAGCAAAGGACCTGAACAAACACTTCTCCCTAGAGGACATACAAATAGCCAACAACTATATGAAAAGGTGTTCAATATTGCTAGCTATTAGGGAAATGCAAATCAAAACTACAATAAGATACCATCTCATACCTGTTAAAATAGCTATAATCGACAAGATAAGTAATAACAAATGTTGTAGAGGATGTGGAGAAAAAGGAACCCTCATACCCTGCTGGTGGGACTGAAAATTGGTACAGACTCTATGGAAAACAGTATGGAGGTTTCTCAAACAACTAAGAATTGATCTACCATATGATCCAGCAATCCTTCTACTGGGGATTTACCCCAAAGACTTGAAAACTCATATCCGAATAGATAGTTGCTCACCAATATTCATAGAAGCACTATTCACAGTGGCCAGGACATGGAAGCAACTGAAATGTTCTATAATAGATGATTAGCTAAAGAAGCTGTGGTACGTGTATATAATGAAATTTTACTCAGCCATAAGAAGAGATGAAGTACTACCATTTTTGACAACATGGATGAACCTTGAGATAATCATGCTAAGTGAAATAAACCAGACAGAAGTTGAAAATTACATGATATCACTCAAAAGTTATGTGGGATATAAACCTAAAAGCAACAAATAAACAGGACAAACAGAGACTCAGGGACATGGACAATGGACTAGTGGTTACCAGAGGGTAGGGGATGGGGAAGGAGGAAAGAGGTAGACAGGGTAAAGGGGGTCAAATAAAAGGGGGTAGGGAAGGGTGAAGTTGGTAATGGGGATCAAATATATAGCAGCTGAAGGAAACTGGACTCTGGGTGGTAATCACACAATAGAATATAGAGATGTCAAATGATAACGTACACCTGAAAATTATATAATTGTATTAACAAATGTTACTCCAATAAACAAAAAATAAAAATAAAGTTATAAAAGTAGAAAAAAATAAAAGTAGGATTACTGGGTTCTTCTTTGTCTCTTGTTATAGCCTTTGTTTTAAAGTTTTGTCTGGTATAAGTATTGTTACCCCAGATTTTTTTCTTTCCATTTTTACAAAGTTTCTTTTTCCATTTTTTTATTTTCAGTCTGTTTGTGTCTTTTATCTGAATGAGTCTCTTATAGGCACATATGTGTTATTTTCTTATTCATTCAGCCACCCTATCTTTTGATTGAAGCATTTAATTCTTTTTTATTTGAGGTATTTGTTGATAGATATATAGTTATTGTTTTTTTATTATTTATACTTTTGATACATTTTTTTCTTCTTCATAAAAAAGTCCCTTCAACATTTCTTGTAATACTTGCTTGGGGGTGATGAGAACTCTTTTAACTTTTTCTTGTCTGGGAAGCTCTTTATCTATCCTTTGATTCTAAATGATAGCTTTGCTGGGTAGAGTAATCTCAGTTGTAGGTCTTTGCTTTTCAGTACTGAATATTTTGTGCCAATCCCTTCTGGCTTGCAAAGTTTCTGTTGAGAAATCAGCTGACAATCTTATGAGAGATCCTTTGTAGGTAACTAACTGCTTTTAACTTGCTGTTTTTAAGATTCTTTGTCTTTAACTTTTGACATTTTGTATATTGGTGTGGGCCCCTTTGGGTTCCTCTTGTTTGGAACTCTCTGAGCTTCCTGGGTTTGTATGTCTACTTTCTTCACTGGGTTAAGTAAGTTTCCCATCATTATTTCTTCTGATAAATTTTTAATTCCTTGTTCTATGTTCGTTCAGGTACCCCTATGATGAGAATTTTGGTATGCTTGATGTTGTCCTAGGGGCACCTCAAACTACCCTAATTTTTTGGATTCTTTTTTTCTTGTTGCCATTCTGATTGTGTGTCCTCTGCTACCGCATCTTCTAAATCACTGATTCAGTCCTCCACTTCATCTAATCTGTTGATTCCAGTCCCCAACCTTGTGGGCACCAGAGACTGGTGCTCCTATGAGAATCTAATGTCTGATAATCTGAGGTGGAGCTGAGGCAGTGATGCTAGTGCTGGGGAGCAGCTGCAAATAAAGATGAAGATTGCTCACTTGCCCACCATTCACCTCCTGCTGTGCAGCCCAGTTCCTAACAGGCCACAAACTAGTACTGATCCATAGCCCAGGGGTTTGAGACCCCTGCTCTAATGTACTATTCATCTCAGATATTGTACTCTTTATTTCTTACTGGTTCCCTATGATGTTTTTCATCTCCATTTTAATCTTTTCTGTCTCTTTGTTAAAGTTCTCACTGAGTTCATTTACTCTTCCCCTAAGTTCATTGAGCATCCTTATAACCAGCATTTTGAACTATGCATCTGGTAGATTGCCTGTCTTTATTTTTTTAAATTCTTTTTCTGGAGCTTTGCATTATTAGAACACATACATACATTCATACATACATATATATGCTGCTTCCTCGGGTTTTGTGAAATTTTGAGAGATTTTAGAGTCTGTAGCATGAGCCAAGACAAGACATTTGTATGGAAGCAATACCAGAGGCAGCTTGGGTAGGCCCACAGGTTATATAAGAAGAGGTCTTAAGGAATCACCCAGGCAGAGCAACCTTCCTTAGTCAGGCTGATGGATACTCAGATATGGTGGCTGTCTGCATCTTCAGGCTGGGAGAGGAGAGGGCTCAACAAGGGAACAATGGATCCTTCTAGTACTTCTGTTCAGGAGAGAGCTACCCTTCCAGCTCTCTCCCTGAAGCCAGACAAATCAGTTTCTCCCTTGTATGTCCCTCGCACCTTTAGAGAAGCTGCTCCAGTGCTGCAACTCAGAGTGAGAGTTCATCACTGAGTAAATCTGTGCATGGGCCCTTTAAGAGGAAAGTCTGTGAGTCCTACAGTCCTCTGTCTCACTCAGCCACAATCTTCACTGATTTTCACAGCCAGAATTGTGGGGACTTCTCTTCCTGGCACTAGAACCCGGGGCTGGGAAACTCAGTGTGGAAATGAGACCCCTTGCTCCTCTGGGAAGGTGCTCTGCAGCCAAGATACTCCTCCCGATTCTCAACCCCCACATGTAGTCGTGGGACAGGCCAATTTTGCATCTCTATCCCTCTTACCAGTCTTGATGTGACCTCTTATGTATGTAAAACTTCTGTTCAGCTAGACATCACGCAACTCCCACTAATGATTATTCTGCAGTTTCATTATAATTTTAGTGTGGTCGTGATTGGAGGTGAGCACAGCATCTACCTTCTATGCCATATTGACCGACTGCTTATATTTTATTTTTTGCCCTAAATTCTTTGCCCTGAAGAAGTGAGGGTCACATTTCCTTCCAGTGAGTTCTCTGGCCCCAAGGGCACAGTGGCAGGATAAAACTTTGTGTCTAGAAGGAGATAGCCTTCCTGTGACAGGCCCAATTAAGCTACCAGCCAATCAGGTGCAGACATCTGGGAGCTGGACTGGAATCTTCAGAAAGCCACCAGACTCTCAACTGTCTAAACTTCAATTCTATTTGTAGTTATGGATCCTTTCTTAAAACTCAGATAGGGCTTACTGAAGCTCCTACATCTGAGGAGTATTAGGATACTGTAAGGAGGTACCAAGATTAGGTGTTGCCCTCTGAGAAGTTGTGCTGAGGCTCACAGAAGAATCTTTAGTATACCTACCTCATGTCTATTTTCTGCAGGGTGGGGAAAGGGTCCCTATGCCCAAGGGACCAGTATCTATTGTACTTTCTCTTCACTCAAGAGAAATGCTTTCACTTAGGAAAGGATCTCAAATTCCTCTTCTTTGAAGTATTACTGATTGGTGATATATTTTAGTTATTTTTATACAATATCTTTAGGGGGATAAAACCTTGAACTTTGCAGTGGTTTTCAAACTTTATTTCTCAAAATCATCTCAGTTTCACAGTTTCCACAGAGCCTTGTTTAGGAGGAAAGTATCCTGCCCTTGGGCTTTATATAATATTGCCTTCAAGGTAGTAAAAAATTTGTTTTTAAAAAGTTTGTTTTTTAAGCTTTGAAATTCCAGCATACACTTGTTGCTCACTCCATGAGACCCTGATTAAGGTCATAGTTAAGGTTATATCTAGAGGAAGATATTGTTCTGACACCTGATGTCAAAGAATTCATTAAGATCAACTGAAATCTTGTGCTAGGAAGTCCAAATGCAGACTTCTTTAGTTCCTTTTCCATGGAAGCTCTGAAGAAAAGACAGAATGTGTAAGTCAAGTAGTTAAGGAAGTAAAATGAGATGCCAAACTGTGTTCAGAGTATGATCTGAATTGTTTTTATAAGCCTTGTTCTAGGTCTTGAATATTAATAATTTTTGTATCAGTTGGGATGAATTAGGTTTTACTGAAGTAACAAATGGCTCCAAAATACTAGAATTTACAAGAACAAGGGTCTATTTCTTTCTTTCTTTCTTTTTTTATTACATGCCCATGGTGTGGGATGGCTATAACTCTGCTTTATGTCACTTTCACCCTAGGACCAATGCTGATGAAGCAGTCACTAGGTAGAACGTTTATGATCTCATGGAAGAGGAAAAAAGCAGTGATCCATGTGTCAACACTTAAAACTTTCGTCTAGAAATGCACAAATCACTTCCACCCACACTGGCCAAAGCAAGTAATATGACTTCTGAGTTCAACAAGCAGGGATATGTGTGTGTGTGTGTGTGTGTGTGTGTGTGTGTGTGTGTGTGTGTGTGTGTATTTCCTGCCCCCGAGCCCCGCAGACAGAGAAACCAGAATATTTAGTAATTGGTAATATGACTTACCACAATTACTCTGAATTGTAGAATCAACAGGTAGACAAAGCAGAGAAGATAATTATAGTTATACCCTATAAAATGGAAGTACTAAAAACCTTAACCACATGAAAAGAAGAACATAGCTGTCAAAAGTAAGGAGGTGAAAGTGTGTACAATTTACCTTCTTAACTAAAAGTTATGATTCATACATCTGGCTCAGTAGGCTTTAACCTGTATCTGTGGTGATTATATAATTTATCATCTGAATGAGGACACTCTTGAGAGTGAAAGTCAGTGCAATTAATAATTACATAAAAAAAATGTGAAAATAGAGACTGTTCTGTGCAAACAAAGATGTATGATTTCTTACCTGAGCTATCTGCCTAGCTCTGGGTCTCAATTACAGACTTTGCTGGAACAGAATGAATTCTCAGTTGTAGAAAGACAAACTCTATGCGTCAATCATAATTGGGCAGCAGATAAGTGAGGAGGTGCCAGTACAATCTTTTGCCAAGACACGTTATTGAATCTACTTTTTTTTTTTTTACCTTTGTTACTGGTACCTAGATACCATTGCCAGCTGTTCTAACTTCCTTCTTGGATTTTATGGCTGGGAATCTGCAATTGTGAAAGAATGGGCTTAAGATGACATACTTCTAGATGAGGCCTTGGATCCAGAGGATCATGCTCATTATGTCAAAGAAAATTTTGTTTATTTAACATGTATCTATTAAGCAGAATATATTTTACATTCTGGGCAATTTACAAGACACTTGAGTGACAATGGTGACCTTAATCATGAGAAGCATATTCAGACTCCCAGTGCATGAGCTATAGATAAACTTCACACGTTTGTGACTTTTCTCTGTAACGATATTTAGGGCACAGCCTAGCCCTCATAGAACCTGTTCTCTATTTCTCACAGAACCTGCCATAGTGAGTGGAAGAAGCTTCAGGATATTTTTTTCTAGAAGATAGGGTCATATTCTATTTCATTTGGGACATAGCAGATACTCAGTTGTTAAATGAATGAATATTTATTGTGTTACTCATTTCTTAAGTTCCATTTTCGTGGTAAAACAAAATCCAGTTCCCTACCCAAGGAGAAATAATCAACTGCTTAAAAAAGTCTAGTTTAGTTTGTTTCAGATGTACTTTTGCCAGAAAAGTTGGGGAATAACCTAATTTCCTCTCATGAGGCAACACTGCTTTGCACTTCTCAGAATTGGGGACCTTACAACAGAGGCCAAAGGGAAAATGTTTTTTTTTTTCTAAGACATATTTAGCACAGCTTTATTAGGAGTTTCTTTTAGTGTTTTTGATATGTTGGTCAGGAATCCATCATAACTGTGTTGTGCAGTATTTATGAAATTGTCAATTTGAAGAACATATCTGCTCTTTTTTTTCCCACTGAAATTACTTCACTTATCAGAGCAGCCCAAATAATTTAAATGGCCTGCACCTCATTAGTGTTGCCAACATTTATTTAATAATATCAAATCAGAATAGCATTTAATTTAGTTTTAATAAGATAGTTAATATATGTTAACTAAATATCAATTGATTATTAAAGTGGAGAGTGCTGAGGTGTAACAAATATGTGAAATATAAATCTTGTTGCTGTGCCATTAACTCAGAATTACATAAGCAATAAATGTCTAATTAGATTCTTAGTAGTAATGAGTTGTAAGCATTTATTGAGATTCAGTAAGATCGATGTTACAGACTTGTGCGAAGGACCATAGCTTGATTAATTCCTTCATTTCTATTTTCACCAGTCTTTGATGTTTTTTATTTTATAAAGTGATAAACCAGAGCAGTAGTGGTGGAGGGAGGGAGGGGATCCAAGCACAGCACCTTAGGTAATCCCAGACTGGTCAGTAACAGGAATATAAGGGTGACTACTCTCTGATGGGCCTGGATTCCAAGATTTGGGGTAAAAGAATCACTGATTGCTAAGATTCTTTTCTTGCAGATAATTTTGGAGATTCAGCATAATATGACAATATAGACAGACCACTTAAGTAGCATAAAATGAAAAGTAGGCCCCAAATCAATCCTATCTTAGGAGAGGGAAGAAGAGAAGATTCCTTTTGCAGTATGATTTTGGGAGTCCTTGCTATTCCAAAAAATATCTATCCTATTTCTCTCTCACACTGTCTGAAAATCATCATGCAATTATCCTTTGAGTTCAAGGTATTATTATCCTTTGATTCTTAGATTATACAGGATGGCCAGAAACATATGTTTGGAAACATAGGCTACTATACAAGATAAATAGATAATTGTCATAAAAAGACATGACATATTCTATGGCATTACATAATATGTTCACTGTATTACCCCTTGTTAAAAATACACATCTTGATGCACTGTGAAAAATCACAAAAAACACAATTTATTAATGCAGTGCTTCCATCAATCTCCATACATGCACATGTGATGTATTGCTTTATTTGTATCTCTATTATGCTCTGAATAACCTGTTTCTTTGGCATGCCCCAGAAGAAGTCACTAAGTGGGATCAGTCTGTAAAAAAAGTAATTTATCTGTGTTGCCAGGTATTATGGCCACCCTGAATTTTAAGCTAGTATTAAACAGCTCTTTACCACCATTTGGGAAATTAATCAAATTATCTATCTGTTATAAGTCATGGAGACACTCTGGCTTTCCAAAGACACTTTGGAAAGTTTTTGAAAATTCAGGCACTTTTGAATTCGAGGCCTGTGTTCTGTTCCTAGGCAGATGAGGTCCTATAAATTGCTTAATCTCTCGGGGCATAATAATCCCATAGTGTTATTGGGGAGGTTAAATGAGATAATATATAACAAATGCTCAGTATAAAGTTTTCTACATTGTCTAAACAAAACAGATGTTACTTCCCTTTTTTCTTCCCTTTTCTCCCCTACCCGTTTTACTACCTCCCATTTTATTTCACTGTCCTTAATGTACTTACATTATTCCTTCTCTTTTCTTTAGATGGGGAAGAAAGAATGCTAATTCTTAGATGGCTACAGGGCTTAGTGTTCTAGAAACTGGAGGGGGATGGGAAGAAGGGCAAAAATCATGAGAAGAGAAAGGGACAGGATAATAGGAACATATTCTTTGCTGTTCACATGTTTGCCATGGGCTATTCCTGGCCTAGCTCAGCCTCCTAGAGGACCCCAACTGTAGAGGTTGCAGGTACCACATTTCTTTGTTGACAGAGGTTAACAAAGCAGCTGCTTTCTCTACCAAGCTTTTTGGGGCAAGGCCACTGCCTACATGTACACATTCCTGGGAAAGGCAACATTGAGAAGGAAACATCAGAACCTGCATGGAGGTAAGCATTAGTTTCTGGGTTTATATAGTTGTTTGTACTTCATTAATGTATTCATTTATTCAGTTATTCATTGACAACATTTCCCGAAAACTTCCTTTGTCTCAGGCGGTCTGCTAGTCTCCATGGATAGAGAGGCTCACAGTTCCACCTCTCTACACTGCCTTCTTTTTGTACTTAGGAAACCTATTCCTGTTATAATAACAACTTTCCAGAGGAAAGAAATCATTCAAATTCTTATTTGCAAAGCCAAACCTAATGACTAAGAAATTTGACTGTTTTTCTAGAAAATTTGATATCAGAAGCTATGGGTATACATTTTATTTTTTTCCCTATTTATTTCTCTCCTTGTTAGTGAGACTTGGGTACAAGAAATCTGACTATGGTAAAAGGTCTGATTACTAAGGCACTTTTCTCAAATTAGATGGTAGTCATTATCTCAACATTATCTCTGCTAGTCATTATCTCAACCAAAAGTTGAGAAAAAAAAAAAGAATTAGGTAAATTTTCTTTTAGTCATTCTATCAACAGTCAACAATTTGCTAAGTCTCCTACCGAGAGAAGGACTCAATGTTCTTTTGAACTTTACAGAGGATATAAGGAGACATAGGAAATATTGCCTGCCTTCATGGAACCTTCTCAGCCTAGTGAAAGACACAAAATTCATTTATATGAAAAAAATAGAAACAAATTGTGCACTAAGTTTTGTGGTTGTAGCTAAGATGGGACCAGAGATATAAAAAAGCATAGTGTACTGGGTGTCCAGATAAAATATTGAAGGAGGAAACAACTAAGTCTTAGAAGCATTACATTCTTTAAAAAAGAAAAAATCATTTAAACAAGTCTCTGAGACAGGCATTACATTCATTTAATCAATGTAAAAACTAAGACACAGAAAGGACTTAGTCATTTTTCTTAACCTCTCTACAAGCATATAGTAATTAAGTGTTGAACATGAATTTGATACTGAGGCTATTTAGTTCAGAGCTTTTGCCTATAAAGCACCCTAGGACATTAAATTGAACTTGAACTAGGCCTTGACAGATGGGTAGAATTTACCTAACTTTGACAGGAAGAGGGAAAACATCTCAAGAAGCACTGGCTAATTTGAGGACAGTGAGGAAGCTGATGAGACCAAAGTGGACTGAGGATAGCAGGAGAAGATATTTTATTTTTAATTAGCAGAGTCCCAGGCCTTTTTCAAGAGAATCATTGATATTCAATAAATTATATTTAAAATAAATAGTAAAAATAAATTTGGAGTTATACTAATGTTTAAGAATGATAATAATCAGTAAAGATCTAAAGTATTTTCTTTATATAATATATTTTGTATATAGTATATAATATATTATTTTCTTTATATAATATACTTGAGTGTGGGATACATAAATATACTGCTGTTACCACTCCACTTGGAGCATGTTAAACAGAGTGGCCCAAGTGAGAAGTAGCTTAATCATACACTGACACCTGCAGTTTGGAATATTTTGTGATTCAGGAACAAACAAATGCTTTCTTGGAATTGTGGTTGTAGTTTAACACTCCACCATGAAGATATAGAACTCATAAGCCTGCATATACCTAATGACCTAGCCTCAAAATACATAAAACAAAATTTTCAAGAATTACAGAGAGAAAATGACTCATCTAGAATAGTTGCAGGAGTTCCTAATACATTTCTCCCAGAAATTGGTAGATCCAGCAGATGAAAGAAAACCAGTTACAGTGTAGAAGATTTGTACAACATAACAGCTTCATGTAATGGTATATATAGAACTTTGTACCCAACAGATGGAGAATGCATTTATTAAAGCAGCCATTAAATGTTTATAAATATTGATGACATGTTAGGTCATGAGAAGAGACTCAACAAATTCCAAAAAAACTATTCATAAGGCCCATGTTATCTAATCACAATAAAATTACTAAATTAGAAAACAACAATAAAAAGACAATTAAAAACAATGGCAGCAGTCATACCTTTAGGGGAGAACCATACTTCTGAAAAACCGCAAGTGTTTCAGAGGACAAGTATGGAAATTAAAAACTCTTTAGTGCTGAATTAAAACAATGGTACTCTATCCAAATATAGCTAAAAGTAGTAGAAAATTTGTAGTCCATAAATTCAATTCTGTGTCAATAAAAAGTGAATTAGATTTTTTATGAATTTTGAATTTTTTTATTTTTCATAAGGAAGTCAGAAACTAATCAAGCATAGTCAATAGCTAAAACTGTTCTCAAATAAAAAGTTATTAGTAAAGAGTACAGACTTGTGCTACCTGATATGCAGATTACTTATAAAGCTATAATAAATAAGGTAAGGTAAGGTGGCATTATACATGAAGAGACAAATAGATCATCAAAACAAAATAGAGAGCCTAGGAATGAAATCAAGCATATATGGTCTCTAGGTATAAAAAAGAGGAGAGTAAAAATGAGATAAATCAGAGATATTGGATGAACTAATAAATAACTGGTGCACAGGAAAAATTGGTTTTTATATAAAATAGTAAAATTAGATCATTACACTGCATACATAAAAACAATATCCCAAATGGATTAAAACTATAATATGAAAAAAAACCTTTAAAAGTGTTAGAAGAAAATATCTGAGAATATCTAATGATTTCAAGATAAGAAACAAGATAAAAAGCTGAAATCAAAACAAACGTATTAAATTTGACTACTCAAAATTTTAAAAACTCATAATAAAGTTAAAATATGTGACAAACTAAAAACAAATATACTGTGTTTAAACACATATGATGGACAAAAGATTATTATCCAGAATGACCTATATTACATATAGATAAGAAAAAAGAAAAAAAATCTTTAAAAATCATCAAAGGATTTGAATTGTTAATTTTCAGAAGATAAAATCTGAATAGCCAAAAATAAAAAAGAAAATGGCACATAAAGATGAGTACAGTAAAACTGGGAAAATCTGAATAAGATCAGTGGATATATCAATGTCAATTTTCTGGATGTGACATTGTACTATAGTTTTGCGAAATATTACCATGGAAAACTGGGTAAAATGTATATAGGATCCCTTCATATTATTTCTTACAACTGCAAATGGATTTACATTATCTCAACAAAAATTTCAATTAAAAATATGAAAAGATACTCACCCTCACTGGTAATCAAAGAAATTCAATTTTAAACAATAAGATACTCAGAAAATTGGTAAAAATTAAGAATTGTGATTATAACAAGTGTTGGCAAAGAAAAAAGGGAATTCTAGCAATTTGCTTGTGGGAGTGTAATTTGGAGAATAGCTTTGCAACAGCTCTTACTCAACAAATTCACTTGTAGGTGTATATTCTGGAAGTATTATTTTACATGTGTCCAAGGAAATATGTACAAAGAAGTTGTTGCAGCTGGTAATAATAAAAAATTGAAAACAACTCAAATTATTCATGAATAGAAAGTGTTTAAGTAAACCGTGGCAAACAATGGATTATTAGATAACAAAAACTGAATGAACTAGATCTTTAAGTATCAACATAAGTATCAGCTCTTGAAGGCATAATGTTGATAGAGAAAAATCAAACTGAAAATGTAACACACACTGTGAAACCATTCACTACAAGTTAAAAATATACAAAACAATATTCTATATTGTTTATAAAATTATATGAAATAAGATATTAAAATAAGACTATTTCAGTTTAGACTGGGACTCCAAGTCAAAAGGCAAAAGTGTTTCCACATTTAAAAAAGAAGTGGTAGACCAGTTACTCAGGAGTGACAAAGAAGTTATTTGAAGCCCAGCCATGTGCTCCTTAATTAACAACAATTCCAGTCTTTAAAAAAAGATGGAAATGTCAAGAGAGATAATAAAGATTAGAGAAAGATTTGCTCTTTAATAATTGTTTATGAGAGTCTCTCCTCTTTTTATAATTTTGGGAAGGGTGAAGTGCACACTTTCATCTCAAGTCAAAGGAAAGGAACTCCCATGAGACCGCTCAGAGGTTAATGGTCTCCATATTTGTTCATTAAACACAGTGGGCTGATATGAAGTTAAGCCTAATCAATGGAATGTGAAGATGGAATATGGCAGCTCAGTGTTCTGAAAGTCCAGCAAGAAAAGAGGCTGTGCTGGGAATGGCCTGGACCACCAGAGTCAAGAGTGTATGAGTTATTTCCCTTGGACAAGTGGGTCATGAAAAAGAGCCTACCATTGATTGATGATTGATTGATTGATTCATTCATTCATTCATTCCTTCAACAAATACTTAAGTGCCCACTATGTTCCAAGGACTGTTTTAAGTATTTTAATCAGTGGACAAATAGACAATTAATCTTGATCTCACGGAACTTATATATCAGTTGTGAGAGACAAACAACAAATAATAAATATAAAAAATAATTAAATTATATAGTTTAATAGAAAGTGATAAATTCTACAGGAAAAATTGAGCAGAGTAAGAGGCATTAGAAGTTTTAGGATGAGGTGGGTGGATAGGGTGCAATTTTAAATATGGGCATCAGGGTAGGTTTTATTAAGAAGTTAAAATTTGGATAAACTTGGAGAAGATAAGAGAATCTGTCTTCTATATTTTGAGCAAGACCTCTTCTAGGCAGAGAGACTAGCCAGTGAGAATGCTCAAGAAAAGAGCATGCAAGTCATGTTCAAGGTGCAGCAGGGGCCAGAGTGAATGGTGTGGAGTGAGCATGGGGTGAGAAGTGTGATATAAAAGTTTGAGGTTAGAGGGGTAATGGGTAAGCAGATTATGAAGGGCCATATGGTCCCTTTGAGTTTTTTGGCTTTATTCTGAATGAAAACTGGAGCCAAGCAGGGCTTTGAGCAGAGGAGCTGATATATATATAATATGATATATATATACATATATATGATTATATATACATATATGTATATATATATATATCAGATTATATATAGATAGATAGATTCCTAGAATAAGGGAAGTGATGGTTACCTCTTAGAACAGGAACAGGGCAACTGGAGGAGAGAGACTTTCAACATATACATCATTTGAGTTTTATAAGATGTGCTTGATTTACTGATTCAAAAATATAAATGATTTTTAAAAGTCAATATGTGTAAAAAGGACAGGCAAATTGATTAGAAAATATCAAGAAAACGAAGGTTTTAGAGGTGTCATCAAGTTCTCTGAGGTGAGTTGAGAAATGAAACTAGTCAACACTTCAGGAAATGGAACTGTTTGTTTTGTTTTGTTTTGTTTTGATTCTGAATATTCACTTGAAATCCACCAGATGGCACAAGAAAACACAGTGTGAGCAAATTTGGAGAGGCTGGTGCAGGTAACAAATTGGGGGTGTTGACAAACTGGACTAATGAGAAAAAAGGCTTAACTCCAGACTGAGTCCCGATGCATATAAATTCCAGACAAGCCATGGTCCTTGAGGTCATGATATTGTCACGTGGCAGACAGGTGATCCTGGGGAATCACCAAGCAGTGTTGACGATGATAAACATGGAATTATCTATATATCGCAGTCTCTACATGAACGGCTTATTGAATGTTCACTTCTTTAGTGTAGAATTCTCTCTCTCTTTTTTTTTCTCAGAAATATATACTTAATGAAAAGAGGTATTTGTTTCTTGGTAAGCCATATTTCTTTAATTAAAGAAGGAGGGTTGGGAGAGGTCTACTGGAAAAAGAGAAAACTCTGGTTTCACAACATGCACTATTTATGAGGGTGCTTTGCTGTTGAAACTTATTAGAGGCCAGCCCGGCCCAGTTTGCCTCTTGCCCTCCCAGGAGACAATTACTGTCCTGCATAACAATTTGAAGCAAATATCGGATGTGGTCGAAAGAACAGTTGCGGCCCTCTCTCCAGCAACCGTTTCTGCTTAGATTTCTTAATTGTTTCCACCACTTCCTTTCCTCGGCTTGTGGTCTTCTGCAGGATCCTGTGTTTTAATGAAAGCCTCCCATTCTCTCTGGAATTCACATGTGCAAGCAGACGCTTCTTGGATCCTGGAGACGCAGCACCTTAGAGCAATGCTTCCAGCCCAATTCGTCCAGTGCACACACGCATGTGAGTCTCCGCAGTGCCACGTCTTCTCCTTTGTGATCAGCGTGAAGAAGTCTCAACTGATCCAAGCCACCCTCTCGCTTCCCTGTCTGAACAGGGAAGTTCTGTTCCTGAAGTTCTGTTTGTTCTTAGTACATGATGAGAGGATCGTTGTCAGTTAGTTGCTTTCTCCTCTCACCTTCTTCCAACTGTGTTTAGGTGTGGCCTTCTGGGAGATTTTACATGGTGAATTGGACTCAGTGGAACTGGACAGGATGATTCTTTAATGGTTTAGCTTTTAGCATCGAAGTATCCAAGTAGGAAGATATATGAGAGACACTTAGGATAATGGACTATTTTCCTACTAATTTTACCAATAATTTTTACCAATCCACACACTGGATAATCCACTTTTTTTTCTTTTTCTTTTTTTAATTAAAATGAGAGACAAGCCCTACTATCAGTACTGCCTCTGTCCTGTGGGCAAGATGCTGGAATCAAAAGTGCTAAGAGGCAGGTTGGTGTGCAGGACCAGGAATCAACAGAGTTTAATCTCAGCACCGTGGCCTCAGGGTAGGACTATACTTACCACCCTGGGCTTTTGTGTCCTCTCTCTACTACAATGGAGTGACAGTATCAGTTAAATTCACCTCGAAGAATTCTTGTAAAGAGAATTAAAATTAAATACTTTATTTAAAAGAATCTCTAGGTCGTAAATGTTAGTATGCATGGGATATCAAAATAGCAACTGGAACCATGGCGAAACTAGCTTATATATTGGGATGTGTGTTGGTTAAAACTATGGCTGTGATGGGAGCTATAAAACATTTAGCTTTGGCAGGAGATGGAGCAAACAGAACCCGAATACTTTGACACAGTTGAGACCATGTATTGGGCAACAGGAAGTAACTATTGTTCCCACTGTCTTGGGCTGAATGCAAATAAAGCTTATTCTGTAAGAAGTAAAGACTTACCTGCTTTTTAGGCAGTTGAGATCTTTTAGTTAAAATATCATGCAAAATATTGATAAAGGTGTCTCATCAAAGAGAATACCAAAGAATACTTGTATTCAAACTAACGTCCAATACTCATATTTCCCTAATAGTGTTTTAAACAACTCTGAGCATCTGCCAGTGCATACCCAGATTCTTTGTTTTTCAAATGGACTTACAAAGATAGTTGTTAACAAGTCTGAAATCTCACACATAGTTCTCTCCAAACCACTTTTTCTGCCAGAATCACCATCTATGCAAACTACCTTCCTATACTTTTACAGTCTGTGGCAATACTTTTTTTTCAAAGAGTACCCTCACTTTTAGTGATACATTCATATGCTATCTGAAATATTTAAGCAGTGCTCTATAAAACACAAAGAACTTTCATAGGTAAAATTCATCAACCCATACAAAGCACTCTGCAATATTGATATTATCTCTTTTTTTTACAGATGAGAAACAGGATCAAAGGGATTTGTTGACTTGTCCCCAAGTAGTTTGTAGTTTGTAAATTCAAAGCCAAAACTAGCACTTAACCCTATATTCATTCCATCCCTCCTTTAGCAACACCATATAAGAAGTTCTAGCAGTCCTGGAAATGTAGGAGCTTCATCATGCTGAATGAGAGAGATGACACGTGGCATTGGTCACGCAGTATTTAGTCTTGATTCACTTGGTACTCTACACTAGCATTTCCAAAATGTGTTGGAATGTGTAGCCCCTAAGACTCAAAGAAAAAAAAAAAGAGCCTTTCCTATCCAAGTATGTTTGAAAAACGTTGTATATTATACCCCCTGCTAATCTACAATGTACACATTAGCATTTTAAAGGCCTTGAGAAATCTGTTTTACCTTGTTTGACCCCATATTTTCCAAGCTTATTTGGACACAGACTTCTTTATATAACATCTATTAAAATCCTGCAGAATTAGTGTGCTATATATGGAATATACTTTTGGAGAAGTATATAAATATGATTTGGGAGAAGTTGAAAAAGTCAGAGAGGTAATCAAAGGGAATATAAACTAGTCAAGAAAAGTATGAGAGAAAAAAAGGAGTAGCCTGGTTGAAGGATACTTGACTAGAAGTCTGTTGGCTTGGTGCTGTGCTTGTGTGTATCCTGCCTTTTATAGCTGTTTATAGTGTACTTAACCCCATTCTTGGCCTCAGTCTCAACATCTCTGAAATAGAATTTGCTTGGGAGAAGTCTGGACCTAATGGTCAGTCATTTTTCCTAGGAGACCCTGAGCCTAATTCTGTGAACATTTTCTTTTTTCTAACTCTTTGTTGTCACTCAAAATTTATAGAAAAGTAATAACAGTACCCAAAGGCATTTCCATATACTTTATATACTTTTTCATTCACTGTCTACATTTTTCCCCATACGCTGTATTGTTCTCTCTCTCTCTCTCTCTCTCTCTCTCTCTCTCTCTCTCTCTCTCTCTCTCTCTCTTTCTATTTTCTTCTGAACTATTTGAGAGTAAGTTAGTGACACCATGCCCCTTAAATACTTCAGGGAGAATTTTCTAAGAATTAAGACATTCTTTTATGTATGTACAGTATGTATCAGGTACTTAACATGATCAGATTTCATCAATTCTCCCAATTATGTCTTTATAATTACTCTTCTTATTCCATCACCCCTGACTCAAACTTTTTACAGTGGTCAATGTTAAGTCTATGTCGAAATCACTTATCTACCTAAAATGAAATATATGGATCATTCCATTTCCCCTTTCCTCTTATTTCGCTACTGGATAAAGGGGTGGAAGAGACAGGCAGAAGAGTGAAAACTGTTTGAAAAGTGTTAAGCAAGAAACTTTGGCCTTGATGTGTCTAGACCTGTACAAGAACAAATTCTTCCATGCTAATTCTTTTACTGAAAGTCTTTGAGATTTACAATGATAAAAAATTGGTTCATGGTGAAAATCAGCACCTTCTGAAAAAAAGTTTAGTCATTCATCTGTATATTCATTTTCACCATGCATATGTCTCCTTAATTCTTTTAAATGTCACCTGGCAGTTTTGAAGCATGGTGAGAGACCTGGATGGCTACAGAAAGTTTATATGAGACAGGAGTGGGAGGTGTACTTGAAAAGGTAAGTTTGGTATAGCCTGGAATATTTATATACTTCACTTAGGATTTAATTCTTTTTTCCCCCCTCTAGAGAGAAAGATTACATTGTAATGTTCCAGCACTGTACAGCAATTGATAGAGCATAGACTTTGAAGTCCTAGGGGTCAAATCTCAGTTTAGCCACTTATTAGCTAAATATGTCCTTTAACCTCTCTGAACCTCATTTATAGAATACAGATGTTAATAATGCAGTCTCAGATCTGGGATTCAATGAGAAAACAGTGTTGGTCCTCCCTTTTCTCACCTCTTCATCTCTTATGTGCTCAATACTCTTCTATATTAAATGCTAAGGGCCTAATATCAACTCACAAGGGTTTACTGTTTACCTGACCTACAATTTGGGGAGTAGTTATAGGAATAAGAATATTGTGATGCTATAAAACACCTCAATAATGGCAGTTTGACATTTTGACTAGGAATATTATTATTTCCCTCTAACATATATTTGGTGGCCACCTTCTTTACTCTTTACTCCAGATTCTTTCAGTCTGAGTGGGAACCTTAAATGCAACAATCTGTATTTCACAATGAAGCATATGACTGCAGGTGTTGAGGAAACGATGCCAAGGGTCTCTCTTCCTTCTTGAGGAGAAAGGCTAGGTCAGCGGCGGGAGGAAGTTAGTTGGATAATGTGTACGCATGCGCGTCGTTTGGAACCTTTTCTTGCTCCATCTTTTGGAAAATTTTTACTCTTCTCAGAGATCCATTTGGGAGGAAGATTTTGGCTAATCGGGTGTATGTGGGAGATCGTTCTAATTTAGAGCCAGAGCTGAGACTGGAGGTCAAAGGGAAGCACCATTTCAGGAGTCATCAAACATACTGTGTCTTTGGCTCTGGAAAATTAATTCCAAAAGGCATGCATAGCCACCATTCCCGTCCTTCTTTTAAAAAGAAAACGGTGGACACATATTCAGCAATAGCCAACAAATGCCAGCTGTATCCAAGTCCATCATCTCCGGCACAGGTTACTTACTGTAAAGAGAAGCCAGCTGCCCTTGAGCCATTCCTTTGGGCACTGGTGGTTGGTAAAATAAGAAAGGAAGGGGAGTTAGGAACAAGATGAAACAAAAATGATGAATGGAAACATTTTCTTTTCAGGGGCTCTCAAGGAAAGCAGTTGTTTTCCGGCGCTGCCCCACCCCTCAAACCAGTTTAGACTTGCTTGACAAAATGACTAGCATTTATTTCCGTTCTCAGGTAGCAATACCCCAATAAGAAACTTGGTCGTGCAATTGTGTTTTTTATGGACTCGTGTGATATGTCCAATGAATTGAATTAATTCATTCTTTAACTTAACTGGCAGCATTTAATGGTTCACACTGAAAGCATGAATAACCATTTTGTTTCTTGAATGACTTCAGTTTAATGCCTTCTAATGTCAGTGTATTTTGCACAGGGTAAGACTTGCTATATGAATTATTCACTGCTTGATTGGATGAAAGGGACCATGTTTCCCCACAGAATGTTAGCTGTTCTTATCTGACACAATGGAGCACAGCAAATCTGTACAAAGGACAATGGGTAATTTAGAATGTGTGCCATTGTAGTTAAGATCTTTATAGAAAGCATAGCACCTTTTTGTCTTGTGCCACACATCAGGATGGCCTCAGTGAGCCAGGAAACTCTTGCCCTTAAAAAAAAAAAGATTTAAATGTGATTGTGCAAGGGGCACTTTTGTCTTTGGTTAAATCTTGATTCATGGAGAGTAGAAGGAGGTGAGGGTGGAAATACATTTAAGGAGAATTTAAAATAATTAGAGAAATTAGTAATTTGGATTATGGTGATTGCATCAATGTGAAATCAAATATTTTTGGTAAAGGAAAAACAATATGTACCTAATAATAAGAAATCTGACCTTTGATTTTTAGAGTGAAGGTGATTCAGACCTCTCTGTCTTAAGAGCATTTGGGGGTGAGATATCTCCCTGGCTACAGTGCCCAACTTTGCTACTGACATGATTTAATAAGAATGATTTATAATCTGGAGAGATAGTTAATGTAATTTAGTGGGAGCTGATAAATGAACCACTGAGTTTACTTATACAAATAAGTAGGGCATTAATCTTGACTTTGAATTTCCCCATTGGGTTCTCATTACAACCATTGATGATATTATGAGTGACAGGAAGAAATGATTGGCAAGTTTTAATGGTTGGCAAAAGTTTTCTAAATGTCATTAAACTTTAGAAGTAAGACAAATAAACCTTGAAATTGAAATACAGATTAAACTAGCTTTCATCCTTTCAGTGTTTACAGCTTAATGGCGGACAACTTGTTAAGTTAGCACTTGCTTTGAAAAGCCACCCTAAGACAAAGCTAAAAACTCAGGCTCTGAGTCTCTCTGCAGCTGAGATGGGTAA
This sequence comes from Macroglossus sobrinus, assembly GCA_004027375.1. Taxonomy (NCBI): domain Eukaryota; kingdom Metazoa; phylum Chordata; class Mammalia; order Chiroptera; family Pteropodidae; genus Macroglossus; species Macroglossus sobrinus. Next base: position 118,217 of record PVKZ01001525.1, on the reverse strand, counting down.
CTCCAGCAGAGTCTTGCTGGCATCTGTTTCCTAATTATAAAGTCCTTGGAGAGTGTCCATCCACTTCAAATTGCTCTGGCCAAGAGGTATATTATGTGGCTGCAAGATCCCATCTCAGATGTGGATGAAGAGTTCATTCTCAAAGAAGGAAAATCAAGGGCTGAGAAGACACCCATGGAAGGCTGAACAATGCCCCCACCCCCACCCCACCCTATCCCCAACAGACATCTACATCCTAATTCCTGGAACCTGTGAATATTACCTTGTATGGCAAAGGGACTTGCAAATGTGATTGGGTTAAAGATCTTGAGATGAGTAGATTATCTTGCATTATCTGCATGGGCCCTTAATGTAATCACAAGTGTTCTTATACAAGGGAGCCAAGAAGATCAGAGGAGGAAATAGGCAAAATGATAACAGAAGCAAGAGGGTGGAATGATTGAAGGAAGGAGTCGTGAGCCAAGGAGTGCAGGCATCCTCTAGAAGCTAGAAAAGGCAAAGAAAAGGATTCTCTCCTGCAGCCTCTAGAAAGAGCTATTCCTTCCCACACTCTGACTTTAGCCCTGTGAAGTGATTTTGGACCTGTGACCTCCAGAACTGTCAGAGAATAAATTTGTATTCTTTTAAGCCACTAAATGTGGAACAGCAGCAATAGGAAACTAAGCCAGCATCTAAAGGGTCCTGACTTCTTTAGTTCCATTGTTATCTTCCTGCTCCTCACCCCCTACATCAGTTTTAAAACCCAATTTCATGGCACTTTCCTCCAATGTTTTGTTAGGTCATTATACAAGAACTGTTGAAATATAGACCATCATGTAATTTCCTCTGAATCAGAAGATTCTTTGCATTTGTGGAAATACTGTACTCAGTTGGGAGGTCTGTGTTTCTAAAGGGAAGTGAAGCTTTCCACTTTACATATGGTAAGGCTCAAGTAATTGTTGATGCAAGGGTAGATAAATGAAGGAAGGAGTATAGGGTGAAAAAGCCATTGAAATCAACAAGTAAGTCAACTGTTTCTGTTCAATGTTTCAGGGCTAAAGCTTATTGTAAAAGGTAACAAATGGGCAAATCAATCCCTGGATACTAATTCACTTTTGTTTTTATTTGAGTCTAATAAAAATGCTCAAGGACAACCTGATTTTGTCCTCCAAAATAACTCTTTGAGATTTTGTTGGTTATGTCTGCAAAAGACACTTTCTAGAAAACTCATTCCCTCCTGAATTAGTATCAACTAAAGCGTATGTCCTTATAAAACTCACTTTGTAGGGGGAAGCATATGAAGTTCACAGTGATTTGATCCTACTGGTCCTGTTAGGACAGCCTAAGTCAAGGGATTTTGATTGTTGGCTGTTTTTCATTTCTTAATGTGGGGAGGGGGAGTTAGACAATTATTAAACACTCTAAAATCTTCTGAACTTTTACTGACAAAGTCCATGCCTTTTTTGATCTTTGTTTTCTTTCAATAATATCCTAGTATTTGACACAGCTGATCATTCTGTCCATTATAAAATTCTCCTTTTATTGTGGTGACTTTGCTCTCCTGATTTCCCTCCTTCCTATTCAACTGTTCGCGCATCAGCTTCTCTTCCATAGCTTTCTGTCTAAACATAGACATCTCCCAAGTCTCAGTTCTCACTTCTTGCTCTTTCTCCTCAGGGGTCACTTTTATTTTGATGACAACTCAAGATTCTCCTTTTATCCTGATTTCTCATCCAGTATCTAAAACCAACAGTCAGGCAATGCTACTTTAGTAGTTTATCACCTCTGATATATCTACAACCTTCAACATGTATTATGGTCTTTTCTGACCTAGAGCCTTTGCACATGCTATTCCCTCTGTCTGATGTTCTTTCTTTGCCTATTAAATCCCTACAGATCACAATTTAAATGTCACTACCTTATGGAAGCATTCTCTGACTACCAAGACTAGACTGGACCCCCATTACAGGCTCCCTTAGCACCTGGAAGAAAAAATAACTTAAAATCCCTTTTTGAGAGAGAAAAATATGAAATAAGAACTGGTCCCCCTTGAAGAAGCAGATCAGTTTAAATTCAAGGGAAATTGTGAAGTACATTAATTGGGATGAAAAATATTTTGTTTTTTAGAAAACATGTTGTAAAATATTATGGGGGAAGCTTAATCTACAACTTACTGAACTAAACCCAGCTTCAGTTAGGCAACTCAGTAACTAAGCAAATGTCCTAAGTGTGATCAAATGTGATATGCTCTGCTCCCTAACATATAAAATTGTTACATAGTTTTAAGACAGAACTTGTCTGAACTGGCTGAATTAGAGTGCTTCAAAATGGCGTAGATGATAGAGGCTCTGTTCATCCCTCTGGTGACCAAATCAAGGTTGTGATGGAAACAAGGAGCAGCAGCAAAGAAAAATTGCCTGGGATCTAGATGAACAAGCCATACAACTAAGGAGAAGTCCAAGAAAGCTCCCTGCAATGGCAGAAAGTAGGACAGGGTGAGGATGTGGGGCACCTCTGTCTCGAGCAACTGAATAAGATGGAGGCTGCCATAGCAGGAGTGGCAGGCACTTCTTAAAGGGGCCGCATCTGTGAGCGGATTTTCGTGGTGGCAGACCTCCTCATTCTGAGCACCAGTGCCGAGTCTGCTGTGTGCAGGGAGCACCAGGGAATTACAGACATCGTTGGAATGAGGACCGAGGCGAGATTTGCTTGGTACAGAAGCACTGGCAGTGTCCCTTGTTCCCTGTTGAGCCCTCCCCCATCTCAGTGCACAGACAGCAACACCATAGCCATGACATCATCAAACTGGATAACAGAGGTTGCTCTGCCCAGAGGATTCTCTGAAACCCTGCTTCCCCCAACCCAGGCTCCACCCAAGCCACATCTAGGTATATCCTCAGTGAGTCAGATGCGCCTTGCTGAGCAGCACCTAGACTCACACTGGAGGCATCTGGCCTTGGGTTCTGATTTGGCATTTTGAGGCAACTATAAGCACAGCATCTGTGTATTGTTTGCTGGATCTTGACAGGTGGCCCCAGAGGGGTAGAGGCTGGGGCTAAGTTTGGCCTGCAGCTGAATCCCTCTCAGAACTGTGCCACTGGACACCTATGTCACAAATTCATACTAATAAGACTGGAATACTTAGGAGCTTTGCTTAGTACATAGAAACAGACACGGAAAGACAGCCAAAATGGGAAGATAAAGAAGCAGAAACCATATGACAGAGCAGAACAGAGATCCAGATATAATGGAGTCAAGTAATTTAACAGATGCATAATTCAAAATGCTGGTTATAAAGATGCTGAATGAACTTTTGGGAAAAGTTGAGAACTCCAACAAAGAGATAAAAATGAAGATGGTGATTATAAGAGGGAACCAGTCTGAAATGGAGAACACATTATATGAGATGAGAAGTATATTAAATGGAATAAACAAAGTGAATAAAGAAGAGGATCACATGCCTTATCTAGAGGACAGGAGAGCCAATCAGGACACTCAAACAGAATGGCAAGAAAAAAGAGGCCAAGACTATAGAGATGATTTAAGGAGGACATGGGACACTATTAAGACTCCAAATATTTGTCTGATTAGCGTAAGTGAAAAAAATCAAGATGTTGAACAGCTGTTTGAAGAAATAATGATGGAAAACTTCCCTAACCTGGTGAAGGAAATGGACGTAAAACCTCAAGAAGCTCAGAAGATTCCAAAAATCAGGGATCCAAAGAGGCCCACACCAAAACACATTATAATTAAAATGCCAAAGGTTAAATACAAAGACAAAAAATTTAAAGCAGCAAGAAAGAAACAAATAATTACATATAAAGGAACACCCACACGACTGGCAGCTGATTTCTCAAGAGAAACTATGCAGGACAGAAAGGCTTGGCAAAAAAAAAAAAAAAATTTGAAAGAATGAAGACCCAGGATATACAACCAAGAACAATTTATCCAGCAAAGCTATCATTTAGAATTGAAGGACAAATAAAGAGCTTCCCAGACAAAAATAAACTAAAGGAATTTATCACTACCAAGCCAGAATTACAGGAAATGTTGGAGGGACTTCTTTAAGAAGAAAAAACATGTATCAAATATAGCATAAAGACTGGTGACAACTAAATTCCTATCAATAAGTACCTTAAAGTGAAAAGAATTAAGTGCTCCAGACAAGGGATGGAGTGGCTAAAAGGATAAGAAAACAAGACCCCGACATATGAAAAGAAAGGAAATAAAAAAGTTATTGCTGTGATGAACCTAGAAGGTATTTAAGTCAGACAGAGAAAGGTAAACACTATATGATTTCACTTATATGTGGAATTTAAGTGGACAATTTGGTGATGGACAGAGGGGATGGGAGTTTGAGGTGAAGGGTTAAAGAAATACAAATTAGTAACTGACAGATGGTTATGGGGATGGGAAGCATGGCATAAGGAATGCAATTAGCATTAATACATCGACTAGATCAGGGGAGGGTCAGGGAAGGGAGGGAGCAATTGGGGGGATTATTTTACTAACTATATAGATGTCTAATCAATGTACTGTATACTTGAAACTAATAAAAACAATTTTTAAAAATTGAAAAGAAAGACAGAATTTTTCTTTACCCATTTGACATTTAAATCTCAATGTTTAGATAATTGGATCAAATCATAAATCATGGCTAATGTGAAAGACTGTCCATGAATTGTACCTATTGTTAACCAAGTTAGATATAACTGAACTTAAAATGAACTTTCTTAGGCTTTTAAAAGATATTTTTCCTCCTAAAGTTCATCTCTTTATTCTGCCACACAGGTGATTTAAAAAAAAATAGCTTTCTTGTGACATAATTCACATACCATACCCACTTAAAGTGTACAATTCAGTGCCTTTGAGTATAATCACAGAGTTCTGCAACATCACATCACCACAATCTATTTTAGAACACTTTCATCATGCTGATAAGAAACTCTACATCTCTTTGCTGCCACTCCCCAATCTTCTCAACCCGAAGCCCTAAGGAACCACTAATTGGCTTTCTGTCTTAGTGGATTTGCTCATGCTAGACATTTCACATAAATAGAATTATACAATATATGATACTCTGTAACTGATCTCTTTTACTTAGAATAATGCTTCCAAAGTTCATTCATTTATAGCATGAATCAGTACTTCATTCCTTTTTATGATTGAATAATATTCCATTGTGTGGATGTGTCACATTTTATTTACTCATTTATCAGTTGATGGACTTCTGTGTTGCTTCCACTTTTTGCCTCTTGTAAATAATGCTGCTATAGATACAAGATGGTGTCTGAGCTCTGAGAACTGCTTGCTGCTATTTCTTCTCTCTGTAGCCATTTAAAAATAAAAGGTTCCTTGAACATTTCTAAACCTGAAATATCAACACAAAACATTTATTATTCTCTCAGGACCCTATGGAATTTATTATGTTTGTTGTTCGTTATTTAAGGAACTATATGTAATTATTTATGTAATTTTTGTTTTGTCTCCCATTCGTGAGCTCCTTGAGGACAAGCATTATACCAAATTTGCTTATCTCATATCCCTGAAAGCTTACCAAGTATATTAAATATTGTTTGACTAATTTTGCCTAACCCCAACCTCAGATTGGCTTCATCTCAAGTTCCATATTTCTGTAAATGGCATTACTACTATATCAGTAACTTGAGATCTAAATCAGAGTTGTATTTGATTCTTCCCCTTTTTACTTCTTCTATATCTGAGTAGTCAGCAATTTTGGGGAAACTTTTCACAACAATTCTCAATGTTTCTGTGTTCATTCCTTGCTAGCACACCACCCATCTTAGGCCCTTACTATTGACCTTACTTCTCTCCTACTTCTAAGTTATTTTACATAAAGTTTTAAAAGTAATCTTCACAAATATCAATTATATCACTTCGCTTTCCTCTTCATGAACTTACAGTGGTTTCCTATTGGCCACAGACTAGAAGCCCTCAACCCAGAGGTCTAAGATTTCTATAGCAGGATTCTTTATATTATGAGGCAAGTAGCTGCTTCAGTTTTTTTTTCTCGCACTCCTTGTTCCTAATTATCAGAAGATAGACTCTGCCTACTTAGCCTATCGGTTTTTTGAACCTTGATTATTGGATTAACTGCTTAATATTCCTAAGAAGGCAAATACTAGTAATTTGGAACATTCTTATGACCAGGGTCCACTGACCAATACAAATATATACTTGACTCACTAATGTCTAATCAGTATATTTCAAACTAAAAAAATATTTACCTCGATTTATCTATCATCTTTCTCAAAGGTGAGTTACTCATAAAAACATTCTATAGGAAATTTCTGATATACAGAACTCTCTGCTTTTCTGTCACAGTGAGGATCATAAAATATCATTACTAAATCTTCCACATACCATATCTTATACAAAATCATATCTTCCATGGCACTTGCTTTGGTGCCTTGTATATTGTTAAAGCAAACATATAAAGTTTTTTTTTTCTTGACAGAGACTTTCTCTCCCTAGTTCCCTGAACCAGAAATGTTTGTTTTTGTTAGATGAATAATTAGATAAAACATTTAGGTTAAAGATAATATCTTCACCCCAAGAAGCATGTTGGGATAACCACAGATAGTTGCTTAACTGACTTCCAGAGAGCTTTGACCTGGTTAATTATACCAGCTTGTGCTTAATTTTATAGTGCATACCACTTTAGGGTCAGAGCTTAAATATTTGAGATAATAGCAGAGAATTGAAGAATGGGTTCTGATGGGAAAAGGAGACCCAGTGGCTGTTATCTAAAAAAGGCTATGAGAGAAAATAGAAAATTTCAAAGAGAAGTTTATTCAGGTTGTTTTCCATGTGGTATGTAGTTAAAACCCTCTCCCATGTCTGTTCACAAAAGCTTCAATGAAATCTCTATTGCTCACTAATGTTTAGTAGGGTGGATCTGCTATTTGAGGCTAAGCCTTTATTCAGTTAGACCTCAAAGTTTGTACAAGACAATAACAGAGTCTACCCATAGGAGGACAACCATCCAGGGTTTGCATATATATTAAGTAAATATGTTTTAGATTAGTATGTTTGTCTTATCTTCCTATGAAACTGATACTTTCCCTTACCTCAAGATGATTCATAGAGAAAATATTCAATGGTAACTTGCTGATTAAATAGGATGTGCTGTAATTCTAATTTGTCTTTAAAGGAAGAAGGAAAGAAAGTGTCTTACGCACCTGCTGGTTATCCTTTTGTAGCAGATTTTCACATTTAATCTCATTTAATCCTTAGAACCTTGTGAAGTAAATGTTTTTAGTACTATCCTAATTATCTTTATTTTCTAGATAAAAAAAATAAGGCTCAGTGAACTTAGTAATCTGACCAAGTACACATCACTAAGAAGTGACGGATACGGGATTCTAACCCAGATCCATTTGACTCCAAAGTCTTCTTTGAACTGTTTTGTGAACTTCCATGAAAGTGAGGTAGGAGGGAGAGAGAAAGAAGGAGGGAGGGAAAGAGGAGGAGAGAAAAAAAAGAGAGAGCAAGCAAGTGAGAGAGGGAGAGAGATTGTATTATATAAAGACAAGCTCCTTGATGTTCTTATTCCCATTGTATTATTCATTTTCCTATTGTATATTAATTGTGTAGCAATGACTAGAGAATTCTGGGCTTGCTGAATTTTTTTGCAGCGTATCATGAATTATAGTTGTTAAATATGTCTTTTAATTTGAAGAACCATCCCCCAAATCCTCTATAATTTGTATGTCACTGGTAGGTTAATAGCCTAGCCTTTCTTTGCTGCCACAAAGATAGAATCCTTTACCTATTCTTGATTACTTCATTTCCATAAGTAGAGCATTGAGGATGAATTCTTACCCATTTTCTTTAACAATCAGCTGTCTTCAGATTTATTGCAAAGGAGCCTACCTCAAAAGTTGAAGTATGCAATAATTGTGTATATTGAATATGTTATGTCACTTGGTAGCAAATTATTGAGCTATCTTTCAACAGTGTCCTCTTGAAATAGCAACATGAAAAACTGAGTTTTTATTCCAGCTCTCAATAAATGTAATAGCTTCCTTCTTCCAAGATGGAGTATTGATAAACAAGTTATAAGCATGCAAAGCTGGGTACTTCTGGTTGCAAGAGAAAGTCACTGTCTATTGGTGAACATTCAAGAATATAATCACTGGTCAAGGTTGTCATAAGACTAAGCTGCCACTATTGTTCCTTAGTAATATCTAGTCCAGTAAAAATGCCACTTTCAGAAGTCAGATACCTTCAAAGCAGTGGTAGATTTTATGGTCGGTTTATATTTGCAAATAGTTCTTGGTGGTCTTGAGAAAAGAATCTAACTTCTTCAGGATTAATGTGTTACTACTGATTCAAGCCAGATTCAATTTTCTTTTGAACGTACAGTGTGTTGGAATATGCACGAATACCTGTGTTGGCTGAAAAAAAAGTTTCCTTCTAAGATAAATTGGTTAAGAAAAGCAAGTCAAATTTTTGCATATCTGAATTATCCAAGTGAAGATCTCTGTTTTACTGATTTTGACTGGCCCGTTCTTGCTTAATTACTGTTTAATAGCTCTTGCCTCGGCCTACACATGAGTATACTCATCTCTACAATGCGCTGACCTCCCTTAGCTTTCTTCACCTGGTTTTTCAGTTTCAACTATTATATATATTTAACGTATTTTATTATATATAATGTATAACTGTTATATAGTTATACATTCATATAACTATTATATAATAGGCACCTATTATATGATGAGCAATGCCTGGGCAAAATTTGAATATAGTATTTTTTAGGAATATAAAGTTCAGAGATAATTTTCTTGCAGCTAAAAATGAAAGGCTTTCTCTTAGCCCCACTCACATAGAGACTTGGGAATCAGTCACCTTTAATTGGGCAGGGATTCTCATTAGCTCTCTCCATTGCAGAAGTCAACTTGAGTCTCTCCAACCACAGGCCTCTCAATTGAATTTGTACACATTCCCCAGAGCTTCCATTCCATCTTCATTACTGGTTCCATGTTCCTCTCTGGTGGCTCTCTGAATCCCACTCTGTATTTCTCTTCTCTCAGCTAAGCCAGGTGCTAAACCATCAAGATGTAAAATGTGACCTCCTTTCCTTGATTTCCTCAAAAAAACCCACTGGCTCAAGGCATATGTGCATTAACTATTAACTATAGGTACCAAATAATAAGTGATGGAAATACTGAGTAAAAGTAGCACATTCTAACAAATAATTTTTAAGCCATGTAAAGATATTTGAATCTTTGTCTTCAGATAAATTTTGTCCTTTTTATATTTTAAGAAGCAATTTATGACAAAGAACTTTCATAATTCTGTGATGACTTTGTTAGCCAGACTTTGTTTCATACAGAGGCTAACTACATGGTATCTCATTGAGGTACTCACATTATTTTTTCAGTTGACAAATGAAATCCTAATAGACTAATTGCATGGCAAAATTAAAAGTTTCTCAGTATAAGTTTGAGTTCTAGACCATATATAATGAAGGTTAATGACACATTATTCTAATAAATAGTATGCAATAGAAGAATACAGCTATTAAAGTTGTGGGTAGCACTTTATCCACTTAAAAAAGTGTTTGTTTGCTCTTTACCTTTCTATTTTTTGTGCATCCCAGGAAGAGCCATTGTAATCTAATCAAAAAGCAACTATAAAAACCAAGTCAATTAAACATCTATTGTAAAAATAATATTTTAGAATGAACTGAGTAGTTCAGGAATATGCAGTTTATTTCCTCCTTTTGATCACTAAAATAAATTAATTGTAATTTTCAGAGATTAAATTATCACTGAAAATTTAACAGGGAATTGAGATTTCTAGGGATTAAAAAGAAAACTTTTCTGGGTCAAAGGATTTTTTCCAGAGCTGTTTAGCTGAAATACTGTATATATAAATGCCTAATGTATTTTGGCAACTTTAACCCTGAGATTTACATCTTTTCCTATTTTACTTTAAAATTAAAATATTCAAAAATGCCTTTTATCTGCCTTTTCAGCCATTTAGTTTCATTCTTTACAGTATGCCTTAGACATGGGGAACTTGATTGCCTGCTGAATGAATTAATGAAGATTTTATGTCAATGGGAGTTTATTAACAGCATTCATGACATTTTCAAATCAATCCTTCTATGTTCTCCAATTATGGCCTTATTGTGGTTAGGCACCATCCCAAGGGAAAAACAAAGGGAGAGAGGGAAAGTGACATACTTACAACAGAGTTCAGAAAAGCAAATTAGTAAGGAAAGTATATCTAAATTATGTTGTCTGTTGCTTGTTACATTAAATGCAGAATGCAAATGCATATTCTTTAACTGTTTTGGCTGTTGTTCAAAAATGTGAATTATTCTGCCAGAAGGCAAAAGCTCTTTCCTTCAACTCCTATGTCCATAGTTAATTTAATTGTTTTTATCAACACAGGAGAAGGTAGGGGAAGAAGGTAGGCTGTAATTTCATTTTTAAATAGTTTTGAGTCTCCTTGGCATCATAGTGTCTGCACACAGGTAGAATTATAAAGAAAGAAAACATTCTTCACACTCTGAGAGGAAAATTTGTTGTTGTTTTTTGTCTACTATTAAAAAATAAAGCCAGAAGCCTAAAATTTGATTTCTTAATAATAAAATTTTGTCATTTTTTAAAGAAATAAGGTAAGAGCATATAAGCCACCATAATATAAGCCAGCCACAACAACCCTTATATGGATGATGATGATGATGATGATGATGATGATGATAATACATCAAACCCAGCATATTATCATTTTCCCAGTATTTTCACATACAGTATGGAGCAGTGGAAGCAGATGGGAGTCTGGGGCTCTCAGAGTAGAATAGTTGAGTCCTGGAGTTTAGGTTGTGTGGGACTCTGACAAAAAACTGGAAATTTGGGCGAATCATTTTTCTTCTATAGACCTCTGTTGCTTCATTTATATTAGGCTCTGATTTTTGTATCATTTTGATTTTTATACAATCTTATGTCTCGGTGGAAAAATTATATCTGCGTCCATATCATAGAAGAAGAAATAGACCCAGAGAGGTTTAGTTCTTTAAGGTCATATCATTGGTTGATGATAGACAAGTTCAGAGTTCAAGTCTTCTGCTCAGGTCTAGTGGGAGCCTTGGCTAGTGGTTAGACTTAGAGGCTACTGATTCCACAAGATGACCCCCACGCATCATCCATTCTTTGCCCTTCAACTTTATACTGGTGAGTCATGGGAAACTCCATGTAGAATTGTTAACTATTTTGCTTCCTTATTTCTCAGTTGAAGCAAAACAAATTTTCACAACTACGACAATTTGCTTCCTTATTTCTTTCCCCTTGTGCTCTAGGCCGTGACTTGTTGAGGAAGACAGAACATGTATCTGTGAATGAGAAGATAAATTAGGGGCACCGGAAGGTGAGAACCTTGAACCACAAAACTGACTTGTCTTCTTGGAGAGAGACATACTTTGGCCATCCAGAGGCTGGGCACAGCTCTGTTTCCTGAAAGTGATTCTGGAGGAGACTGTCTCGGATAAGGCCATCATCTTCCAGCATGAATTTTCTTAGTGTTGAATTAGAGGAAAAGGAAAAGGAAAGAAAAGAAAAGAAAGTAAAGGAAAAGAAAGGAAACAGAAAATCTCTATTATGTTAACAGAGATTTAAAACCCATGACCTCCCTGTGAAAAGTTGGCCAAAGTTGGCAAAAGTTGACTCTTGCTGAGAAAGTAGATGGGAATGTTGACATAACTGATGATATAATTAGGATATTTATTTCTTCATTCTTTTATTCAAGAAATGTTTATCGAATGCCCATTGTGAGCAAGGCACTTGCATCATAGGCAATCTTGTACGGAGGGGCATATATAAAAAGTGGGAAGAGATTATAGTTAACTAGGAGAAAAACAGAGAGTTAAATACATATAAAGAGAGGAGGGTAGAAAAAAAGGAAGCTAACATGCAAACTTCTGGAGTGATTTACACTTTAACCCCAAAAGTGAGGGTAGCCAAGAACTTAGTTGGACACTGATCAAATGAGATAAAGATCTTCATCAGGATGCTCTGAGAACTTCATAACTAGTTTCCCTGACAGAGGCTCTATCTTATGGCAAGAGCAGTAAGATCAGAAAAACCACATGCAAATTAAGTAAGCAGGGCTACACATGGCTTGGTTCGATCCACTATGGAGGAAGGCCTGTAGAAAAGTTCTTGTGCCAAAAAAAATGGTGCCATGAGAAGTATTAAAAGGTTCATTAGAACCTACTCACTTCATTTACTGACCAGGATCCCCATCCAATTACTTATTAACCTCTTTAGTGTTCCTGTCACCCCAACACTTTTCAGTATAGCACTTGATAGTCTGAATTATTCCTGAGCCCCTTCCTGCCCTGAATCTCCTGTACTGGGTACTTGCTCAATCATTCACTTATTTAATGTACTCACTAGGTGGCAGGACTAATGAGTTCACTGTCCTCAGGATGGTTTCCTCTCTGGACTAGGTTGGGGGGTTAGAGCTTCCTCGGAGCACACCCACACAAATATCATCCTTCTTTGTTTAATCAGAGAGAGACTGAGAGGGCTAGTGTGGCGCAATAGTTCTGAAACAGATTCTTTGGACACGAGACCAAAACAAATTTGAATATCTCTGTAGGCAATTTATGCCTCTTACTTTTGGTTCTGAGAATCTGTAATTATTGTTTAATTGTAGGAATGAGTTACCAAAGAAGAACATGTAGTGTCCATTCTCTGAGATCTTAACAAAGAGGATAATCTACTGTTTGTTTTGGATGAGTTTTCTTTGTGTAAAAATCTTTTTCCAATTGTATTCTATGGCTTTTGACTCTGCTAATAAAAGATTAAGTGCCAAACTCTCATTTAGTTGCCAGAGTAAAGATCCTGACCCATTGTGCATGGTCTTAATCTAAAAAGAGAAAAACAGTCTCAAACATGATGTTTGAAAGGGAGGATCCCCTAAATTTTCATCTACAGAGATCCTGGGAGACCCTCAAGGGAAGATTTAAGAGACTGTGGAATTTACAGAAAAGGATCATACTAGTGGTTCTTTTGAAACCATCGACAGGGAAAGGAATGAATACATCAGCAACACATGAAAGAATGTTCTGGTTAGTCATTATGGAGCCGACATAAAATATGAACTGTTCTTTCTTTCTCCATCTGATTCATGTTTACACTTCATACTGCCTGTTACTTTTTTTTTACATTCACTGAGCTATGAGCAATTAGTCACCACTTTAACTGATAGTTCTTTCAGGCAGACTTATAATTGCATTTATCCTAGAGGTATTCATTCCAGGTCCTCAGCTGAGAGTTATCGAGGCCCTATCACATGAAATTAGAGTTCTGGGGACTACACTTGAATTTACTTTGCAACATGTCAGGCCTCCAGACGGAATTGGAAATGCAGGAGGTTGGAAATGTAGATCTAGATGGTGGGGTGGTAGGGCAGTTGATGGTGGTGGTCCTGAAACTAGAAATAGAGATGCAAAGAGAAGTAATAATTTAAGTCATGGGTGTGGACAAGATCATCTAAGGAAGCAGGCACAGCAAACAGGAGGAGAGAGTTGAGGACTGGCTCTCAGAGAACACCCACTCATGGGCAAGGGGGCCAGGAGTGCCAGGTTAGCACGGGAGAGGAATGAGAGGAGAGGAAAGAGCATTAGCAAGAGGTCACTCTGTCACATCCCACACGGGGGCAGAGACTTTTAAGAATGGCATGGTTCACAGTGTCAAATGCAGCAGAGAGGTTTGGTAAAAGCTCTGTCAAAAAACCACTGGATCGTTTTGACTACAAGGCCTTAGGTGGCTTTTAAGAAAGTGGTCACAGTAGAGCCTTAAAATAAAAAAACTGACTGCAAAGTTCTCAGGTGTACATGAATAATAATTCAGATGGCTATTACAAGAAGTTTGGTGGTGAAGGAAGGAAAGAAAGAGGATAGGTTTTATTACACCTAAATGATTTTACTTTTAAGAATGGAAATCATCTAAGCATATGTGCAGGGAAGGAAGCTCTGGGAAGAGAATCAGAGGAAGCAGGTGAAGGGATTACTGAAGGAGTTAGAAAGAACTGGATTAATGACAAATGAGGAGAATATAGCCTTGAAAAAAAATAACTATGGATGAAAATAAAAGAAACTCAAAAAACAGACACATTCTCATTGTATAAAATTTAAGCAATAGCATAATACAATGGTAAAGGCTTTGGACCCTAGAGTCAGAAAGATGACTCTGACCCTAACTACTCTTTGTGACCTTGGACATGTTATGTGATCCTCTGTGCCTTGGTTTCCCCATTTTTAAAATGTAGAAAATAATAGTACCTACCCTGTAAATACATATATATTTATTTATACACACACGCAATGCTTAGGATAGTGTCTGGCACATAATAAATATTATGTAAATTAATATAAAATGAAGAGAGAGAATGGGAAGAAAACTGGAGTTATAAAAGTCCTGAAACTTAGGGAAATAATAAACATGTATTTGAGTCAGTCTCTAACAGAGCACATTTCATTTACATTTTCTTCATAGAGTCAGTCCATGTTTTGTGTTTTATCTAGTAACCCTTTGTCCATTGTAGGAAACCAAACTGCAATATCTGGTACTCTTGGAGTGGCACTAAATGTCTCTAGTCTGTTTAATGATGATATGTCAGATATTATCTAATGCTTGCTTTGAGCCAGGAGAAAATGTGCTTGACAAACTTGGGTATAAAACTTTCTAACTCCTAAGAAAATTTAGTTTTAATAATGAAAACTCAAATATTTCAAATATGAGTAATGTGAATTATTTGAGACAGTAAGAATATAGTTTTTAATACAGAAATAATAAAAGAAATAGTCTACACAAACACTTTACATACAAAGCACTTTAGACACAAAGAGATAGAAGTGAATTTTTATAGCTTATTCACATTGAATCTATTATCATCTTTAAAAAACCATAATCTTGGGATTTTGGAAACATGGCAGAATGAGAGACATCCCCAGATTTCTCACCTTGAAACAACAATAAGCTGAATATATAAAACTCAAGAAAAAACACCTAAACTGCACACCAGCACATCTGAGCGTGGGATCTGCGCATAAGAACTACCACAGGTCAGAACCCCGGGTGTTGGGCGGTAGACTGGGAGAAATAAAGAAGCTATCTCTTGCAGCTGCAGGAGCTACCTTTGGAAGGAGGGTGAGGGATGAAGGTGACTTCTCTGAATAGCCCTGCCTGGGAAAGCTGTGAGTTCCCCGTGGCTGGCAGCAGGGTGCTGTCATCAGGGCAGAAGGCAGAGAAGTGGGATGGCAGAAAAACAACAGTTGATTTTTACTAGTCGTGGTTGCAAAACCAAGGCTGAGCCACAGTCCCCAACCCTAAACCCAGAGGGTCCCTCTGAGACCAAACACCACGGAGCCCCAGGAGAATCTGAGCAAATACTATCGAAACTGTTGCTAACACTGACAGTGACTGAAACTGAAGGTAGTGAGCATGATTACATATCTATAAGAAAATAAAAAGATTTTTTAAAGGCTTTATATAAATAAGGATCCAAGAAGCCTAGTCGCCACCTACTGGAAAGCAAAAGAAAAGCACCTTCTTTGCAGCAGGCTAAAGAGACATTTATATATTAAATCTTTCTGGAAAAAAAGCAGAACACCTTTCCATTAATGCTCACGCAGAGAAATAGTTCACTAAACACCATGAACAACCAAAGTGACAAGACATCTCAGAAAGGAAGAGAAAAATCTCCAGAAAATAAGCTTACAGACATAGAAATATGCAACTTAAATGACAGAGAATTCAGGATGGCATTTCTGAAAAAACTCAGTGAGTTCTAAAATGAGTCATATCAACAATTTCAGAAACTAAAAAAACACCTAGATGAGCAGAGCAAGGAGATCAAAATCCTCAAAAAGAACCAAATAGAACTTTTGGAAATGAAGAACACACTGCAAGAGTTGAAAAAGGAAATAGCAAGCTTGGGAAATAGAGTTAACCAAACAGAGGAAAGGATCAATGATATCGAGAGAGAAATCTAGAAATAAATCAGAATGAAGAAGAGAGATACCTAAGAATGAAAAATAATTAAAGAGAAATTCAAGAACTAGCAGATACCATCAGGAGAAGAAATATAAGAATAATGAGCATTTTTGAAGGCAAGGAAAATGAGCAGGGATTAGAAACCATTTTCAGACAAATAGTAGATGAGAATTTCCCAAATCTAAGGAATGAGCTGGAGCTTGGAATTCAAGGAGTCAACAAAACACCCAATTATCTCAATCCAAAAAGGTCTTCACCAAGACACATTGTATTAAAATTATCAAAAATCAATGACAAAGACAGAATTTTCAGGGCAGCCAGGGAGAAGAAAACAATAATATATGAAGAAAAACCCATTAGATTATCATTGGACTCCTCAGCGGAAACCTTACAAGTCAGAAAGAAATGGAAGTAAATATTTAAACATTTAAGTGAAAGGAGCTACCAGCCTAAAATAATGTATCCAGCTAAGCTCTCCTTTAGATATGAAGAAGAAACTAAGACTTTTCCAGATATACAAAAATTGAGAGAATTCTCCACTCGAGGCCTGCACTATATATATCTTCCACACATGGAAGATTCAGAACTGAAGTATATAACATAAAACAAGAAGAACCAGAGGGAAAACCCACAAAATCCAACCAAAATAAAGAAAACAGAAACAAAAGGACATAAAAGCAATGGAAACACCAAGTTACCAGAAATCAAAAGATAAAATGGCTATAAGAAGACCTCATATTTCAATTATCACCCTAACTGTAAATGGACTAAACTCAGCAATAAAAAGGCACAGAGTTGCAGAATAGATCAAAAAACAAAATTCAGCCATATGCTGCCTCCAGGAGACACATTTCAGCTCCAAAGACAAATATAGACTCAAAGTGAAAAGAAAGAAAATGATATGTCAAGCAAAAGGCATTTAAAGAAAAGCAGAAGTAGCAATACTAATATCAGATGAAATAGACTTCAAACTGGAAAAGGTAAGGAAAGATACTGAGGGATACTTCATAATGATAAAGAAAATCATGCACCAAGAAGATATAACACTTACTAATATCTATGCTCCCAATCAGGGAGCCCCAAAATATGTAAAGCAATTACTAACAGAACTAAAGGGAGAAACAGACCAAAACATTATCATAGTATGGGACCTAAATACCCCACTGTCGGAGATAGACAAATCATCCAAACAAAAAATCAATAAGGAAATAACATCCTTAAAGACACAGTAGACAAGCTGGACATATTTGACACTTACAGAGCCTTCCATCTCAAAACAGCTGCTTATACATTTTTCTCTAGTGCACATGGAATGTTCTCAAGAACTGACCACATACTGGGACACAGAGATAGCCTCAACAAATATAAGAAGGTTGAAATCATACCAACCATATTCTCTGATCATAATGCTTTGAAACTAGAAATCAACTGCAGAAAGAAATCAGAAATAATTACAAATACATGGAGATTAAACAACATGCTACTGAAGAAAAACTGGATCAGGGAAGAAATAAAAAGAAAGATCAAGAGATACATAGAAAAGAAAGATAATGATAGTATAACATATCAAAACTTTTGGGAAACAGCAAAAGCAGTCATAAGAGGGAAGTTCATATCATTTCAGGCCTACTTCCAAAAACAAGAAGCCCAAATAAACAATCTAATGCTTCATCTTTAAAAACTAGAAAAGAACAAATGATGCATAACATCAGCAGAAGGAAAAAATCATAAAAATTAGAGCATAAATAAATAAAATTGAAAATGAAAAAACAATAGAAAAAATAAATGCAACAAAGAGCTGGTTCTTTGAGAAGGTTAATAAAATTGAAAAACTTCTGGCTAGACTCACTAAAGAAAAAAGAGAAAGGACACAAGTAAACAAAATCAGGGATGAAAGAGGGAAAATTATGACTAATACCACAGAAATACAAAATATCATACAATAATACTATGAAAAAGTATATAACACCAAATTTAATAACCTAGAAGAAATGGACCAATACTTAGAAAAATACAATCTTCCTAGACTGAGTCAAGAAGAACTGGAAAATCTAAATAGACCAATCAGCAGTGTGGAAATTGCAACAATCATCAAAAACCTACCAAAAAATAAAAGTCCTCGACCAGATGGCTTCATCATTGAATTCTACCAAATATTTAAAAGAAGTTTTAATACCTATTCTTCTCAAACTCTTCCAAATAATTGAAGAGGAGATAATACTTCCCATCTCATTTTATGAGGCCACTATTACTCTGTTATCAAAACCTGGTAAAGATAACACACAAAAAAGAAAACTACAGACCAATTACTCTCATGAACACAGATACAAAAATCCTAAATAAGATACTAGTGAAATGAATACAGCAACATATTAAAAAGATTATACACCACGATCAAGTGGGCTTCATTCCAGGAGCACAGGGATAGTTCAACATCAATTAATGTGATACACCACATAAATAAATTAAAAAATAAGAATCACATGATCATATCAATAGATGCAGAAAAAGCCTTCAACAAGAATCAGCATTCATTTATGATCAAAACACTTCACAAAATTAATATAGAAGGAAAGTACCTTAACATAATAAAGGCCATCTATAACAAAACCTTGGCCAACATTATACTTAATGGTTAAAAACTAAAAACCTTCCTTCTAAGGTCAGGAACAATGTAAGGCTGTCCACTATCACCACTCTTATTCAATATAACATTGGAGGTCCTAGCAAGTACAATTAGACAAGAGAAAGATATAAAAAGCATCTAAATAGGAAACGAAGAAGTCAAATGTCACTATTTGCAGATGACATGATTCTCTATATAGAAAATCCTAAAGAATTCATAAGAACACTACTAGAAATAATAAGCAAATACAGTAAAGTCTCTGGATACAAAATTGATGATCAAAAATTTATAGCGTTCCTATATTTTAATAATGAAGTGTCAGAAAAAGAAGTGGAAAAAATAATTTATTTTGCAATTGCACCAAAAAGAATAAAATACCTAGGAATAAATTTAAAGAAACATGGGAAGGACCTATATAATGAAACCTACAAGACCCTATTAAAAGAAATAGAAGAAGATACAAGGAAATGGAAAGATATTCTGTGGATTGGAAGAATCAACATAGTTAAAATGACCATATTACTTGAAAAATTATATAGATTTAATGTAACCTCCATCAAAATTCCATCAGCATTTTTTAAAGAAATAAAACAAAAAATCATCAGGTTTGTATGGAAGCACAAAAGACCCCAAATTGCCAAAGCCATCCTGAGAAAAAAGAACGAGTCTGGGAGCATCACTCTGCTGACTTCAAATTATACTACAAAGTGACAGTAATCAAATGGTATGGTATTGGCAAGAAAACAGACACACAGACAAGTGGAACAAAATCAAGAGTCCAAAAGTAAACCCATATTAATATGGGCAAATAATATTTGACAAAAAAAGCAAAAAACATACAGTGGAGAATGGAAAGCCTCTTTAATAAATGGTGCTGGGAAAACTAGAAAGCCACTTGCAAAAAAAAATGAAACTAGACTGTTGTCTTTCACCGTACACCAAAATTAACTCAAATGGATTAAGGACTTGAATATAAGACCTGAAACAATAAAATACATAGAAGAAAACATAGGAACTAAACTCAAAAACCTTGGACTCAAAAAGGATTTTATAAATTTGACCTCAAAGGCAAGAGAAGTAAAAGCAAAAATAAATGAATGGGACTGCATCAAACTAAAAAGCTTCTGCTCAGCAAAAGAAAATGTCAACAAGGTAAAGAGACAACCATCCAAATGGGAGAAGATATTTTCAAGCAACACCTTCAATAAGGGCCTAATATCCAAAATATACAAAGAACTCACACGACTCAGTAACAACAACAACAACAACAACAACAAAAACAATACAATAAAAAAATGGACAGAGGACCTGAACAGACATTTCTCCCTAGAGGACATTCAAATGGCCAACAAATATATGAAAAGATGCTCAACATTGCTAGCTACTAGAGAAATGCAAATCAAAACCACAATGAGATACTATCTCTCACCTGTTAGAATAGCTATAATCAACAGGACAAGTAATAACAAATGTTGGAGAGGATGCGGAGAAAAAGGAACCCTCATATCCTGCTGGTAGGACTGCAAATTGGTACAGCCACTATGGAAAACAGTATGGAAATTCCTCAAACAACTAAGAATTGATCTACCATATGATCCAGCAATCCCTCTACTGGGGATTTACCACAAAGACTTGAAAACTCATATCTGAAAAGATAGTTGCACACCAATGTTCATAGCAGCATTATTCACAGTGGCCAGTACATGAAAGTAACCAAAGTGTCTTATGACACACGATTGGTTAAAGAAGCTATGGTACATATATACAATGGAATATTACTCAGCCATAAGAAGAGATGAAATATTGCCATTTGCAACAGCATAGTTAGACCTTGAGATTATCATGCTAAACAAAATAAGCCAGACAGAAAAAGTTGAAAATCACATGATATCACGAATATGTGGCATATAAATCTAAAAGCAACAAATGGACGGGGCAAACAGAGATTCATGGACATGGACTATAGACTCTTGGTTTCCAGAAGATGGGGGATGGGGGAGGAGCATGGGAGGTAGATGGGTTAAAGGGGGTAAAATATAGGTGAGGATTAGGAGGGTAAATTTGGTAAAGGGCATCAAATATGTGGTAGCTGAAGGGAACGACTTAGGGTGGTAAATATACAATAGAATATACAGATGTCAATTACAATGTACACCTGAATATTATATAATTGTATTAACCAAAGTTACCCCAATAAACTTAATTTAAAAATAAAACAGAATCTTATTTGATCTAGGTCCAGAATCTGGAACACAGTCTAATCTATGCTTTTGCCCTAACTCTTGAAGCTGGTACACTCATGGCAGATGAGTCAGACAACAGAAACACCAAACAAACTCTCCTTCATAGCATGGCAGGTGTGAGGGAATGATAAACTTTCAACAAAGATGTATTTACCTCACAACAATGCCCCCACTGGAGGACTTTGTTTTTATAGACATTTATTACAAATACACATTTTTCAACTGCTCAAGAACCTGCAATGGCTCCCCAGTGCCTATGGACTCACAGTGGCAGCATGCGGAAGCTGGGCTTTCCTTGCTTCTGAGTAGTCCTGATAACTTAGCTGTAATTGTCTAAGGTTAATTGGAATTCAGCATTAATTATATAACGGGGGAGAGAGACTGAAGGCTTCATGGCAGTTCTAGAATGTACTTAGTTTGGGCACTGAAAATCCAAATATGTTAGCATTGTACTTTCCATTACTTGACATCAGTTTAGTACACCAAGCTTCTCTTTTACTCTGCCTTTACTAACATGGTCTGTTTTAGGCATACTGTGGTCCTCATCATCTCCTAAACTCTTTTGGGCAGTGCCACCTCTCTGTCATTCTTCCCACTGCTATCTCAGCTAAATGTCTTTGGCATTGGCTAAAAGGACCTCTCTTTTCTTTATGCTGCTACATTTATTACTAGTTATTGTTTTTTAGGCCCCTTTATTTAATTTTTTAATCCATTCTCATTCAGTAAAATTTGGACAGTACAATAAACTCTCCTAATCCCACATTCCACTCTGTAATAGTTACCAGTTTGATTTGTGTCTTTCCATGTACTTTTCTATGCAGTTGCATACATGTGAGTACATAGATAAATGTAGTTTTGTTTATTAATTATTTTTGATGTTATGTATTTTATCTCTTAATAATTATAAATTTCCTGAGGGCAGGAAGGGGATTATGTATTTTTACCCTCCACAGCTCATAATATAGCCTATGAAAAATGAACAATTTCTTAAAAACTGCACTAGGGTAGGATGACATCTTACATGTACAGAAGTGGTCGTAAGAAGTTAGGCTCCTTGGACTTGAATGTTGGCTCTAAATTTGATTTTATTTGAGTTCAAATTTTAATGGTAATAATTTTCAAATATTGAGCACTTATTTTGAACAACCATGAGAAGTAGGTTTCTTTATTTTACATATGGGAACTTTTAAACAAAGTGATTAAATAATTTCCCCAAGTCCACACAGACAAACAACACAGACAAAATTTGAACCCAGATCTTTCTGGCTCTGAAGTTCTTATTCTTCCCATTAGATTATGCTATTAGATTATGGGAGAATGAAAAGAATAACCATAGTCAAGATGAGAAGGACATTTGTTTTTTAGTTTTACTTAAATATAATTGACATACAACACTGTATCAGTTTAAGGTATGCAGCATAATAACTTGACACACATATATTACAAAATGATTATCAGAATAAATTTAGGTAACATCCATCACCTCACATTGTTACATTTTTTTTCTTTGAGATGAACACTTTTAGGATTTATACTTTTAGCAACTTTCAAAGAAGGACAATAAAGTTATGAATTCATCCAACTACATGATGGATGTAGTATCATTGACTGTTGGAATAATGGGGATCCTTTTCAGCCCCCTGGAGTAAGAGGGGAGCTGCTTAGCAACCAAATTAAAAGAGCTTATCTTTAGGCATCCAAACTCATAAATCTTACCATCTTTCTTAGGTTTGCTGACATCTTCACCTTAACTGCTCTTAACTTCTAAATTTTGCTGCTTGCTTGCTTGACCCTCTGACATTGCCCTGAGGATTCTTTCTAGTTTTGTTTTCCTCTGTTTTTTGCCTCTATCTTTCTAAAGTTGTGTTACTGAACCAATAATTCATAAACTAGAAGACTGAAGCAAAATCGAACTGAGAGAGAGAGAGAGATGTCCAGGGCAATTTAATTTCGGACCCACATATCTAACACCAACTTTGAATCTCCATCTATATTTTCTACAGGATCACAACCCCAAAATTTTTCCTCTTCCTCCCTTTGGCCATGTTCTTCATCTCCTATAGTCCCTCCTGATGACTGATGGGCCCATCCTCCAAGCTTTACAGATCAGAAAGTAAGGAGTCATCTTAAGTGCCTTACTTCCTTGTCCTCTTTTCAATCTGTCACTGATCCCTATTGATTCAATCTGCAAACAGCTCTTGAACTTCTTCTCTTTCTATTGACATTGCCATACTTTTGGATTAGGTTGCTTAATTCTTGCCAGGACAGTTTATGTCATCAGCTTTTTGACTGGTCTTTCTGCCTCAGGCGTGATCTGATTCACAAATCTGCTTACAACCTGTCAAAAGTACCCCAGTTCTTAGAGGACAAAGAGCAAAGCCCTTATAGATATGAGCCCTGTTGCTTTTCTGATCTCTTTCTGTTTGCCATATCTTCTGTTTGCCATATCTCAAGCTAAAAACAAAAAAATCATATTTCACCAAATATAATGTACCATTGCTTGTAAGATACACCATTACTTTATGTTCCACTAAGAAAGGGTAAAAAAAACACTGTCTACTAAACTATAAGATATATCTCAACTTCTGAGATGTTAAAATGTAAAAAATTGTGGTCTCAAAGCAATGAAATATGGTTCTTGACATTTCTCTTCTGTGCCATTGCACTCTTGCACAGGTAGCTCCCTTTGGCCAGAGTGCTCTTACTTTACTCGAACTCCTTGAGCACCAGGCAAACTCCTGCACATCCTTCGAGATCGTACTTAAGTGTTTCTTTCTTTAGGAAGGCTTCCCTGGCCTTTCTTGACAGTTATGAGCTCCTCTGTCTGACTTCCCTCTGTTATAGGAGTTAGCACATGGCCACCATTTTTTGCTTCTAGCCTCCCTAACTTTGGAGAGCAGAGGCTGTGTTCTACTCACCTTTGTTTTCTCGATGCTTAGCAGTGTTGAGAGATGGTAGGTAGTTAGTTTCTTAGCTTGGCATGCCATAAAAAATATCATAGATTGGGTGACTTAAACAACAGAAATTTCTTTCTTACAGTTCTGCATGCTGGAAAGTCCAAGATCAAGGTGCTAGGAAGAAGGTAGGTTTCATCCTGAGACCTTTTCTTTTAGGTGGCTGCCATCTCACTATGTGCTCACATGGCCTCTCCTCTGTGCATTCACAGAGAGTGAGGAGCAACTCTCTTATCTTTTCCTGTATTCCATCATGAAGGCTCCACCCTCAAGAACTTATTTCTACCTAATTACCTCCCAAAGGCCACATCTCCAGATACCATTACATTAGGGGTTAGGACTTCAACATAAGAATTTTGAAGAAATACAATTCCATCTACCAATTAGTGTTTGGTAAAGTAATGAATGATTCTCTGACTCACACCCTCAGTTTACCCTGACCTTGCTTCTTGGATACACCCTTAGATTGACTTGTCCGATAACCTTTAACCTATCCTTGACCAATGATTTAGTTTTGTTCTTATACTTACCTAGCACAGATGATATAATAAGGTTCTTTATTGATCCAGCCAACTAGATGCTTTTAAACTCTCTGAATGATCCATTTTGAATTCCCTATAATATTTAGCACAGGACCCAGCACATATAGGAAACTCAAACACTCTTTTTTGATTGCTCTTTTATACCTTTACAGTTGGGGCAGAATGTGCAAACTGCTGAGAAACAACCTCAGTTTTGAGTTTAGGATTTCAGTTGCCATGAGATCTATTTTGCACAAAAATGCTTTGGCAACATTGGAACATTATTTGTTCAAATTATAGAATAAATTACAGTTATCTCAGCTTTTTGAAAGTTTATGTTATGCCACTTTGCTTTTAAGAAAGACCTATGTTCCAAAAGTACCTATTTTGGCTAACCAAAAGAAATCTGAAGAGAATTTTTATTTTTATGGAAAAAAAGTGGAAAACAAATATAGCTTTCGGCATTTGTTTGCAGTGAGCCGTTATAGATGCAGTGTTCATCTGGGGCAGCTAGGATGGCCATGCCAATCTCTTTCCCTGGGAACCACACTCAGCAACTCAGCATTAAGCCGCCATAGCTCTGAACTGTGGCTATACGCACCTGTGCTCTTGATTTATTTTGCTCATTCCTGCTTAAACTATGTATTAGCATTATTTCAGGTTTTACATGTTAATTGGTATAATTTGATAGGTTATTTTGGGGGTCTGGGAGAGCTCAAAAATTTTCCCATATAAATTAGTGCTAAGTGCTTCTTTGCTTGTGAAAGATTTCATAGTAACGTTCTACTTTCAGATAGTGGGAGAAACCTGTACTCTTACTTCTCTTTCTCTAGTGCTTAATTTTTTTCTTTGTCCTGGCACAACTGATAATTAGGATATCTAGTTTAGCTAGTGAGAGCATTACATGTGGCAAAATGTCAGGCTCTTTTTAATAATCTTTAACTCTTTCGGCCAATGACTTGAAATCAAATTTGTGACTTTATCTAAAAGATTTGATTCACTGAGCATTGGTATTTGGTCATACTAAATATGGTAGAAGGCAGTATTTCATAATTAATTAAGGCTAATAGAAAAATTAAAGAATATTTGAGACAATCAGGTACTGTGTCAAGAATAATTGAACTGTGGAGTCAATGATTGTGTTTATGTGCACATTGAATTCAAATAGAAAGATAGAAAGATTCTTGGTTATCAAAAGAAGGGGTGGCCAGATCAATTAGAACATGTATATAACAGATAGTTCAAGCTGTAAGCCAAATTCTTTAAAATTGCTTTTGAATGAGTGAAAATCTATGGAGACAGATGCTTTCATTGCAAAATTTAACCTCTCCCCTTCATTGGCAGTAAGTTTTACAATAGTTTTGTCAGTTTAACACCTCCAATTGTAATGTTCATCTTGGCTGGATTCGTATGCCAAGAAAAAAAACTGTGAAGCAAGTGAAATTTGTCTTTATATTCTTACCACTTACTCATTTTGTACTTTTTCACCACTTGGATCTTTTTATTTAGTATCTTCTCCTGATCCAAATCACAATTGCCTACCTCTCGCTTTAGACAGCTCCAAGCTTCCTAACTTTCCTCTATTATAGTCTTTGTAGTCTTTTTCTATTATTCAATATCCTCTAATCTATGCACCTCATTGTAATTAGTCTTATCCTAAATAGGTATTAGTAAAGCAAATAAGACAATGAAGTTTTTTCACACTGAAATCTAGACTCAGTTTCCTGTATCACTATTTGAGAGATATTGTCAAACAGGAATATATTTAAAGGATGGAAGGGTGGAGTACTTGACATAATTTCATGTCATGGGCATTTGAAGGCATGGGATTTAAGGAGGGGAATTTAGCCTGGTGATTAAAAGACCCTGATAAAGATGTAAAAGTTGTCTTCAAATTTATGAAATTGTGACATAGTCATCATCATCATCATCATCATCATCATCATCATCATTGTCATCAGCACCACTTATGAAGCTACTTGGCATGATGAATATTTCATGAACATTATGTCCAGTCTTCACAGGAAGCCTACAAGATTGGAATTAATGTTGTAGGGAAAAATCAGACTTGAATCTTAAGATTGTCAAAAGGGACCTTGAGACCATCCAATTTAATATTCCCCCAATTCAGAATCAATGAAAGTCTACTATATGTGCCTACAGATGACAAGACTGGAACCCATGGATGGCAATTGCAAAAAATAAATTTTGGCTGATGTAGAAATTTCTAACAATTAGAG
Source organism: Macroglossus sobrinus (assembly GCA_004027375.1). Taxonomy (NCBI): domain Eukaryota; kingdom Metazoa; phylum Chordata; class Mammalia; order Chiroptera; family Pteropodidae; genus Macroglossus; species Macroglossus sobrinus. The sequence continues at coordinate 91,617 of PVKZ01001525.1, read as the reverse complement.
TTACTTTAAAATGCCATGCCTTTTCATAAAAGATGTGTAATTCCAGTCACTGGAGGTCTGCAAATAGGACTAGGTGGCCACCTAACAAGAATACTGTGGAAAGAACCCAAGCTTCAGAAGCATAGAAAAGATGAAATAACTTCAATAGCTTATTAAACTTCTCACTCTGAATCTAAGGGATAAATTATATATAACTATTTAACAACACCCTCCCTTTCCTGCTCACGGCCTCCATGATTATGAAATTTCCACAGAGAATGCCATCTGTAATATGTGGGCAATGGATTGACTCATCTGTCTTTGTGTACAGGACATTTAAACCAAAATCAGAATAAAAGCAAGCCCACTATGATGCATGGGCTCTGGAGCTCATATCAACTTGGTTCGAATCTTGGCTCTGCCCTTCCTAATTATATGAGTTTACTATTGCTGCTATAACAAATTATCACACACTTGGTGTCCCAAAACAACACAAATTTTGTACCTTACAATTCTGTAGATCAGAAGTCCAAAGTGGTTCTTACTGGACTAAAATTAAGGTGTTGGCAGGACTGAGTTCCTTTTGGACATTCTAAGGTATATCTGTTTTCTTTCCTTTTCCATCTCCTGGAGACCTCCTGTATTACTTAGATCTCTCTCTGACTCTGACCTTCCTGCTTTCCTATAAAAACTCATGTGATTACATTTGACCCATATGGATAATCAAAGATGACTGTCCCATCTGAAGATCTTTAACTTGATCACATCCACAAAGTCTCTTTGCTACGTAAGGTAACATAATTCACAGCTTCCAGGGATTAAGACATGGACATCTTGGGATCATTATTCTACCTACTACACTAGTCATGTGAACTCAGGTAAATTATTGCATCTCCAAACATTTATTCATCTCCAAAATAATGATGATAATAGGTTTTTCAAAATATTGTTATGAAAATATAATGAGATAATACATCTAGAGTATTTAGCACAAGGCCTGTTGCTTTTGTAAGCACTTAAATTATATTTTAGGAAAATTAAGGTTGGAAGGACAGAGTAGAATTAATTCTTAATCAAAATGGCCATCACTGACCTAGGCTGCTTTTATAACACTGAATTAAAAAAAAAAAAAGGAAGAAGACAAAGCTAATGTAAGAGAGAAAAATATCCAAATTTATCTCTTATCAAAAGCACCACCATCTTTCACAAGACGTGAGTCTTTATTCCCCCAATACTGAAACTTGAGCATAGCAAGTACCCACTAAATGGAAAACTGATGATAATTCTTAAGCTTGGACTAAACATGAAAAATCATCTGATTGAATACCTCCAGCAACCAACACTCCCGTGCCCAAAACTGCCTGTTCCATTTTTGGACAGCCTTAATATTTATAAAGTTCATTCTGTTATTAAGCTAAAGTGACTCCTTATAATGTCGTTTTTAAAGTTTTTTTTGGTGCCATTTTTTGTATCATAATTTGGTGTTTCATTTTTTAGATGGTGTTTTATTAACTATTTGGAGACAACTATCTTCTTCTTAGCCCCGCTCCTGCCCCACCCTTGAGCTTTCTCTTCTGTAAACTAACCCAGTCAGTTCCTCATACTAATTTAACATAGACCAAGGTTTGTTTTGAGGCAGCAGGAAAAAAAGAACCGAAACGGTAGCGTGTGTGTGTGTGTGTGTGTGTGTGTGTGTGTGTGTGTTTACCACATCCTCTTGTTCATCTTGAGCATCAGGATAGATAGGCTATGAATATGGAATGTAGGAAAGCCAAAGAAGCTCTCCACTACTATCCTGGTCTGATCCACCATTATTTCTTCACAGTACTGCTGCAACAGCCTTCTAACTAATTACCTCTTGCTATCTCTGATCCTTGTCCTTGTGTTACAGATAAGAATACCAATGCAGAGAGTTTAAGTAATATAGCCAAGGTCATACCATAGTAGAATTAACACCAAAACTATTTTCATGTATGTTCTTTAAGAAAATGAAGGACAGCCAATGAAACTAATAATTGAGCCATGAAATCACTTCAGATTAAATGAAAATAGCACATTTAAAAATTACTTTAAAAGAACTATGGTTTTAGTTCTAAGAAAGATGGAATAAACACACTTGACACCATCTCTTCTGCTGAGTTGCACGAAAAAGCTATGTGAAGCCTCTAAAAATAAATGGCAGCCTGAAGATTGGGGACTAAGACCTAAATTTGAATTTTAACAAAACACTGGTGAATTTATCAGTTTTTTCCTCCAGCCTGGACTCAAAGTCAGCCCCAAATCTAAAAGGCACACTGGCTGCTGTAAAAAAAATCCAAGAGAAACTCTAAATTTCTTCTTTAAAAGGCATGGGTCAAAGACAGGGAAATGCTCTGAATTTTGCCCCCATTTTATCCTGCCCCAAACAATAGGGGAGTGGCAGTCTCTTTTCTGCTTGGCCCTAGTTACAAAAAGTGTCCTGCAGAATAAAAAAAAAAAAAAGATTTAACTTTCTGGCTGAAAGCTCAGGGAGTTGAAACATATTGGTAAGATTATAAAAAAGTAAAAAATTAAAAGAGTCATCTCATAACATCTATTTGAATGATGGGCCAACCTTTGATGTACATGTATATAGATCTGAGCATACATAGGATTAGAAGACTGGGAGACATGAGAGACCACCTCCCAGGTCTCAGACTGGCCACCAGGTGGTACACATGTGGGACTGATCTAAACAACACTGAGAATACTTTGAAAATGAACTGGTACTGGAAACATAGCTCATAGGAGGGAAGTCAGAACCTGTGGCCTGATCATAATCTGGACAAATGCCTGATAAAACAAACAAACAAACAAGTCATTTCCCTCAGAATTTAAACAAGACTCAGATTCTCAAAGTATAATATTCTAAATGTCTAGCCTTCAATCAAGAGTTATTAGTACACAAAACAAAACAAAACAAAACAAAAAGACAAATAAAAATCCAGGGAAATATTAACTGTCAAGGAAAACACAATGAACAGATGCCAACTGTGAGATAACACAGTTGTTAAAATTATCTGCAAGAAGGGTAAATGCTCTTGAAACAAATGAGAAGGTAGAATATCTAAATAAATGAATAAAAAATATAATGGAGATATATCTCCTTTATGGATATAAAATATCCATTTAAAAATGGATATTTTAAAACTGAAGAATAAAATGTCTAAACTAAAAAATTCACTCAATAGCAGAAAAGAGACAACAGAGGAAAAATAGAACAATGTAAATTATGCATTATCACCAACAGAGAGGACAAAGATTTTTAAAAATGAAGGAAAGAAGGAAGGAAGGAAGGAAGGAAGGAAGGAAGGAAGGAAGGAAGGAAGGAAGGAAGGAAGGAAGGAAAGAAGGAAGGAAGAGCCTCAAGGAACTGTGGAAAATACCAAAAGTTCTAACATTAATGTTGAATCTCAGAAAGAGAAAAGAAAGAGGATAGAACAGAGAAAATTATTTGAAGAAATAAATATTGAAAACATTTTTAAACCTATCAAAAGATGTATTTTTAAATTTAAAAAAAGCTCAGCAAATCCCAGATAGAATAAACTCAAATGGCTAAAAACTTGACAAAGAATCCTGAAGACAGTCAGAGGAAAAGAATGCATTACATATAGAGGAACAAAGATACAAATTATTGCAGATTTCTAATGAGAAAGCATGGAGTCCAGAAGTAAGTAATACAATATTTTAAAGGGCTGAAAAAAAAAAACATTCAACTCAAAATTTATATACAATGAAAATATTCTATATGCAATGAATATTTTACTGTTAAGACTGAGAGTGAAATAACATTTCTCAATATAGAAAAATGAAGGGAATTTGAATTCCAAAGAAGTCAAGGGAGGGAAGAAAAAAAAAGAAGGAAAGGAAAAAGTGGAAGGAGGAGGAGGAAGGAGAAGGAGAAAGGAAAAACCTGAGTGACCAAACAGAAAACAATAATTAGTAGACTTAATTCAAATATAATCATAATTACATAAAGGAAATGGCCTAAACAATTAAAATATAGAGATTAGTAAATGTATATGTGGCTTATGAATATAATTATACAGGTAAGCTATAAGTAAAAGAATGGAAAAAAGATATACTATGGGAACACTAATCAAAAGGTATGTGGGTGCTTATATTGGTGTCAAAATAGATATTAGAAAAAGGAAAATTATCAGAGATAAAGAGGTATATTACATAATAAAAGTGTCAATTGATCAAGGAGGCATAACAATTCTAAATATGCAGGTATCTAACAACAAAGCTTCAAAATACATGAAGTTAAAACAGAACAGAAATGAGAAATGGAGGAATTATAATTGGAGATTTTAATACTCTTCCCTCAATAATAGTTAGAACGTGTAGACAAAAAATAAAAAAATACAAGATCACTAAACAAAATTCCATCTCTCAGCTGGAACTATTTGATATTTACAGAACACTCTACAAATATTAACAGAATATACATGCTTTTGAAGTGCACATAAAACATTCAGCAAGCTAGGCTGGCCATAGCTAGCAGAAGAAAGGAAATAAAGATTAGAGCAGAAATAAAAGAGAACAGAAAATTAATAGAAAATATCAGCAAAATTAAGAGGTTTTTTTTGAAAAGATAAGAAACTGGCAAATTTTTAGCCAGACTAACCAAGAAAGAAGAGACTCATATACATAAAATTATAAATTAAAAAGGAGATATTACAACTGGTACAGTAGAAATACAAATGATCGTAAAATTACTATGACAACAAATTGGATAACCTAGAAGAAATGTATAAATTTGTACAATCATTCAATATACCAAGACTGAAACACAGAGAAATAGAAAATCTGAACAGCTCAATAATAAGTAAGGAGAGTGAATCAGTAATCAAAAACTTCCCAACAAAGAAACGTCCTCAACCAGATGGCTACACTGGCAAATTCTATCAAACATTTAAAGAATGATTACGAATCTTCTTAAATTCTTCCAAAAAACTGAAGAGGAGGAAACACATCCAAATTCATTTTACAAGACTAGCATCACCCTGATTCTAAAGCATGATAAAAATGCTGTAAGAAAATTACAAGTGAACATTCTTAATGAATGCATGCAAAAGTTCTCAACAAAATATGGACAAACTGAATTCAATAGCCTATTAAAGGAATCATGATTAAGTAGGATTTAAAGCCCTGGGATGCAACGATAGTTCAACATATAGAAATTTATAAATGTGATGTACCGCATTAACAGAATGAAAGATAAAAATTGAAAGATTATCTCAATAGATGCAGAAAAAGAATTTGACAAAAATTCAACATCTTTTTATGATAAAGACTCTCACAACTTGGGTTTAGAAGGAATGTATCTCCACATAATAAATGCCATATATGACATGACCACAGCTAACAGCACATTTGACTATGTGAAACTAAAAGTTTTTTCTCCAAAATCAAGAAAAAGACAGTGGTGCATACTCTCACCACTTGTATTCAACAGAGTACTAGAAGTCTTAGCCAGAGCAATGGGTCAAGAAAAAAAATGCATCCATATGAAAAAGGAAAAAGTAAAATTTTTCCTATTGGGAGATGATATGATCTTATATATAGGTAATCCAAAAGATTCCACCCAAAAACTGTTAGAACTAATAAATGAATTTAGTAATATTGCAAGTTAAAAAAATACATACAAAATTCAGTTGCATTTCTATATACTAACAATGAATTATCTGAAAAGGAGATTAAGGAAATAATCTCATTCACAATAGCATCAAAATAAAATACTTAGGAATAAATTTAACCAAGGAGGTTAAAGATCTGTACACTGAACATTAAAAGACATTGATTAAAGAAATTGAAGAATATTCAAATAAAGGGAAAGATATCTTGTGTTAATGGATTGAAAGAAGTAATATTGTTAAAATGTTCACATTACACAAATAAATCTCCAGATTCAGAGCAATTCTAACAAAATTACAATGAGATTTTTCACAGAAATGAAAAAAAAAATCTTAAAATTCATATGGAACCACAAAAACTCCAAATTGCCAAAGTAATCTTGAGAAAGAATAATAAAACTGAAGGCATCACATTCTTTGATGTGATTATATCTCAAAGCTGTAGTAATCAGGACAGTATAGTATAGCCATAAAAACAGACACATTGAACAATGGAACAGAATCAAGATCCCAGAAATGAATCCACACATATATGGTCAACTAATACAAGAAAAGGTAGTCAAGAATATTCAATGGAAAAAAAATAGTCCTAGGAAAACTGGATATTCACATGCAAAAGAATGAAGTTGGACTCTTGCACTGCTCACAAATAGTAATTCAAAATGGATTAAAGATTTAAATGTAAGACTAAACCATAGAACTCTCAGGAGAAAACATAGGGAAAATATTCTTGACATTGATTTTAGCAATGGTTTTTAAATATGACACCAAAATCATAAGCAACAAAAGCAAAAAGAAATAAGTGGGGACTACATCAAACTAAAAAGCTTTTGAATAGCAAAAGAAAAAAACAGCAAAATGGAAAGGCAAGCTATGGAATAGAAAAAAATATTTGCAAACCATATATCTCATAAGTGGTTAATATCCAAGATATATGATGAACACATACAACTTAATAGTAAAATTAATAGTATTATTAATAATTTGATTAAAAATCACCTAAATAGCCATTTTTCCAAAGAAAACATACAAATGTTCAACAAGTACATGAAAAGATGCTCAACATAATTAATCATCAGGGAAATACTAATCAAAACCACAATAAGATATCACCCCACATTTGTTAAGATGGCTATTACAAAAAAAAAAGAGACAAAAAAAAAAGAAAGAGATAACAAATGTTGGTGAGAATGTGGAGAAAGGGAACCCTTAAACACTATTGATGGGAATGTAAATTGGTATAATCATTACTGAAAACAATATGGAGGTTCTTTAAAAATTTAAAAATATGACTATATATGTATATATTATGTATATATAATGTATATATATACACATTTTATATATATACATTATACATATATATGTATATATATGTATATACACATTATATATATCTATATATATATAATGAAATCAGAATTTCAAAGTAATATCTGCACTCCATGTGACCTGCAACATTATTCGTAAGAGTTAAGATATGGAAACAACTTAGATTTCTGTTGATGGATTAATGGATAGAGAAATTGTAGCATACATATATAAAATGGAATATTATTTAGCTATACATAAGAAAAGGAAATCCTGCCATTTGTGAATACAAGGATGAACTTGGAGGACATTATGCTAAGTGAAATTAGCTTGACAGAGAAAGACAAGTACTGTATGGTATCATTTATATGGAACCCCAAAATGTTGAGCTCTTAGAAACAGACAGTAGAATAGTGGTTTCCAGTGAATGGGAAGATGGAGAAAATGGGGACATAATGGGCAAAAAGTACAAACTTTCAGTTATAAGATGAATATATTTTGGGGATCTAATGTACAACATGGTGACTACAGTTAATAATACTGAATTGTACACTTGAACTTTGTTAAGAGAGTGTTCTCACCATGCACACAAAAATGACAACTATGTGAGGTGATGCACATGTTAATTGATTGTGGCAATCATTTTACAATATATATCAAAACATTGCATTGTACACCTTAAATACAATTTTGTCAATTATACCTCAATAAAACTAGGAAAAGTAGTCCTTTCCTACATCAATTCTTGCCATTTGGCTTGCTTTGGTTAATGAGATATTAAAAATGTAATATAAATATAGGCTTGAAGAAACATTCGAGCATTGGCACATGACTTCTTGGTGCTCTCAGGATCCTGCCATCACCAATATATGAATAAACTTTGAATATCCTACTGGTAGAATAAAAATCATGTCACCCAGTCACTCTTGTCAATAGCCAGCCTACTGCTAGACAAGTCCGTGAGGCCATCCAAGCCCCAGTCGACTGGTCAACTGGCTTATTTCATGAGTCCAGCCTAGATCAAGAATCACCTAGCAGAATTGTGAGATCAGAAAATAGCTTGTTACATAGCAATAGGTAGTTGATAGAAGGTGGTGATGGATGGTGAGAAAGAATAAATGGATTGATGGTTTGGGGATAGGGAAGTGTTGGTAAAGTGGGAGTTAAAAAAATTACTTGCGAAGATATAAAAAATTCTTGAGATTGATGGTGTGTTAGCTGCACAACAATGTAAATATACTTAATGAAAGGGAATTGCACACTTAAAAATAGTTAAAATGGTAAATTTTGTGTTATGTATATTTTACCACAATTTAAAAAATAAATTGAAATAAAGTAAAAAAAATTAATCACTATAATCCATTATATTCCATCACATTCCTATTAATAATTGACACTGTCTACATAGAAAATTGTATGTATAAAAAATGCCATGGGGTCTACATAAAAGTTTCTACAATTAAGTGAGTTTAGCAAGACTGTAAGCTAGAAATTCAATAAACAAAAATTAATTGTATTCCATACATGTTTCAATTTTTTCATGTCAACAATGAACAAATTGAAACAGAAATAAAGAAAACAATAGCAATTTCTATAGCTCCAAAAAATAAAATACTTATATACAAATCTAAAATTCATGTGTAAGCTTAAATCTACAAAATTCTGGCTTGAACTGCAAGTTTCATAGCACTCCACTACAAAGTACCTATACTTAGTGGTTAAGAGCAATGTGAGCCGACTCAAAATGCCTGTATTGGCATTTTGGCTCCATCCTGCCTTCTGCCTTGGAATCTGTTTTCTCTTTTGTAAAATGAGATTAATTAGTCGAACCTTCTTAATAAAGTTTTATCACATGTATGTAAAGTACTTAGTACATCACCTGGCGTATAGTAGATGCTAAAGAAACAAGGGTTATTAACCACTTCGAGATAGTTTCTCTGCTGGTAACAGAAATGACACCTGCGCTGTGAAGTGTTTACGACAGTATGGGACAAATATGTTCTTTAGGCTGTATGTCAGTATTTCCACAAGGAACACAAGTCTTTGGGGTTCTTATTTGGTTATAGAAATGGATGAAGAAATTTGAATTTAGGTCTGTTTGATATAAAACACACCATTCTCCTCAAAACCTCACGAGTGTGTGTGTGTGTGTGTGTGTGTGTGTGTGTGTGTGTGTGATGTTCATTTTCTAAAGGGATATCCATGAATATTTTAAAATTCTATTAAGATTTTTTTATCAAGATTGTATGTATTATAAATATACTATATATGTATAGTTTCAAAAACAAGAAATAGCTGTCAAGATTAGGAATAACAAGAAGAGAAGGAGAAAATCAGAGGAAAAAATCCCCTGTAGTAACTTTTCTGAGCATAGCAACTATGGTTAGCTCACTGCATTCATGCATTGGTGAAGCAGTAGCAGAAATTACAAGCACCCTGGCTATTATCACACATGTAGATCACCTCGATTACTTTAAGTGATGTTGCTTAATACAATGGACAACAGCTCTTTAAAACAGGCAAAGCTCTTTTCCAAGTATTGACGTCAGCAGGGCATTGTAATTGTTCCTCTCCATAGCTCAACTGCCACTACAGTCACAAATGTCCCCTGCATGATGGAGACTGCTGCTTTCCACACAGCAGCACAGACACACAGAAGCTTCCCTCTAATGACCTTTGCCTTTAGCTTGTTAGCTATGTACATCATTTCCAGTTAGAGGTGTAGGACAGTTGGGGGATGTGGTTCAGGGCGTATTTAGGTGTGTTCCATCTTTTTTCTCACTTGAGTTTATGAAATTCATTTCAAGAAAAGAAGCTTGGAATAATTCAAACCGTATCAATTCACCATGGAGATGTGCCCCTATTCAAAACAGAGGGCTGCCTACCTAAATAGTTTGATTTTTAGGTGAGAATCAGAAAGCCCTTTTCCTGACTTCAATTCCTTTTCCCACTATTTCTGACATGCTGCTAGAAATATCAAGGTTTTAAATCTGGCTGAATATTTCCACTAGATATAATCTATTGGTTCTTTAGCAATGAACAGTACCTAACGAAAAAGGGACTCAAAGAAAACAAGTTTTAATGGGAACATTAAAACAGAAAAAGGCATTGGAAGCAGCAAAGAATCTATGAGTGTATTTAAAGGTGCAGGATGGAGAGGAGAGAAGTTACAGAAAGGAGAAGGACTCAAATAAGAACAGACGTTACTAAAAACAATTTTGCCTGCTCCATTAGAAGAAATTTAACTGGTCTTTCTAAGATTCAGTAATGAGACAATTATTCAATAATTAATTATTTTCTGTGTCCTATCTTATTATCACACTTGGAGTAATCTTTGTTGAACAGGAAATTCTGAAGATTTTAGTTTTTAATGATTAAGCAGAATATATCATCATTTTGAAGTTGGTTATCTTAATGTTGCCCTTATTCACCACAAGCAAGACATGGAAAACTGTAAAATTTTTCTGTTTCTTTTCCCCGCTGGCCATGTTCCCATCTTCATAAAGATGCTTCCAGAAAGACCAAACTCAAATCATGTCCCGGATGTGACCAAGACTGGAATATTATCTAGTATCTGTATACAATGCTAGTTTTCTAAGAGAAAACTTACTAAAATAGCTCTGGAAACTTTGGAAAGTCTGACTGGTTTTCCCACTGCATTTGAGGACTGTTTTGCCCTGACTGAGATCTGTACATGCTCTGCCATTGTGATAACTGGCCGAGGATAACTGTACATGTAAAATAAAGAGATGACATCTTCATTTCCTGCAAAAACCTTTTTGTATAAACTGTGTTAAACCTTTGCTGAGTTAAAATAAATACTCTGGAGTCTAAGGTGGCAGCATTTCTTTCTGCAGTGTCTAGAATAACAGTAAACTTCCAGCAAATGTAGACTTCTCAGGCACAGCCAGAGCCACCAGTTTCCTCAAGAAAAGGAGAATTTCTTCACTTCAAGAAGGCTTTAGTGTGAATGTGGATAATAAACCATGTAATAAAACCCCTGGTTGTACCTCAGCTTCTGTTTAGGGTATAGTTAACAATGTGAGCTCTGGAGTCAAAGAGAACTGAGTTTAAACCTCATGAGTCTGGACAAATGATTAACTCAACTCTGTTTCAGTTTTCTCATCTGTGAGATGGAAGTAAATAACAGAATGTAAAGCACTTTAATGATGTCCTGGAAGGGCTAACTAAACGGCAGATATTATTATTATTATAGTTGCTCTTGATGTTTGCTATCATTAACATAATTATTATTCCTTAAATAGGTATCTCTTTTTGATGTGCTCCATAGAGCTGGAGCCATCTCACCAATTAGGCGGGGTAGAAAACTAAACAGCACTCTAAATCACTTAGGGCCAAGACAGCGATTAGGTTTTCAGCTCAATATGCTGATTAATTGACAGTAGCTTCCTGAAAGGTTATGTGGACGAGAGTGCTAAGGCTGCTGATGAGATTAGCAGAGCACCATAATCGATTATTAATGTCTGCCCTAAGCATGGGAAGGAGAAGGGTAATACTCTGCTTATTGGCCAAACTTGGCCTAGGTGCTATAAACCATGGCTCAGGTTCTTCTCGCTCCTTTGAAATAGTGTGGAAAGCGCAAACATTCCCCTTTCTGATTACCACAATTCTAATGCCCTTGATATTAAAAAGTAGCAAGCTATAACCCAGTTCAAGACCAAACCCTGAAAGATGAAGTTTTTGAAAATAAAATTGGTTTAGAGTTTCATAGCTTCCTTCTGGGAACATTATTTGGCTACTAGACATCATAATCTGAGTAACATGGTGGTCTCCTCTTCCCCAATAATGATGATCATGGCTTTATATTTTCAGAGCACTTAATTTATAAAATGCTCTTGCATCCATTAGGGCACTTTATATTCAACTATTTGGCACATGACAAGCACAAAAAGAAGTGAAAGCAAATTGGTGTTGGGTATTTCTTAAGTCTTATTTCAAGTTCATTGATGATTCCAACACATATGTTTTGTTTCCAAAGTGCTGGCATTTCACTTCCAGGGTAATGGTATCTGCCTCTTGCTGCGAGCCTCCTTCTGGTTTCTTGACTCTTTAATTTATTTTCCTTTCATTTATGATCCTTCCCCATGTAATACATGTTTGTCCATTGTTAAAATATTGCCCTCATATTGTGCAGCATGCCCAAGTATTTCCTCAATGAGTCACTTATGGATTGCAGGGCCAATTCTGTTCTCAAGACAAAATGCCAAGGCTAAGATTAGTTCCAGTTTGTATTAATAATTACAGATTCTTAAGGCTTAGAAACCCCTAATTGCTGCAAAGGTACCAAAATGGTCTAATGGTGGCCTGTGTAGAAGGCAGGCTCTCATTTCTTTTCTGTATCAAAGGGTTGTTTTTCCTGTCCTCTTACATAGCTTCTACTTTAGAAACAAAATCCATTTCTCCCACTCATCCAGTCTCAAGAGATTTGGAACTATTTTGCAATAAAAGATGTGCAAGGTTGACCCTCCCTGCCCACACTGCTCTATGCTCAAATGGGTTGAGTCAGTATTTCCTCTCACCCTAATTCAGCAATGGGCCAGTTAGTTTTGTCTGATAGATGAAGATCCAATTAAATGATCTTCAGACTTCAACTAACGAAGAAAAAGTTACACAATGATTTGATTAATGGAATCAAAGAACACTGGGGAAGCTGATAAATTCAGACCCTAAAACTTCTTTCCTTCATAGCAACATTTTGGAAAGTTTTCATAGTGGAGAGATTTGATTGTATTATAAAACTTTGAATTCTATAATAAGGGAACTATGCTTTCTTTTTTATTGATTATATGGTAATCTAGATGGCTCAAAATTCCTTAAATGAAAAAATAAAAAACATAATTTATTATTGATATAATTTCAAAGTCCAACAAAAAACCATTAAGGCTACTTGACCCTTTATCTCTTGCATAATTGTTTTCACTGAATTAGGGTTTGGTATTATAGACTTGGTATACTTTAAAAGGTGCTACATGAAACAACCATATGAAATCTAATTTTGCATTCAACGTGGGGATTTGAATATATTTTTCAACATAACTCAGTGTATCTCTACGGTGCTCTGTCTGAGACATTCTTGAACTAAGTTCTATGGAAAGCAGTGATTCCCTTGAGGAACTGATATGTTTTTCTCCTCAAGCACAATGACAAATAATAACTGATCAAGTATCTCTTTTTTATTGTGGTTTTGCCTATTAGGAAGCTCAAATAAAGATGTGTGGTTCAACTTCATTATGAAACTTAATATCTATAGTGAGATTTAGAAATGGCTTAAATAATACAGACATGTAATATCTCATTAATAAGAATACTAGTGGAGGAGGCGGGGGATTACTAGCACTGGTGCAGCTGTTCATAGATGTCATCAAAAACACAGGATTTTCCTTTCTATTTTTTCTATCCTATCATTTTTTGCTATGATTTTCAATCTAATGCTTTCTACCCCATGTCACATGAAGGCTGCCATATGACAAGGTCATATGTTCATATTCAGGAAAGGAAGAAAGAGAAGTGTTGGATCAGCAAGTTTTTTTTATCCCTGTTCATCTTAAAAGTAATCAAAAGCTTTTCCAGAATTAATCTACTTATAGCTCATTGGCATTTCTGGATCACATGACTACCCAACAAAGTCAGAGTTATGTTAGCCAATTATCATAGGAACCTTAAATCTAAAGAATTGAGAAAAGTTTAAGATATAGCCCCTGCTTTCTTTCTATAAATTTAGCCTCTAGTTGAAAGGCAATTCATATATAAAAAATTAAATAATAATGAGACAATAATAATAATAATATAAATCAATAACATGTGAGGTACATAAGGCATTCATCATGAAATATCAGGTGAGTGGTCTAGAGCAGCATTTCCAAACCTTTTTGGCACCAGGGACTGGTGATCCTGTGAGAATCTAATGCCTGATTATATGAGGTGGAGCTGAGGCAGTGATGCTAGCAGTGGGGAGCATCTCCAAATAGAGATGAAGAAGCCTCTCTTACTTGCTTGCTGTTCACCTCCTGCCATGTGGCTCAGTTTCTAACAGGCCACACACCAGTACAAGTCCATGTCCCAGGGGTTGGGGACCCCTGGTCTAGAGAGTAAATGTTTATGGATCTAGCCAGTAGATAGGTAAATATAGATGGAAGATCTAGATAGTAAATTTGATCCTCACTATGATTTAAAATGAACAGCATGAGTTTTAAGAAATAGGAAGAGTTTGATCTAAATCTTATAAAGGAATAAAAGAGATAATTAAATGTCATCATCTTCTTTTATCATCAAGCCCCAGAACTACATGTGTTCTGAAGTAATTTTTTTTACCTGCAAATCTTCTTCCCATCTTCTTCAACAGATAATCAACTTTGGATTGTAGAGATTTTTTTGAGGGTCTGTGACCCATTAGCTACCTGAAAATCAGGAGTTTAGTGATAAGGTAAAGTAGCATGAACAGAAGTAGGTAGCTGGTGTAATAAACTAATAAATAAATATATCTGGAGGGCATAAGAATTGGAAGGCTTAGTGGAGAAAGGAGAGCAGAAGATTTGAAGCCTGAGGTCCTGGGGTCCAGTTCCAGTTGAACTTGGGCAATCTAACTTTTTAAGTATTAGATTTTCTCAGAAAAATGAAGATGATTATTTCTACCATGTTGACTTGTAGAGATTATATAAATTAATATCCTAGAAAGTACTGTATAAACTTTAAAAATGCAGTACAAAATATTATTTAAAAGTAATACTCTTTTCAATGAAAGGCTTCTTTATAAAGATTTGATTTCTATCACTATCAAAATTCTCATCTAATAATTAGGTTCAACGCTTGTCATTGACTTCACACTTGGTGTTGGGGATCAAAGTTGACAAGTTCACTTAGTCCAGGGCTAGTAAGTACAAAATGGTCTTTGGAATAGCAGGCAAATATTAGGTTCTCTGGTTCTTTTAGGGATTGGCCGACTCCCCCTCTAAGGCCTATCGACTTAGAGAAAATTCTTAGATGTTAGGATGAGTGTGGTTCATTATAGGTATGTACATCACACTGGCTCAAGTAGAGTTCATGTCTTTGTTAAAAGTAGGTTTATAATGGAGCAAGATCTTACCTTTCCATTTTGAGAAAGCCTGACATAACATCTGTAAAAATGATATGAACCTCCAAAGAAAGCTTTTGGGATAAGGATAGCAGGTGATGTTCAACAGTGATTCAAGCTCCATTTGCTAGATTTATTCATGGAAACCTTAAAAATAATTTTGGGAAAAGCCAAGTAATGACCATCCTGTAACTCTCACACCACCAGCCTCCTGAAATAACTAACAGAAATAAGAAAATGGCCTATTCATATATTATAAAGAAACCACCATATGGAGCATTAAGTATGAGACAGGATGCAGGAATTTTCTTCTAATATTAATGTTGTAAATTTGCAATAGAGGAAAGAATAATACACTAGCAAGTTTTAAATAGAACTGAGCAGGTCTCATCCATTCTATTTTAGAGAAATCCAATGAAGTGTGTACTGGGTTTCCAAAATTGTTGTAGTATATGTTACATGGAAACTCATGGATGCTCATCTAATTGGACCCACCCCACTGGACCAATGGGAAATGTTAATCTTGCAGACCATGAGAGGCTGTATCCAAGTATATGTCCAGTGTATTTGGTTGTTACAGTCTTAGCGTCAAATTCCAGACATGGTACTCATTCTCATTATTGTTTGTTGATCCTATTATTTAGCTGGAATAAAAGACTTTAAACAAATAGTCCAGATGGGTGACTGACACCAATAATGTAGTAGAATAATTATTTTAAAAAATCTTAAGTGCATTTAAGCCATTAGTTTCTTGGACATACTAAAATTTACAGTTCTATTTCTGGGAAACAAAATAAAATTTTATATTTATTGCATTACTCTGTGATACTCTTCATGAATTAATAATTCTCTAGGGACCTTGGGGGAATAAGATTAACCTGTTCTTAGGCACTTCGTAGATGCCCAAATCTTACATATTGCATCTGGTTAAATCCTCATAGACAGTCCAAAGGGTAGGTGTTATTATCATTTTTCCATGAATAAAGTGAAACCTGCACAGGTGAAACAACTGACTCAAAATTACTAAGAGATGGAGTTGGAATTCTAAGTAGAACTCACTAATTACACAGTCCTTTCTCTTCAATGACTGCAAAAATTATACTTTTCCCCTTATAGCATGTTGTCTCTGAATATATTATTAAGAATTCTTACACATATATACGTTTGTGTGTGTGTGTGTTTGTGTGTGTAGATAGATAGATAGATAGATAGATAGATAGATAGATAGATAGATAGATAGATAGAGTCGCCTTCTTATCACTGCAATGCCTAGGAAATAGGCTTAGGAGGAATTCTGACCAATTGGAGATTCTAATTAACTAAAAGTTAATGTTTTCTTTAAAAATCTTGTTGAAACAGTTCCTGAAATGATCCGTTCTCTTCCTTGGCTTAGCAGAATATGGTGACTAAAAGCAACGTTTCCTCTGATCATGCCATAGTCTTGACCCTATCTTTGCTCAAATATCACCTAACCAAGAGCCTTCCTATGAACATGCTTGGTTAAAAAAAAAAAAAATTACTCCTCATTTTTTCTTCTATCACCCTTGCACTGCTTTATCTTTTTCTCATAGCACTTATCATTAATTGATAAATTACATATTTATTTGTTTACTTTTTATCTGCCTCTCTGAGAACTTAAGCTTCATGAGAGAAGGGCCTTTGTTATAACCAGAGTTGTTTCTTCAGGGCCTAGAACAGAGCCTGGAATGTAGTTGGTACAAACAATTTTTATTGAATAAATTAAGGAATGAATCTGATTAAATATTAGTTCTAACCATTTCATCCTGTTGCCACAAATAGATTGGGCTGAATTTATGTCTGTGTGACACCCTGTCATTCATTATTTGGCACCTAAAAATAGGGTTGTTTTTAATAAAGCCATTGCCACATTATCTGTTTCTTTCTCATACAAACAGACACAGAGCAGCCAGTTACATAAATTAAGGTTCTGGTAAGTTGGAATTAGTCCATCAATGTTCTATAATTTGAAGAAAAGAATTTTTTGTGTGTGTGCTCTATTTTTTACACTATGCATTCTTTTATGCTGAGCATGTACCATTCACTCTTAAACAAAGAACATAAACTTTGAAAACTACTCGATTCTAAAGAAATCAAGTTCCAATTTTCTTAATGTTCTCTACAGAGATTCCTGAAAGGGGAGTATCCTTAGAGAAGATATCCATTTGCAGTTTACTTTCTCACAGCCTTTCTGGCCGTTGCCCGCACAATCACTACCTTCCTATATAACCCTGGTTAACTGTCTTTTTTCTCCCTCTTGTATGGAGGGTAATCAACATGCTGTTTATAAAAGACAGAATGAAGATGACTGAGTAGTCAGGGATGTAGAAAACCTATTCTGAACAGTCTATATATATTTGGTAGCTGAAACGAAGACTTTCAGTGGTGAATCAAGTAAATGGAGTTATCATATCAAAGATGCATGTGTCTTTTGAGTATAAAACAGGCCCGAACTGCTACATTCTTAATTGCTGTCTTCAGGGTGTAAGTCCAATGTATTTGGAAGCACTGGTGAACCTTCAGACTGTCTGAAAACCTTACCATGAGACTGAATGATAATGAGAGGGATTTACATGGTGTTAAGAGCTTGGGCCAGATGACCTTGAGCATGAATCCTGGATTTGCCACTTACTGGTTGGGTGACCTTGGGCAAACTTCACTGTACAATAAATGTGGGTCATGGAACTCTAAAAGTAAGCACATAAGGTTATGAACAGTATGTTTTACATTGCTAGGCCTTGAAGAGTGCCTAGCATATGTTAGGTGTTTAATAAATATTTGCTGAAAGCAAAATATCTGGCTTAAATTGCATCCATCAGAGTCTCTTTTTCATTGATCTGGAATTGGGCCCAAAGGGACTAATGTAAGCAGCAAGTACTACAACTATAAAGTCTTATCGTTTCAAAAGCTGAGGCTCTAATATCAGGAAAGTGATTACAGATCACTCTGTGAACAAAAGAGTAGGGTCAAGAAGAGAGAAAAAGGGAAATTTTCATTCCTCCCATTTTCAGAACTCTCATTCTACTAGCTCTCTTTGCTTAGGAGACTTGAGTGCATTTCTGTTTTTTACAACCAAATGATCCCTGACTAACACAGAAATGTCCTTCATAAGAGATATTTGGGTCCTAAAAGGCAGAGGTAGTGCTAATGTGCCTTTTAATACTTGTATTTCAGAGTCTACCACAATTATCTATAAATAATACATATATATATATATACATTATATATATGAGATACAAATTTATATATATATATATGTATATATATGAAAAATTAATAAAAAAAGTTCAACTTGAAAGTTAATTCCAATAATGTAGATGCAGAAATCTCTAGTTTACCCTCCTAAGGCTATATGTCTCTTTTGTACTCCCTTTAGATTTTTTTCCATAGTCTAACTCCTTTCAGGCCTCACTGAATATTGTCCTCAGCATCTTTGCATAGGATGCATTAAAAGGTTATTTAAAAATGAAATCTTCTCAACACCAAGCAGAACTCAAATTCTGATGAAGAGAAAATGGAGTAGTGTTTCTAAGCGTTCTATGTCAAAATGCGAATGTCTATTGCCCAAAGGGGCCAGTTCCATCTTTAATAGCATGATAGGCTTTACAAATTTATATCTTCAAAGAGCTAATTTAAAATTATTTTATGGTTACCAATTTTTTTTTTACTCTTGAACCAGTAGTATGGTTTTTGTATCAACAAATAAATTGAAAATTCTGCTCCTAAGTATCAAAAGCGATTATTTTATAGAAGAAAATTAGGGCTTATAACATATATTGTCCTATTAGATAATTTAATCTATACTTGAATCCATGATTCCATTCCTTCATCTCATCTACCTTTAGAATTTCATTTTAATGGTTTGTTGGCTTCATCATGTGTCTTGTGATGCAAACTGCCCCTCTTCCATCAAAGACCCCTTCTAATGATAATCCTCTAGGAGTTTTTTTTCAGTTAATTTTACCATGCTGTTGGTTTAATGATATATTTTCCACCAGAGATGTAATCTCTCTATCTTTGCATTAATATTTTTTCAGTTTTTGCATGAGTTACCATTTAAATATCATCATTTATTACATTTTGAATAAAGTATTCACAATGATTGTAAAATTAGTTATCCATATTTTGGGCTCTTATGTATCATTCCTTAATTGATCTCCTCTCCTCTCATTGTCACCCCTTGCTCTGGGTTCGCTGCAATTAGTGAGTGAGAAATCTTTAACAGAAAGAGGAGAACAATTGATATTACCCCAGAGTCTTCTATACCCTGACAAATAATAACAACTTAAAATGCTATATTGTATTAGATTGCTTTTCAGGGCCAGTTAGCCATACTAGCTGAAAACTAGGACAACAACACAATAATGTGACCATTTGAAGGTTAAATCAATTGTTTCCACTTGTCATCACTTTTGAGAACTATTTGACCCAAACTGTACTTAATTTGATTGCAAAAGTCTCTATACTTATAGTCTGAGGAGAAATGAGTTTCCACTTTCCAAGCAAGAGAAATAAAAGCTTAAAGTAGGGCCATGCTGTTAGTAAGCTATGATTTTGAAACCTTGAGACGTGGCTCAAGGATGGACATACAGCCCTAGGAAAGATCAGATTTTCTGTTCTGTTCTCAGATTCAACACTTGCAACCTCCCAACAGAGATATCCCCTCTTGCTATGCATGGAGCCTAGGCATAGGTATAAATCTGCTTCCTCTGGTGCTCCATGATGGAAAAAGCCCAAGTTGAAACAGTTTCTGCCTTGAAAGCCCAACGAACAAGCAGCATTATGATTCTGTTCAGTCCTAGATCAAAGTTTTTATGTTTAGAACTATTTTGCTCTTCCATATGTGGATTGGACCTTCAGCAGATGATCAGGAGGCAGTTTTGGTTTTCCCTGACAAATGACCCATCTTTGTTGAATTCTGGGTAGTCAGGGACATATAGGAGGTATTTGGGAGAGAGTCCCAAAGTGAAATAGAATTCCTAGTTTGAGAAACTGACTAGTATGAGGTCTCATAGGAGGCAGAAGTGGTAATTCCAAAATGCCTTTGTTTATTAACTTGTAGGGGCACCTGCAGCATTATCAGCACAGCCATGCCAATCAGTTCCTCTGGAGAATTTGAAAAATCAGAGCTGAGGAAAAGGGGGCAGCCTCTCTCAGGTGTCAGGAGCTATAAGAAGAGAGATTTAGATAGTCACGTTTCCCACCCCAAAGAAAAACCTGGTTCACTATGGGAGCAAGTGAAACTGACTCAGAGAGAGACCAGATATAAGGATGAGGCCAAAGAGCCCAGTTACCCATCCAGCCCTTGGTTCCCATTGTTCCTGAGGTCCAGAGGCAGGTTTTCTTTTTCTACAGTTTGTTGTTCAACTATTTCTTTGATTATATAAAATATCCTCATAAACCTTTCAATTAACTCCTCTTTCCTGGACTAAGCTATGTCCAGTTGGGTTTTTGCTAATTTGCACTCAAGAATCCTAATTATACATATATGCTTGGGAGTTTAAAACCAGACATCAATCAAGCCATTCTAATAATATCTGGGACCAGAGATGGTTTGCAATTAGTCCAATTATAATTTTTCCCAATCTGCCAGCCACAATTAGGAGAGCTATAGGCAGGAACCACAGGTTTCCTGTTCTGTGTTAAGGGTTAGAGTACAATTTCAACAGGAAGTTTCCAGATCAACTCTTTTATACTTAGACACTTGTTCAATAACACATTCTCATGGCCTTCCTTCTACTGACTGAATACAAATGGTCACTGAATAAAAAAATGGGCAGAGCCAAACCCCAGATGTTCATCTAAATATCTCTATTTTTTCTCCTTTTTCCCATTAGATTCTATTTTTAAATAAGGCTTTTACTTTTACACGTAATAAATACTATCTTTGGATCCTTTAGAATATATGCTTCCTAATTTTATAACTTTAAATTTCAATAATGGCTGATGACATTAAACCATTTCACTTCTCATTCCCCATATTTCTGGAGCATTCCATAGGCCCAAATATTTTCAGCTCTTAACATATTCATTTCTATTACTACATCACTGGTACCTTCCAAATTCTCCATCACAGGTACCTGACACAGAGTCAGCCCTCAAAAGCCAATTGTTGAGTGAAAAAGCAACCCTGCAAGTGTTGAAGAAACCTTGTGAATTGATTAATTCTTCTCTTCCACTAGGTGGTGCTGGTTAACATGTTGTTTGCCTTGAAGGGTTTAAAGGCTTAAATCTGTCACCATTTGGTTGGCCATAGTACTTGATGAGAGGAAGCAAGTTTATTTGTCGAAGCCAGGAATTTCTGAGTCTCTGCTAGGCCTTTTCCTCTGACTAGATGTGTGGGCTTCTTAACTTCTTTATTCTTAAATAGGGCTTATGGCTCTTTACCTAGATGTGTCAGAGTATGTGGTGAGGTATTCTGCTCTCTCCTGAAACTTCTCAGGGACAGTGTTTTAAAAAACTAGATGGGAAAGGGGTTATTTTGCTAAGAGAGAAAAGACATAGGTTTGAGCAACCAATACTGGACGTCTCACTATTACCCTGGCCACTGGTCATTATTATTTGGTTTGCAGGTTATTGGTGACCCTGATGCTCTCTTTTTTTGTCCGTGATGTTGTATTTTAGATATAACTTTTCCTTTCAAATGCAAAAAGTACTTTTCTAGAATAATTTTTTCATAAACTTACAAAGGAATCTTTTTTAAAAACTCGTGTTTGGGCAGGACAATGTCTAATGCAGTAGCATTCTATTTATTGGGTATCATCTACGAAAGAGGTGTTGCATACCAGCAAACTTTCCAGATATTCAAAACTTCCTTTCTGTGTTAAATCTTTTGAAAAATTTGCAGGATTGGAGTAGATGAAAATAGTCCTAAAATGGATTATGCATGCTGTGCTTTCTTAAAGATGATAAGCTAAATTTAATTTATTTAATAGCTCATAATCACATTTATCTATCTATCTATCTATCTGTCTATCTATCTATCTATCATCTATCTATTTCTGCTTTACTTTCCTCTGCCTTGACTTCATGCACACACCTGCCATCTCCCCAGTGTAGGTATGAATGAACGCTGGAGGGATAAAACCAACAGATTTGTGCTAAAGATGTGAGTGTAGATGAGCAAGTAAAGCCTGGATGCCAACTTACCAATTCATATTACAACTCAGAGAAATTCTACCACCATGCCCTCCCATTGGGTGCCTATCTACCATATGACCTTTATCTTGAAGATTCTCCTTTCACCTTCACCTGCTCCCAGGCAGACTCAAGAATGGAAGAGGGAGAAGGCAAGTCTGCTATTGAAATCTCCATTAGCCAACCATCTCTAAATTATCCAAGATCTTTTATCTTGTTGGTCAGGTCCTCAATAACTTCAGCTGATTTTTTCATTCTTATGATAGGTCTTTAACAGGCCCAACATCATGACCATTTTTCCAAGGATCTGGATACTGTAGAAAACAATCAAATATTGATCCATGGCTAGACCATGTTACTCTGATGATTGACTATACTATTATATAAGAGGACTACCTGTGAAGCACATCTAGGTCAGTCTTCTGGCCTAGTTCCCCACTATTGAATTGGAAGTTTTAAAAAGCTCTAGAGAACTCCATGGATATTGTCCTTCTTGTTCTTTTCTTCCTTCCTTCTTTTCTTCCTTTTTTTCTTTCTTTCTTCTTTCCTTCCTTCCTTCCTTCCTTCCTTCCTTCCTTCCTTCCTTCCTTCCTTCCTTCCTTTATTCCACAAGAATGGACTGAGATCCTTCTACATACCAATCACTGAAATACAATCATGAAGGCAAGATTTCTAACTTTGGTCCATGAGCACTGGTTTTAGTGGGGGGCGGGGTGAGGATATTTCCTGAGGTTGTATGCAAATCTCACCATGTTTGTGCTTTTTTTTTTTTGAGAGAGGATTAATAACTTTTACCAAAGTTGCAAAGAGACCATGATCAAAAGAATTTAAGAGCTGCTACTTTAGAAAGAAAGAGGGAGAAAGAAAGAGAGAAAGAGAGAGAGAGAGAGAGAGAGAGAGAGAGAGAGAGAATTCCTGCTGAAAGATTTTTATTGTTTGATGGAAAGCCAAGGAATGAAGGTGATTTCAGCTGAGCTGAACTTGAATCATCTCACTTTCCCTAAAACCATTTCCAAGTAGGATTGAGATTCTAGAAAGTATACTAATGAATGCTTTTTTCTTCTTCTTTCTTTTTTTCCTTTAATGGTGAAGAAGCCTATTGCATATTGATTTTATTAAATTAGCCACTGCCTGTCCCCCAACCCAACTCTTCCCCAGGAGACATTAAGCAATATCCTAATCAGGCCACATGTGGAGCTGGGCAGTGTCTGGTCTTCCTGTGAAGTAGGTAAGGCTTGGCTTCAGTGCTCCCTTCTTCTGTTCTCCCTCCTGAACCCCCATCCTCTAAACATGTCTCTCCCCTCAAGGCCTATCCTGTGCCCCTTTCTTCTTGTTCTTCTTCATTCTTACTAAAGGATTAATTAATCCCAAGGTGTTGGTTGATGAAGGAAGAAAATCATGGTTACATTTCAAATAATTAGCCAATAAATTTGAAAAAGCTCTTCAGAATTCAAAGGAATGAAATTTTGATGGCTGAGTGACTGTTAGAGGAACTGGTATTTTGAAATACTAGAGACTCCAAAATCACACAATGAAGGTGCCTGCTGACTCCCAAGTGAAGTGTATACTCAACAGGCTGGAACCATAACAATGGGCCATGACTTCTGGAGATTCACTGGGCCTCTTTGATTATTAACTTCTTTCTCTGTCAAATAAGAGGATTGGACTAGATTATCTCCAATGTGTCTTCTAACTTCAAAAAAAATATATATATATCAAAGGAGTGAATGAGAATTTAAAAACTACTGAAGAGAAGACTTCGGTTCAATGTACAAATAAACTCCCAGCAAGCAGAAATGTCTAAACACTGAATGGGAGGTAGTGAACACTCTGTAAAGGAGATGTTAAAGGATATGATAGGTGTGATTTCTTTTGTGTTTGCAAACTCATTTGTTCATTCAACAAATACCGAGGATGCCCCTCTATCTGCTATGCACTGATGAGTCAGCATTGAAACATGACACTGACAATTTCTGTCCTTATGTCTGTATTCTAGACTGAGGACCAAGCAGACCAGCTTCTTGTCATTCACCTCTGATCACAGCGAGTCTCAGAATAAGTGCTATCTGAGATTAAATTGTAGTTTTTTTACCTATTCCACCCTCCCCCTTCTTTTTTATTTAACTAACCTCCATTCCAGCCAGAACCCAAGAGTTAGCATGTACAGCATGCCTTCCAACTAAACTGCCTGATAGTCTATGACTCAGCTGTCCAGAGGCGCAGCTGGCTTGGCATTAGTTTTAAAAGACTTCTCTCTCTCTCTCTCTTCCTCTCTCTTTCTCTCTCTCTCTCTCTCTCTTTTTTCTCTCTCTCCCTTTTTTTCCTCTCTCCTCTTCTTTCTCCCTCTCCCTCTCCAGTTAAACAGTATGAATCAAGCCAGTTCCTTCCAGTTGGCCATTGGGAGCACAGAGGGAAACTCCTAGTTCACTGGCTACAGGCTTGGGCTGGGGAAGCAGCTTATAAGGTCAATGTCCCAAACCAAAGCAGACAGCAGTACAAATAAACAGCCATGTGGAGACAGACACGGAGTCAGGAAAATCCCTACATGA
The DNA here is from genome assembly GCA_004027375.1 of Macroglossus sobrinus. Taxonomy (NCBI): domain Eukaryota; kingdom Metazoa; phylum Chordata; class Mammalia; order Chiroptera; family Pteropodidae; genus Macroglossus; species Macroglossus sobrinus. Next base: position 66,874 of record PVKZ01001525.1, on the reverse strand, counting down.
CTAGACTATCAATTTCAGTAGTGCCATGGCTGGGAACATCAGATTAAAGCCCATTGACATGGAGGCCATGACATGCCTGGAATAAGTGGGGTCCTCCAGCCCATCTCTCCTAAGTGATGACATTTTGTTAAAGAAAAAAAAAATTATTTGTGGGATACGTAGGAGTCAGTTTTAGATAATTATAAAAATAATATATTTCCAGGATTTCAGTTACTTGAGGTAGAAAGACAAACTAAATTAGGAAAGAGCCTGAATTGTAGAAGTTCTCAAAAGACAAGGGCAAGTAGAAAGGATCTTATTGGGTCATGTACTAAAAAAGGAATGGGTATTTGAGACCCTAGATGTCCATTTAAATCCTGGTTCCAATTGCAGTTTGCTGTGATAAATGTTACCACAGGCAAATTTGTCATGAAGCTAATGAAGCTTATATTTCAGATTTCCTCTTTTAGAGGGACACAGCCAAGGAAAGCAGCAATGTGTTCATGTAATGGTATGCTCTTATAAATTTTGAAAAAGTAAACTGTTTTGGTATTCTCCAACTTGTATTAATTTCAGATCCATTAAAACCTGTATCCACCCTAGTTCAAAAAGGTATTTGAGGCCTGGGGTGGTGGTGAAGGGGATTGCCTTTGGAATTCACTCTTGTTCCTGTACATTCAGGAATGGAGGAGGAGGTATATAGTAGTGTATGTGTGTGTGTGGGGGGGTCCATCCTTTCATTTCCATTGGTGACTTAAGGTTCTCTTTTCTTCTCCCAGGCCAGGCTCCCTTGGACCCCTCAGAAAAATTCCATGTGTTCCAACAGATACCCAATACCTTTCATATTCATGATCTTCATGATCCTCACCTTGTAAGTTAATGAGTGAATGCATGAACCTGACACAAAGAAAGTATTCAATAAATGTTGGCAGAGATGAACAGATTTTATATACTCAGATAGGTCCCCCTGTTCATGAGTACCCCACATCTTTGGCCATGCCAATTGTCCATGGTGGGCATGTGGCTTAAGCAGGCCTTTCAGAGTCCTTCTCTGGGATATTTTCATTGGAACAGGAGAAAGAGAATCTCTTCTTTCTCTTTCCAAAGATGCAAAGGGTATTAACCCATGGCTGGTGGCAGATGGAATTCTTGCCTTGTGGAAAGACTGGTCTGAGAATGAATGTAGAAAGTTAATAGCCTTCCAGTCCCTAATTTCATCCAGCCCCATTCCATCTTCCTGTGGATTTATGAGCCAATATATTTCCCCTTTCTTCTTGAGTGTGTTGTTGTCTCTTGCAGGCCAAATCATCCTGGCTACTCTTATCTTTTATCTAGAATCATACTGTCATTGAAAAAATTTGTCCAGCTCTATTTCTCTTTTATTAGATCAAGGCTTCCTCTTTGGCATAATCTCTGAAGAATCATGACCTAATATTAATTTTTAATCACTTTTATCAATACAACTAACATGAATGAATTACTACACATTTTTGACACATTCAATTCAGCTACTATATATTAAACACGTATTATGTCCATGGCATTTGGCTCCCATCTGCACTACCTGGAATCTGATGGTGCTTATACTGAAAAATAAACAAGCCATAACTTCTCTATGCTCCATTGCTGAAAAGAAGGAAGAACTCTCAGGCTAACCAATGATAAGTGCCATGTTGATGCTGGATTTAAGATTATCTAAGAGGTTGAAGGGCATTTTGACCATTATAAGTGTCAAAACACAGAACTAGATGTGTTGGGTGTAATGACTTTGGTCTGGCTGAAATTATTCATGAGACAACTATTTCTATTAGGGATATCTCGGGTGGTGAGTTCCTGTATTGTTAGGGCTTTGTAACTACAAGGCATCAATTTTTATTGAGTATACATACATATATACCACAACTCAAAGTGATTTAATTAACACTCAAATTGGTGTTGCTGAGAATAAGATCTTTCAATTAAACAGTTAAGGGTGACTTATAACTAGTTTACAAATAATGTGGATGATTGATTTTTTAATGATAGTGTCAAAGAACTTGAAAGTAGTCCTTTTCAGAAGTAGGTTATATATATATATATATATATATATATATATATATATATTCAATTTGAAACTAAATTTTCACAGAAAGTGGAAAAATTTTATTTCAACTCATTATCTCATTTTCACAAATTATATACTAGAAGATCCAAATTATAGAACAAGTGATAAATGGTAAATTATCTTGAATAGAGTGTTGGGTTAGAATTCATAAATTCTAAATTCTTAGCACTATCTCTAAATTACTGCCATTACCCAGAGCTTCAGTTTCTTCAACTGTAAAATGATAGGGTTGGACTACCTATTAATTACTACTTAGCTAATACATTGCATTATTACTATCCTCTAGGCATTATACTAGCACTTAATATACATTATTATACCACTGTTTATTTCTCCCATTACTAGGTAATACTTTTACTAGGTAATACTTTCCTTTATCTCTTCTGCACATGTAAGGAAACTTAGAGAGATAAAGAAACTTTCCCAAGATCCCATGCCGCAATAGGTGGCAGAGTAAAGATTCAAACTGGATTAGACCAGATTCAGAGCTCACACACTTCACTACTATTTAATAATATTATTATTGGATGATCTCAAAGAGTCTTCCAGCTTTAAAGCACTATTCTTCTATTTCTATGTAACAATCTATTTCGTGATTAACAGAGTTTCATTGTTATTTTAATATATTTGGACCAGATTGTGACAGTTAATTTCCAGTGGATCTAATTGTAATAGAAATGTGATCTCAGACCTATCTATTCAATTATAATTGTCTCAGAATTAATTTTTAGCAAAATTAAGATATATTAGTCAAGAAACCACTAACAGCCATTTGATTCCTAACTTATTCTCTAGTTCATTCTGACCACATTACATTTTTAGACACAAGCCCTGTTTAGAAGGTGAATTCTGTCCTGAAAAGGAAATTAACTACTGTTGGCTCTCTCTCATTTAGCAAAGTCCTAAACCAAACACTCATTTTTTTTTCCTGGTCTCCAAACCCTTAACTCCACCCCAGCCTCCACAAACACTGTCTGATCGTGTGGTCCCCTGGAAAGGGAATGATACTCGAAAACCAAATGATAAGGTATCAGTTCAAGATGGCTGCCTGATCCAAACATTTCCCTTGCCTTCTAAAAGCCCAATGAAATGATGGTAAAACAGTAACCCATAAGAGCAAAGAGAATGAGAGGAACACCAAGACAATACCAGAGATTTCAATTAATGTCTGAAAAACTGAAAAGAATATAAAATTGTAGGACTGTCTTAGACCATCTCAAGGGTATTGGTGCTCCTGAGAGTAAATGATGAGGCAGATTCCTGAGGAGCTGGGCCTGAAAGGGTAGCAAGTCTCATTTTATCCCTGGAGTAAATCAGTGTCCTTCACAATATTTCATAGAATAAGAGAACTGGAAGAGATATTAGAAAATGCAATTTTAAACTCTGCATTGAACAGGTGAGGAAACTGAGGCATACAGAAGTTGAGATTGTCCTGTCACATACTATTACTAGCAGACCTAAAACAATAAACCACATCTCTTCTCCAGTACACTCTCCACTGTATCCCACTGCCTGGTGTCAGATTACCAGGACTGTTAAGGCCTTACAGGACCAAGCCCCTCCACCTTCTCAATTACATGTACTTCTATCACATCACTGCATGAGGTTTGAGAGAAGATTCTGAACTGGGGGTGAGGACACTCACACTCCCCAGGTGTGCACCTGAGTGACTATTGGTTCACTCACCTGTCTTTTATATGTGATCCTGTCTGTGGTATGTTAGGAAGTGAGTGGGGTAGGGCAAAAGCAGACAGGATTGTTCTTAATCTGCATTTTCAGACTTTTTTTTTTCATTTAAAAAATAATGTACAGAAATATTATTTAGCCATAAAAAGAAGGAAATCCTGCCACTTAGGACAACACCAATGGACCTTGAGAGCATTATACTAGGAGAAATAAGTCAGATAGAGAAAGTTAAATCCTGTATGATCTCACTTATATGTGGAATCTAAAACAAAACAAAAACAAAACAAAACAAAAAATAACAAAATCCAAAGACACAGACAAAGAGAACAGATTGGTGTGGGGTGGGTGAAATGGTGAAGGTGGTCAATAGGAACAAACTTCCAGTTATAAGATAAATAAGTCTTGGGGATATAATATAAAGCATGGTGACTATGGCTAATAATACTATACAGTGTGTTTGAAAGTTGCTAAGAGAGTAGATCTTACAAGTTCTCATCACAAGAAAAAAAATTTTAACTATGTGTGGTGATGGATGTTAACTTATTGTGATGATCATTTTCAATGCTGTATACTTAAAACACATATAATATTATATGTTCATTATATATCAATAATAAATAAATAGATAAATGTAATGTATAATTATTAAATTAAGTGAACTCTATCACAACCATCAATAAATTATTCTTTAATATTTGAGCACCTTTTGGGACTCATTACTTTTCATGCTTTGTTTAATATACAGCTTATTAGCTTTATGAATTTATCAAAAATTAGCATTTCTTTAATCATTAAACAATCAACATTCCTTTAAATATCTGTACATATCTCACAAATAAAAAATTTTAAACATATGGATCTATCAAATTAATATTTTCCAAATATTTAAATATTAATTGCTAATGCAAATACATCTAAACATTTGGTTAAAACCACAGTTTTATCAATAAGTCTTTAATATTTAAACACTTAAGAAGAGGACACATACACTACTAAAAGAACAAAACACTGAAACAAAAACTAGTTCCCCAAATGTTAATACCTTCATTTTATTTTCATTTCTCCCCAGGTTTGCCTTCCTAAGGTTTTGGTAATTTTAATATTTTTCTGTCTCATCTGACCAAAGGAAAAGGGCCATTTTCAAAGCCAGTTCTGATTATGGTATCTGGGTAATCAAATAATTAACATTTTGGCTTGCTGCAGTTTCTAAAGTCGTTCTCATTCTCTGGTTGTTTAGACAAGTTCCTCTCTATAATAACATTTCACTTGTTATACATAAGAGTGTCAATTTTCTGTCTTTCATAAAAATTTAAAATTTTCAAACCTTGTACCTTTCTGAAAATGATTTATTTTTTCATTAAGCAGAGCTGGAAGTACCCAATTGTCTTGCCATTTTGATATACTGATTTGGTCTATTAACATTACTGAAAACTAACATAAACCTTACTATTATTTTATTTAATATAAACCTAACCGGTGTCTTATTACACTTATGAGGGGCTTCTAGAGCAGAATTTCACCATAAACATTCCATGCCATCCCTACTGCTACACATGAATTACAGGGGTGCCAGGACAGTGATCCCCCGTACCCTGAACTGCTTGAAACCTGGAGTGTTCAGGAGCCCTGGGGGAAGGAAAGGGCAGAAGGGGATACCAAGCCCAGTCTTCTAGTGTGCCATGAATAAATGTGTCATTAGACAAATATTATCCCTTTGCTCGTGTGCCATGAAATGAAAAGTTTGGGAATCTCTGGACAGGCCAATTTATCTTCAAGAGAGGAGGGATTCAGTCTGTGTGATCATTGCCTTTTGCTACAAAATGAGGCTAATTCATCCTTTTGGAAAACATTGTGACACACCCCTTCCACTTGGTTGGTTAGTTTGTGTGACTACTCTGCCCAATAACTGAGGGATCCTATTTTACCAGTTCTGATTGGTCTGTCTTATTCTGCTTATAGCATCTATTTTCCTCAGAATTACCCTCAGTTCCTTATAATACAGAAAGTAAAAGGTACTTAACTATAAAGTATGGACTAATTTTTTTGAGAAGTGACAAAATATCCATATATGATTGTATTTTCTTAATTTAAAAAATCAATAAGATATTAAATATGGCCTATTATATTAGTCTTCTTTGTATTACAATTACATTTTTATACTCTTTACATCAAGTCTCTCTTTTGTGAATCATTAGGAACAATTTTTTTAGATAGTTGCAACCTATTTTGATTAAATATCATGTAATTTATTTTATTTTGTAGTGTTCAACTCAGTTAACAAAAGCCTTTGTAAGTTGGCTTTTATGTCCTTTGAACATTGCCTCTGACATTTTACAGACATATGCATTCCATCTGGCAGCACAGGCTGTCCCAGGCCCGTCCTGACTTTTCCCTAACCCCAAAACATGAAATCAGCAATCAGCTAACTTCCAAAGAATCTTAATGTCCTTTAGTGAAGAAAAGTAAGAGAGACCCAATCTGGGCACAAGTCTGCACAATGAGAACAGGTGGCAGGAGTATTGACTAACAGAACTGGAAAATACATGTACATTTTAAGGAAGGCTGTGAATTTGCATAGAATTTTGCACTTTAACGTAGTATGTTTTGTTATCAGCTTCTTTTCCCACAGTGTGCGGTTTTATCAGCCACTGCTACTCACTTCCACATTCACAATAGCGGCAACAACGTTCTGTGATCCCATTATCCCCCACTACCATCAAAAATTAATATCTTGTTGTAGGTCTTGTGGGCTTTTTCTCATTAACAAGTCACTTGACTTAGTATATTCATCTTTAAAATAAGAACGATTCTCCAGTGAAAGAACTAAATGAAATATTGTAAAAGGCCATGAAAATGAAAACTATTTTGATTACCTACTCCTACTATATTCTACTCATACACTGTCTTCTTAGGGCTCCAAGAACACACCTAAAGTTTCCTATTTTCTTAACTTTGCTCACGATGTTCCTTCCTGCTAAAATGCCTTCTCTGTTAGTGCCTGCTGAAACTAGGTTCTGCTTGAATGTTGCCTTCTCTGGGAACATTCCCAAGTTTCCAGGCAGGGTGAGTCCTTTCTTTTGTGTGCTTTCGTAGTATCCAATAATTCTGCTTTTTAAAATCACTGAATTATGTAATTTGTGCACACATTCATCTCCTCTAATGAATTTGTGAGGGCAGAGACCACATTTTATATACACGTAGCCTCACACAGTACCTTGCATGAAGTAAACAAGAGATGTTTGCGAAGTTGAATTGAATGTCGATTGGGTTAAATCACTCATTGATTTTCTGTTATTGTGCAATTAAACAAACCAAAAGAGTTATTGATCAGCAAGATGAATAATTATTTGAAACACTACACTTACTCTGATATTGATGCAGGCTCTTAAAATTGAAGAAGTGTGGGCTTCTTAAACTGTGCAACAGAATCATCTAAGGACTCAAAATCTCTGATGATAGAGCAGGCAACCTGCACTTTTGACATTTGCTTGAGTGCCTATCATGCACACCAATGTTTGAGAATCATTGTCTTAAAGAAATTCAGGCCCCCAACTCACCCAATGCCAAAATCATACCCAGAGACCCCTGACAACTACCTGGCCTTCCTTCACGTATCTTCTAATAGCCTCTTATAAAAGCCTTAAAACAGGGTGCTTCTAATGCTCCGGTAGCTACATCTCCCAGGATCTGAAACAAGGTATGTGTGACAAAGTGAGGAAGGAGGTCCTTTTGAAGGCCTGATATTATCTAATAATGACCAGTGAGATTTTAGGATGAACCCCTAGAGGAGCAGCAATTCTGTCCATGTAACTGAGGTATACTGAAACCAATGTGAGATTTGGCACCAGAATAGGCAGATGTGATTTTTAGCATTAATCGCGTGCTGGCTGTGTGACCAAGGGCAGGTTAATAAGTTTCTCTGAATTTTTGTTTTGCTTTCTCTATAAACCTTCTTCACTTTCAAGATGGTAATCAGGACTTTGTGAAAGGCAATGAGATACGTAAAAATGCTTGATTAAACCCCGAAGTGGTCTTTGTTTATTATTATTTCGACAAATGTGTCAGTTTAAAAGGTTCACTCCCAAAACATTTCTTTGACTCTCTCAGCTTCTCCCTGCTGGTAAAGGGGACCTTGGGTGCTGTTTCAATACAGACACAAAAGACATCCATGATACACAGAGGGATCCACCAAGTTACCAGTCACAGTGCACAATGGGAGCAATGGCTGAGCCCCTCTAGTTTTCAGGCATAAAATGGGACTTAAGTTGCACAGATGTAAATGCCCCACACAACCCATGCCGTGGATCGCGTTCCTGTTGTTCAATAACATTGTCCTACTTTGAAGGGTGTTGAGAGCTGCTTTTGTCAAATGCCTGGGCTAATTAATGTTCGATTCGATCTAGAGTGGATATGGGGCACTGACAATATGTAGGGAGCCATACAGCTCCGAACAAGCACTTGAAAAATTAAAGGAGACCATGTCATTTGTTGAATTAGAAACAGCCCTTTGTGACGGCTTAGATCTTCCCTCTGCTGCAGAAGGCACAGTTTTATCCCACTTATTCATCGCTCAGTTACTCCTTTCTGTAGGCCCACAGCTCCCAGAGCACCTTGTACAGGTAGTCATTCAGTATGCCTTGAATTGAATGTACTATACATTTTAACTCAAAAGATCTTAGTTTCAGTCACATTGCGCTGGTGAGGATGGTAATTATAACAATACTGCTCCGTAGAACTCGAAGTTCCATATGCAGCCTCAACAGAGTCTCTCGTTTGGAAGTCCTTAACAATCCAGTATTTACCAAAATAACTTACATAAACACAAAATTAGTTTTCTAATTCTGTGAGATACTCCTTGAAGGTGCATGTGGTTCCACTGTTAAATGACTTTAGAAAACTGCCTAACCCCTCTTGAGAGATCCCAATGCATGATGGCACATGAATGGCTCTGAGAAGTCCTGCGACAGTCCTGCTTTTTGTTTTGTGGTTTGAGAACCTGTGACACATGTGTGACCCAATTTAGTTCAGTTTGATCTCTCATTATCTTAGCTTTCTCCATCCTTACTGGTGTGATACAAGTGATATGTACTGTGAGTGAAACATCTTGTTTTAGTCTTTTAACTTCCACTCACTGCCTGTGAATATCTGTCTCTAGACTAACCTAACTCCTGACTGATTGATCATGTGGTGATGGTGTAGCCTCTGCTTGCCTTCGAGGTAAAAGTTAAGAGCATTTTTTCCCTTCACCTTCATTTCTTTCTGAGTAGTTAATGAGTTCTTGTGATTCAAATATCAAAAACTAAGAAAGGATGTTGAGTGAGAAATCTCTCTCCCACTTCATTCCCCATCTATTTGGTTGCCATTTTCCATCACCAACACTAGAAGTAACTGCTACTTTTAATTTCTTGTTTAACCTCCTAAACAATGTTCATGCCAATTTATGGAAAGAGTAACTTATTATACACATTTTTCAAAGAGCGAAAATTGTTTATCATCATCTTAAAGGCCATAACAATCGCAAAATTGGATTCTGCTTCAAAGCATTAGTTTGCTCATGTGAAGAAGAAATACATATGTTTATGGACGACCTGGAAGTTTTGAGGTTGGTAAACCTGAGACTTCTAAACTGCAGGAGGCCTGGCAGTATGTGTCAAGTTCACGAGCAAAGCAACATGCAAAGGCTCCTTTCAACCTTGCTGTGTTGAGACCTCTCCCAGATACTTGATTGCTGATATGAAATATACATTATGAAAATGCAAAGAAAAAGAGATAAAATACAAAAGAAGATTCACCAAATGAATAATTTAAGTATCATTAGATGGCTAACAAGTAAGAAGCCAGGGAGAAGGAAAGGATAGCCACAGACAACAGAGTGAAATATTCAACAACAATGCTACTTTTATTTCAGTTTTAAGCAGCTGAGGCATAATGTCCTATCTTCAAGGCAGCAAAACAGAATGGTTAAGAGGATTTAGAGTTAATCAGAACTGTTTTTAGGTCCCAGCTCTACCACTTACTTTCTTTGTGACCTTGGACAAGTTACCTAACCTCTTTGTGCCTACATTTTATCATCAGTAAAATGGACCCATAAGAGTGTCTACTTCATAGGACTATTGTGAAGGTTATGAGAGACAGGGTCTATAAAGAACTTAGCCAAGAGCTTGACACAATTGGATTAATATTTGCAGAATAGGGGTGATTTTTAAGGAGACTTTATAAGTAGATGAACAATTTACGCTGTATCATTACCTCATCCAAGTAATGATCCACTCAAAAGTTCAGACTGAGAATAGGTTGTTGCTGGATAGATTAGTTGTTTTCTAACTGAATACTCTGATTCTTTGTTATTAATGGTGGTCGTGCTTTCCTTTTGCTACTGTCTTATTGAGTCTTAATGTACCCCGTGGATTTGGACCTTACTGGGTATATGAACCACTAAAATACAATTTCAGTTTTGATAAATGGTGGAGTCAGATTCTTGCACTTTATCTTAGTCCCTGGAAATGGGTTAGTAGACCAAAGTCATCTCACTAATTTGTAGGAATGGCTGAGAGAAAGATCCATTCCAAATCAAATTTTATCCATTAACTCAATGGAAACTGCACTGAATCATGTTCATAAGTAGAAATGATACTTGCAAAGTACCACAGTCTAACATCCAGCTGTAGAATATGAACCACATTGCTGATGTCAGCAACTAGGAAGCCAAAGCCTGTTTAAAGTCTTTGGGACACTAGCATATGCTCACATTTATAACACGTCTGGTTTTTTTCCATCCTTGAAATGACACATTATCTTAGAGTAGCAAAGTGAGCTCTAAATCAGAGAGGGTTGAGCCTATTTAACAGCTGATAGGAGAGTCATGCCATTAATGTTGCTGTCACCCAACAAATGAGGAACAGAGTTATTTCAGAAACTACAAATCCACAAATTTCTTTAGAACTGAGATCTCCAGACAGTTCTCAGACACTGGAGGAAGTCTAAGACTTTGGAACCACAGCGATATAAGTGAAGGAAGAGGATTCTTTCACATGTGGCCAATGAAATAATGGCTAGCCGGACTTGACAAAATATTCAAACATTTTCAGGGAACATGTAACCTATGTATCACCAGTTATTAAATGTAGGTGTACATGTCTCACTGGGGCCCTCAAGATAAATAGTGTGAAAAATAGTACTTAATATCTCTCTGGGTGATTCTGTTCTGGAAATCAGTTAAATGACATGAAAATTGTCATCTGTTATGGATGAGAATAATAAGCTCACAAAGTAATTTTTATTCTGAATTAAGATCCCGTCTGCTTCTCCCTCCACTCTCTTTCCACATGCTGTAATGGGATAAATGATGTTTTCAATCAGGGAGGGATGGGAGAAATTAGGAAGCTTTAGGAAAAGTATATCCTGAATTTCCAAAAAACTGTCTAGGTCAGTTCAGAGTCTAGTCAGAAAGTATATTCATCCTGCCTTGATATTTCCACTGACAGCGGAAGCAAGGCAGGGACAGCTGAAAATGATTACACTTGTAACCCTTTCCCAGGGAGATCCCAAAGTTGAAGGTACTTGGAGGCTCACAGCTTGTTACCATTTTGCCTTTATTTCTCTGGGTAAGCAGTCATGCTGAATGAATTTATGATTCACTTAATAAACACTCAGGGGAATGATTTCTTGCTTTCCCGAGCCATGTTTTTAAATCTGGTCTACACCACCCTTTAAAATATGAAAAAAGAAGAAGAAAATAAAAGCCTTAGAAAACCAAATGACTGTCTTTTCTCAACATGGGTGAAGTATGTTTTTATTCTGTTTGTGTATTACAGAAAGAGTGTGCAGGAGTGAGACGGTCACAAATTTAGGTGTTGGCCCTACCTGCCAGTAAGCCAGTTGAGAAAATGACTACATTTCAAGTGATTTAAAAAGTGTAAGAAAGTCTAGAAATGTAAAGTCATATTATTCCTTTCTATTTGGTGAGCCTATCAGACTTGATAACACTGCTTGACTAGTCTCCCCGGAATTCTGTACAGCTAAGAAAATAAACTATCCTTATACCCTCAACAATGCTAGCTGAAGTATTCAAATGAGTGTTTTTCTCATTTGAAAATTGTTCCATAAAACTACGTGGCCTAACCATTTCACAATCTTTTTAAAGAAACCAAAACAGATAAACACCAAGTATTCTGCTTACACTAAACTGAAGCATTTGCTTGGGTCCATCAGCTGACTTGGACGGGCTTCCGCCAACTTAACCTGGCCACTCTTCAGGTGAAATGTGCAGATGGCCCAAGTAACCAGCTTCACCTGGAGTACAGTATGTTAGTTTTAACATTTTATTAGTGTTTAACAGCAAAATTAATTTCTGAGAACATAGTTTTAAGTTTATAAAGAGGGGCATGTGCAGTCTTCAGGGCTCTGTGCAACACTACTAAATTGAAATCATTCTGTTGACAGAACACACTATATATAAAACGTAAATAGGTTCAAGTTCAGAGCTTCTGATTTCACAGTATCATTCTATATCTATTTTAATATTTATATATATCACTAATTCTGAAGTAAACCCATTGTTCATGGATACTACAGCATTGCCAAATAGCCAAACAATGTCTCTAGTTTATAGCTCCTGAACTTTGCCAGAAATTCAACATACACATTCCACACTTATTTCACTTCAGACAATGGGAAAGAAAAAGTGGAATGATCCAACATCATGATAATGAGGTTCTTATGTGAAGAGTATATGTCTGTCTGCAGAAAGGTATTTGTGGATGTGGCATTCCCTTGCAGGGAGTGTCATTGGCTTGTTTCTTAGATACCTGTGTCAGTGCTAAAATACAGAACTACAGTGCTGAAATCATTTAGCATGCATGATTTGTATGGCCATTAAAGCTTTAATTGAACAATCACTGTGAGATGGTTTCAGTTTAGCGACTGCAAAACAATATTGCTATTTAGATAGCTTTTGTTTTTAAAAAATACTTAAATCATCTTCTAAAACTCGCCACTTCAGGCTTTGATTTAACTTTCCCTCTAATCTATGACTAAGAGCTCTTTAATTTTCTTCTATCCAGGATCTTTTTTTCTACTGTTAGAGCTTTCTATGCTTTCCCTTTTACCTGCCTGTTAGGTCAGTTAGTTGTTCACTGAATAATCCTCTGAGTTTTTGTACTGTTGGTAGAGTGTAGTAATAGTTGGGATATGGCAGTCCTAGTAGTAAATAAGAGTAAATTGTAATAAAAACAACAGAACAGCAGCTGCTGTTGAGGAAACAGCTTATTTTTGCCTTCCTAGAGTCCATTCCTCCTTCTGAAAAAGCTCCTCTATTTCCATCTGGAGACCTTACCTCCCACACCTCGACCTACATGGATACAGGACCCAGGCCTAGCCAACTGGAGCGTTCCATCCTCTAGCCTCAGTGATTAGCTCACGGCTAGACATGAGATCCTACTGAGCCAAGGAAACCCCATTTCAGAGTTTTCAGAAAACTCTTGGGATCTCTTTTTCCTGCAGTTGCTCTGCTGGGAGGATGTCTGAGCACCTGTCTTGCTGTCTCATGGGGACAAGTATGCCTGAGAATGGAACAAATCAGAGGACTACAGAGCCAAGCAATGATTTAGAGAGAACCCATGATGAGGAAACTGCATGAGTTCCTAGATCCAGATGCTCCTGAAACCAGGCATTTTGTGCTTAAGTCAGGTAGTTTGGGGCTTCTGTCACTCACTAGAAGGATCTAGATTGATACAAGACACAGTGGGAGCTGTGCCATTTATTGAGCATTGTTTATGTGCCAGGTACTGAGATAAGTGCTTTATAGATGTCCTCTTATTTAACTCACACAACAATCATGTGTTTGTTTTCATTGTAGATATGAGTAAACAGAGATTTAAAGAGGTTAAGTAATTTGTCTGAGGTCATACAGCTAGTAAGGAATACCAAAGCCTCTGAATTGATAATATTGGTAAGGCTGACTTTAGCAAGATAGCCCTGTGACAACAACTCAGAAAAATACTCAGATTTGAGGGCTGCCATTAACTAGGCATTGAGACAGTGAGAGCATCAATTTAGGCATTCTGGGGCTTTAGGGTCTTTATTGAACTGGTCTTGTCAGTGCTGACCAGAGGTGAAAAAAAAGCCAATCAAAATTCTGCTTCCTTGGCCATAGAGCTGGTTAGATGCTGGGATTGTCCATAGAGGACAGAAAAGAGGACAGTTTGTTCCAAGGCTTCTGTGAAGAGATAGTATGTATGTCAGGTTATATGTATTATAGTTCCTTAATACCTGGAAGAATTGAGATGCCTTTTGAAAAGGGTCTTGGAATAAGCCCAAATGAGGTTAAGTGGCTCATTAGAGGATGAGGCAGAGATTGACCCGAGTCCATTACAGTCAGCATTTGTGCAATTGATTTGTCATGGTCTGGCCCAGGGCAAGATGAAGTCATTGTGGTTGAAGGTATAAAAATTATCCAAGTGTGTAACCTGTGCCAGGCCATGCTTATTTACCTCTTATCCCTTCCTTGCCTTCCTCCTGTGCTGCCCTGCTCTCAGGGGGACTGACCCCTGCAGGCTGCCTTTCCCAGGCTCCTATGTTATTTGGCTTCTGTCTGGGTGCAGTCAACAGCAGGCAATGGCAAGATATTTGCTGGAGCCAGCCGGCTAAGATCAAACAGTTCCTGAGAGGGGGAGTGAGGATGAAAGAGAGAGAGAGAGAGACAGAGACACAGAGTTGAGAGGGCTAACAGTGAATACTGCACCCCGAGTTTATTTAGCACAACATATATATACCCTTGGAAGAGCACGAGAAGCAACACCCACACACATGCAAATGATTGCTGACCTTTACATAAATTCTCTCAAAACATCCTTGTTCCTGTTTTCCTCTCTTATTCCCTGGGGCAAGGAATGTCTCTTATTCCCTGGGGCAAGGAACATTCAACTCTTTCCATTAAGCCAAACTTCCTCCTTCAGTAACAAGCTATCCATTAATGAGCCCACCTGCTCTGCAAACTTCTAGCTTGCAGGCAACTCCAACCCTGTCTGCAGAACATTCATCAAGAATGGCTCCCAGCAGATATTGGCAGGGGGAACAAGGAGAAGTTAGGGTGTTTCTCTTCCCATTCTCTGCCTCAAACTCAATGTCTGACAACAGCTGGGTCTCCTCCATGGCTCCAGCTCTCACAGACCCAGTATGGTTCTACTTTTGTCTCCTAACTCCAGCCCCTATACCTCTGGAAATGTCACCATTGTCCCTCCAGCCTGGGGGCTGGTAAGAACTTCCTGCCAGTGCTTTCCTCTCTTGGTGTCTTGGTGTAACAAATCCCTGTTGAAAATGCTTGTAGTGTTTTCTATTTTCCTAGCTAGCCAAACATCCAAAATACAATCACTTCTTGAGTACAGTGACCCTTCATTTGAAGGTATTCCCATACTATAGTGTGTGCATTTAAAAAGTTGGTTACTTGTTTAGTTGGTGTGGAATCTCTTGCCAACCAAACCCATTATTCATATCCCCTGCTTTCACAAGATTGCTCAGCAGAATCAAAGATCCTATTTCTCAGCCTCATTTCAATGGGCTGGCAGGTCCCCTCAACTTCCTACTTACTCCTTTGCAGGCTGCTAGAAACTGAGCAACAGGAATCTTTCCTGAAAGCCTTTTTACATCTTCATATTAAATATCTGATTTTGTGTGGGCTGGTCAGAGAAAACATACTTCCCTTTTCACTAAAGGCAAGGCATTTCAGCATGACTTGTTACTGCAATTGCTTTTTTTCTTCTTCTTAATTTAAGAGACAAGCCTGATTTACCCTGAACACATCAGTTGTGGTTAATGGACTTAGCATACTAACTCCTCTTTAATGCATCAAACTTCAGGAGTAGCTTTTGTCTGAGTGGAGGTGAATCACAGTATTCTTAAACCATGGTATTGAAAAACACCCATTGCTAACAAAAAATTGTTTCTGTTAAGCCATTTCTTCAAAGTAAAGTTGACCTGAATCCCCACCTGAAAGAGCTGAGAAATTTATCTTTAGCTTTTACATCTTCCTGTGCTTGCCTCTGGAACACCACATTTCCAATCCAAATCTTTCTTGGTTTGAAAGATACTCTGCCTCAGAAAAAGTTCCAGAATTTCTGGATGGGCAAGTGGAGTCAGCAGCACAACTGACTGGAGCCGACAGCCAGTAATGCTGCTCTGATACAGTGTTTTGTTGGCTGTATCATCTGCAGTTGGGGTTGGCTAGAGTGGGAGAACTTTGGAAGTATCCACAGGAAGTGGATATTTCCTGACTGGCTCATCCCTTGCTGACTCTCCAGCATTTTCTTGCCTACAACTAAAACATTTTGCCTTGTATGTTCCTGTCCAAGGCCTCTTGAGACAGTGGGCATAATTTTTTTCTTTAATTTTTTCAACTTGTGCCAAATGTGTCAGGAGTTAAGTTCATAATACACGGATCTTGGCCTGAGAACTTTTAGGGATGTGGCCTTTGTTTCTGACACAGGTTGCACAGTAACCAAGTGTGTCTGAAGGTCTGACCCTTTAAGAAATCTTGGCTTGGTGCTTCTGTAGAAATGAGTACCCTGTTAAGAGGAGACTGAAGAGACAGGCCTGACAAATTCTCCCATTCTTATGACCTTAGTAAGAATAAGAAGGGAGTAGAAGACATCTAAATTGGAGGTGACTAAGATGAAACACCCTCGACCTCTTCTTTAGTAGCAGTACTGGCTTTTACTTCTCCTCAGATTAGGTCCTCTGGGCAAGGCCACCAGGTCAACCCCAGGGAGCACCATTCTCATAAACTCTGGTTATGTAGTGTGCAATCTGTCCAAATGTGCATGGTGTCCCTATTATGGGAGTGAGGCTTCCTGGTTTCCTTTTCTACACCTACACCTAGACCTAGGCCTAGGCCTAAAACATATTCTTTTTTTTAGTCCCAACTTTCTTTCTGTGTAAACTCTTCCTGTTAGGCCTCAGTTTCTTTGCCTTAAAATAGAGGGGGTGATCCTTACATCCAAAAGCTTTTATAAGCTAATGAAAAGGGGACTTAGGTTACTTGGGAAAGCTTTTCCCCAAAGATAATATAGTATTATTTTCAAGTTGGCACTAACAAAATTACTCTTTGGGAATGAAAAATTTGCCCAGATGAGCTAAACTAATTTATTCCATGTGCTGGGATTATCATGAAAATTAGCAAGGGTTAATGTGCTCTGGGGTCCCCAAGAAATCAGGCTGACCTCAAATCAAACATGCTTTGGAAAATTATGGCTCATAAATGGCCTTGAAATTATTATTACTCTCTTATGTTAATATGATTCTTGAGTTGAGAATTGTAACATTCATTTTTCTTAGAGACAGCCTCATTAGGAAATGCTGTAACTTATAAGAGCAGGTGTTCTTCAAGTACCAGATGGGTTCAGAGAGAAGGGATGGAGGAGCAACTTGAAGAAAAGAAAGCTCATTGAACCAATAAAAGTTTATTGAGGAAGAGCAACAGGATTGGCATTGAAGGGAAGGTCTGAGGGCTTACAAGCAGACAAGAGAGACATGCGAGATTGCTCAGGCAGAGAAAAAGTTCAGTATGTTAGTGAGATAAGCAGTTAATTGGAACAGAGACCATGTATTTGTGAGTGAGAGATAATGGATTGGTGGGGTGTAGTTATCACAAACCACAGACCACAGACCACAGAGGGCTAGGAAAGGACTGTGTGTCCTGTTTGGTGCTCAGACACCACTGAATATGTACTTCCCATGGCCATTAAAGCAAATATGTGGGAAAGAGCCTATTCCTTCACCCAGGTCAGAACCTTAGAAGATCTTAAAACTTTTTTTTCTTTTCTGCACAGTTTGGTTCTTCTCTATGTATTTAATTTCCCATGTGGGGACACCTACTGATTTGTCAAATAGTCACTTCCTTCAGGGGTGAACAGACTGGAACTTGTTTTCAAAAATGTGTTTGTCTCCCAGCAAAGAAAACAAATAGACTATCTTAAAACTGGCATCCTTCAAATTAGAAAGGAAAGCAAGTTTCTGCATAGTAGAGCATTTGTCATTGATAATTCACACTAACTCCAAAGTTTGTTTGTTTGTTTTTTAAGCTTAAGTCCTTAAATCTTTTTTCAACTGGTATTCAAAATTTAGTCAAAACATAGACCTCCCTGAGACAGTGGGATTAATTTTCTCATGTGGTACCTGAGTCAGGAGCAGGCCAGTGCAACTTCAGCAGCCATTAGACATGAAATTCAGCATGACCTTGGACCAGTCCTCAAACAGAGTGACCACTGCATCTTTCCATGGTATTCTCCTCTGGATAGGTAATGTATAAAGTATGTGTTTTGCCAAAGTTTTATTGGTTGCAAGGAGAAAATACTCAAGTGAGCTTAAATAAAGGTAAAGATGTTGAATTTAGCCAGTCCTCAAGTGAACGGAGCTTGAAACCAGGAGGCACCAGGGAGAAGGCAGCTTTTCTTTCTGTTTCTCTTGAACAGCACAAGTCCCTCTTCTGCTTTCCTCTGTGTTGGCTTCATTCTCCTCTCTGCCAACATACTCAGTTCTCATTATTTGTGGCAGTTATGTTCTCTAAAGTCAACACAATCACTGAATTAGTCAACACTAAGCCATTACTCCTATGGGGAGTACAGGATTAGGTTATTGCAGGTCCCTGGTCACAGCATTTTTAATCAATACAGTACCTTCTTTTATGTGTATTTCTGTTTTTAGGCACCATATTTAAATATATATTGTTGATCCATTAACATCGAACTCATGGCCAATAGCACTATAATGCAGGTCTAAAGAAAGCTTATCTAACACACATATTTTCTCTGTAAGGAGCATCACAGCCTTCTCGAGCTAATGAAAACAGACAGTACTTTAGGATTTGCATGGGGTCATTTTAAACAGTGAAATCATTGATAAAAATTACAAAAATGTGAAAAACATGGCACTAAAGAGATCATGAAAGGGGCACTTGGTTTACAGTATGAGAGCAGAAAAAAGAAGTCAGTGTCACCGTATTGGACCTCAGCTAGGAATGTGGCATTGGGAGGCTTAAAATGTTCACCACTTTGCTCATGTCTGCAAATGATTGCAAAAGCACCACAAGTACTGATTTTGGGTTACAAATAAATTTTAGTGAGTAAGCGAATTCTCAAATACAAAACACGCAGATAATGAGGGTCAACTGTAGCTTCTTTTCTTTGCACAAGGTTTCTGCTTCCTTATAGCTTTGGCTCACTCTGTGGCTCACACTCCCCGCAACTCCAGTGTCAACCTTGGCCTTCATGGTCTTTCCCCTTTACTGCCCATGGCTAAATGTCTCAGTGGCTTTAGGTCTGTATTTCAAATTCCCCAGAATCTGTTTGGACTAACCTATGTTTTGAATTGTTTTCACTTGGATCAAATCTCCATCCGTGGTCCAATCAACTGAGATACTGGCAGGGGTAGTGAGTGTGTGTTAGGGAAAAGAAGTCATGTGATACATAAGCTCCTCCAGGCCAGAGCATAGAGCATAGTAAACAACAACAACAACAACAACAACAACAACAACAACAACAACAAAAAAGGTAAAGATTACAGACAAAATAACTATTTTTCTAGTATATTATAATCTAAGGAATACCAAAAAATAATTCTTTTCAGTTTCTTTCTTCCTGGATTTTTTCCACATGCTTACTGATATGTAAAATTTCCCTCACAAGAACAAAGACTATCCTTTCATGGTTGGAGATAAGTCTTTAAATGCCCAAATGCTACAATGGAATATTACTCAACTATAAGAAGAGATGAAAAACTGCCATTTGCAACAACATGGATGGACCTCGAGATAATCATGCTAAGTGAATAAGCCAGACAGAAAAAGTTAAAAACCACATGATATCACTTATATGTGAGATATAAACCTAAAAGCAACAAACAAACAGGATAAATAAACAGAGACTCATGGATATGGACTATAGGCTAGTGGTTACCAGAGGATTGGGGAGGGAGGTAGATGGGATAAAAGGGGTCAAATATGTGGTGACAGAAATAAATATAACTATAGGAGGTGAACACACAATGCAATATCTATGCCTTACTGTTAAATTGTACACCTGAAACTTACTGGATTTTGTTAACCAATGTCACCATAAAAAAAAATAATAATTTAAATAAATAAATAAAAATAATTAAAAAAATAAAATGCCCAAATGTATTGGAGGTTTAAAAAAAAAGAATGTTAATTCTCACAAAGGTATAAATGGCTAATAATAAGCCATTTTTTTTTGAAATTAGGGAATTGCAAAAGGTAAGAGAGGTAGATGCACCAAGGTAAGGATAAACAGGATGCTCTTGGGAGAAACTGTGTTTGAATCTCAATCTTACCTGGGTCACTGTTTGCTTGTTTCTCAGTTTGTTTTGTTTTGTGTTCCCTCAGACACTGTTTCAGTGAGGGAGTAACTCCTATAGCATCTAGTGGTCTATTGCTATGTCTGTGGGAACTTTCAATGAAACTCCAGAGCAGTCAGGTCTAAACTTCTCTAAACATCATCAACTGAACACTCTCTCAGCAACAACTCTAAACACACATATCCGGCTATCATGGAGCTGGACAAAAATTCGGTTCACAGGACTTGGCTTCTTTAAATGCAATTTAGCAACTATCTTCTTTCACTTGAGCTTTTTCTTAGAATCTTACTCCAATTCCAATATATTGAAGCACTTCTAAACAAATGCAAGCACAAATAAACCTCATACCGAAAGCTTCCAAAGATGCCAAGAGACTAAAATTTTCTTGATATCATGACTTTAGAAAAGGAGGAAGGGAGAACAGCAAGATGGAGAAACCACCCTCATGGAAGCAAGGAAATAGGATGGTCCTAGCTGGGAGAGAGGGCAGCCCAAGAGGAGAAGAGACAACAGGAGTTCAGGAAGGTTGGTCAGAGGCAAAGGGATGGAGGTAGGAGAGTGGTGAATGATTCCTATCTTGGTGGGCAGATAAGAGAAAACAACTGTAGCCTCTAAAAAAAAGAACGATACTAAAAAAAAGAGTTTGAAAAAATTTATTCCCAGGAAACTGGGGAAGTCAAGGCTATGACTTCAAGAATTGGAGAGATATAAAAGAGTATAACTGGGATTAACCAAGGGCTTAAATCCAGAGCCTGACAACAGGCCAGGCTAAGGATGGCTCATAACATTATCTAAATGTCTCATTGAATTGCAGAGATAGAACAACCATAATGAAAAAACTATTTTCTGGTATCAGTCAGCATTTGGGATTGCCTTACCCAATGTAAGTGATAGGACATTAATTCGGAAAAGCTTATGCCTTCTCCCTGCAACACATCATGACTCTCCCCACCAAAACTCTTTCTCCCTATGTTCCTGATGTCATATCCTGGCATCCTAAAATGATGATGTGGTAGTGGGGGAAATTATGTAACTGTCTGAAGTATTACAGAATATAAAACAATAAATAAGCTAAGTAAATTGTGAAACATGAGTCATGATTCTCTTTGTTCTGCATCTTTATAACTGCATTTTAAAAATTACATATTTTCTCTTTATGATAGAAATAAAAAACAAAACAAAATACATTATATTATTAAAAAACCCTCTAAGTGCCCTCTCATGGAGAAACCTATTTTATCACATCAGATTATACCTAGGCAACTGCTATTGAAATAATAGCCATCATTTTTTTAGTCTATTGTGTGTTAGGCACTCAAAACCACCTACTTCTATACCTATTTTAGAGACGAGGATGACAAAAATAGGGATGTTAAGTAACTTATCTATGGTCACCCAATTACTAATTGTCAGAGCCAAGACTTGAATGAACTTAGGGGTTGCTTGCACCCAAAGTCCATGTACTTACCCATTATACTACATCATCTCCCCTGTCTTCCCTCAGGCCAAAATTCTCAAAAGCCAGCCTGAGTTTGGCCAGCCCAAGGTTGGTCATCTGCTTTGCAACTGGCTGCTATCTTGGCTGACACTCATCTTATAAGTGAAACTTCCTACTACAAATCTTCAGGTGTTACCAATATCTTTCTCTCTTCTGCTCACATCCTGATCTTTGAAGAATAAATCTTCAGGCTCCTAGGCACAACCTACAACCCACACTTGATAAGGAAAAAGAGATATTAAAATAAAAAATAGCAGCAGGTCTTAGGGAAGCCTGAAAAAAACATTTGTAGTCATTTTAACTTTTTTAAAAAATCTAACTCCAAGAATAGTTTGGAGGCAAAAAAAAAAAAAAAGAAATAAAAACTTTGAAAGAGATATAGATGACTAAATGGGATGAGGCTAACTTTGAAATTAAGGATTTAGAAATCTTATGGGAGAAGAGTTCTGAGCCCTCCAGTCTTCAATAATAAAATTTGAGAGCTCTTCTCTCTCTAGATGTAAGAGTTAAGTTCTAGAGATAAATATTTTGTTTAAATCAGATCAGACACAGACTAGGTGATGGAGATACAGGTACAAAAAGACAAAGTCTGTGCTCTTTTAGGAGGTTAAAGACTGATTAGAGAAGGGAACATAAGAATATAAAAAGTTAGCCCCAAAGTTTGATTAAAAATATTTTTTTATTAAAAGACTAAATGACATGATTTCAACAGATACAGGAAAAACATTCGGTTAGGAAAATCATTATTCATTATTTTTATAAAAACAAAATAAGAAGTAACTATTGGGAAACAGGAATAAAAAGAAACTACCTTCATTTGCTAATTGGTATCTACCAAATCAATCAAAAATTGTATTAAATTTTGAAATTTTTTAAACATTCCTATTTAGTTTAAGAGTAAGACAAGAATGCCTACTACCACACCTACTATTCAACATTGACCTGTCAGTCTTAACCAGCACAAGAAAATAAGAAAAGAATTTATAAAAGATATAAGATTTGAAAGGAAGGAATTAACTGTCATTGTTTGTAACCTATTTGCTCATTTATTTCAAAATAGCTTAAAGAATTAATGGACAAACTTTTACAAATAATGTACGAGTTTAGCAATGTAGCTGAATACAAAACAAAACAGAAAAATCTTGTGGTAATATTTGCAAATTGTATAGCACTTTGTGCATGTTCTAATTTACATGTTCTAATTTACAAAAGCTCAAAAAAATTTTGTGAATTTGATATATCGTCATCATTGTCATGATCAGCAGCAGCAACTGCATTATTCCCATTTGATAAATGTGTCAAATTAGGACACATTTGAGGCAGAGAGATTGCATTTTCCCTTTTTAAATGCTGAAATATAATTTATGTATGGTGATATTCATACTTTTTGGTGTTACTGTTCTATGAATTTTGACATATAGTCATATAAGAACCACCACAATCAAGTATAAAACACATTCGTTACCCTGAAAAATTTCTCTGATGTTCCTTTGTAGTAAATCCCTCTCCCCACTCCCAGCCCCTGATAACCGCTCATCTCTTTTCAGTCCTATAGTTCTGCCTTTTCTTTTTTTTTTTAATTTTAGCCTTCATATAAATGGAATCATACAGTATGTAGCCTCTTGCAACTGACTTCTTTCACTTAGCAATACTGTGTTTGAGATTCATCTATGTTGTAGCAGGTAACAGTATTTAGTTCTTTTTTATTAATGAGTAGTATTCTATTGTGTAGATGTGCCAGAGTTTGTTTATCTATTTACCCATTAGACATTTGATTGTTTCCATTTTGGTGATTATGAACAAAGCCACAGAAACATTTGTAAACAGGTTTTTCAGTGAATGTAATTTTTCATTTCACTTGGGTAAATGCCTAGGAGGGGATTGCTGGGTCAAATGGTGTGTTTATCATTATAAAAAACTACCAAAATATTTTCCAAAGTGGCTGCACTGTTTTGCATTTCCAGCAGCAATGCATGAGGGTTCCAGTTGCTCTGCATCCTTGTCAGCATCGTATTGTGAGAATTTTTTAAACTTTAGCCATCTTAATGGGTGTGTAATAGTATCTAATTGTGATTTTAATTTTTACTTCCCCAGTCACTAAAAATGTTGAGCACGTTTTAGGTGCTTATTTGCTGTGTGTATACCTTATTTGTAAAGAAAGAAGAGATGGTGGAAAAGATCTATTGAATGTTTTTTCAATTTTTAAACAGTGGGTTTTTTAATCGAGTTCTAAGAATTCTATATATATATATTTGGAAATATAAAGAATATATATATATTCTTCACAAATATTTCTTCTAGGCTGTGCTTTGTTTTCATTCTGTTAACAATGTCATTGCAGAGCAGAAGCTTTTTATTTTGATGAAGTTCAATTGATGATTTTCCTTGTATAAATTGTGCTTTTGATGCTATATTTAAGAAATCATTGCTTAATCTAAGTCACAAAAATTTTCTTTTAAGAGCTTATAGCTGGTTCCTGATGAAATTAGTCCTAAAAATTAGATTCTCTGTGCCTTCACCTGTTATTCTATGTCACCACATTGTGATCCTACAAGGTAATAAAAAAAATATTTAAGAAATAAAAAAGACAATTATGATGCAGTCTTTTAACACAGATATGGCTATGTCATTTAGCAGTTAGTGTTTTTCTACACTTACCATATATGTTGTTTTGCTTCAATAACTCAAATAAATTTCTTAAAGCCAGGACCAGGCTCTATAATGACTTCCAAGTCAGTACTGTTAAGCCAATGGGAGACATCTGATTGTACCCATTAACATAGCAGACTTCATTCACTGATGGTAGGAAACATTCATAACTTTTCTCATTGTGCTAACCCAGAGGTCATATTATCCTTCTTCGGCTAGATCAGGCACTGGACCAACTTATTCGTCATACACGCATGCGCGCGCACACACACACACACACACACACACACACACACACAGAGAGAGAGAGAGAAAGAGAGGAAAAACAAATTTATGAAGAACATGAAAAATTTGAGACACTGGAAAGAAATGCAACACAAATTGTGAGGAATCTGATAAATTGGCTAAGCCTAGTAGAAACAAAAGTGGGTAAACAGAAGTTCCAATGTAAGTATTATGGGAGTAAATGGCCAGATTGAAGATTCAATAAGTTGTCCTAAAAGTATTCCAGGAGTCACTGTCATAACTTAGATTAGAATTCAAAACTCCTCATTCTGAGCTTGATGACCAATCATCAAAGCCATGGATATCTGCTCTAGGGCTGACAAACTCTTTCATGATGCAGTGGATGAGGAAACAAACTCCAATATAACATTTCTTTTGTGCTTTTGGGTCATTGCTATCTTACTTAGAAACAACAAGATGAGTAAATATTATCTTCACTTGCAGTTAGAAAGAGGAGACAGAAAGTAAATAAAGTAATAATGGCGTGCATGGCAGGAAAGAGGGAGTGGGTAGAAGGAAGGCCCACAATTCTCTTGAAAAACAACAGAAACAAAAATCAACTACAGAAAACAGAATAGAGCGTCTATAATGATGCTACTTTGAACGATTCTGATCTTGTCTGATCTCAGAAGCAGAGTCAGGCCTGGTTAGTACTTAGATGAGAGACCACCTAGGAAGACCACGTGCTGTACGTGTAAAAACTAAAAAAAATAAGAGATTGCAAGCTGACAAGGTCTTTGCAATCTGTGAAGTCAACCAAGGGTTACCTCATCTAAAAAAAATAAAAAAGAAATAAAAAAGAAAACAGAATAGAGCAAACTCTTCCACTAAAAACAATTAACCATGAGAGAAAGAAAGAATTGGGAAGAAAGTTTATTAAAAATAGCTTTTTCTATTTAAAATAGCTTATGTTTCATCAAGATGGAGGATGGTTTCAAATGTGTTTGGAGGAGCAGGGTATACTGAGAAAGGATTTCTAAATAGATAGACACTTATAAGAACAAAGACTTTCTAAATAGATAGACACCTTATATGGGAAAATTTAAGGCATTTTACCACTGACGTTCTATTATACTAAAATTGTTATGGTTTGCCATCATAAGAAAATGTTCAAACTAAATGGAATTCGAACCATAATGGTGACACATCCAGGAAGAAAAGGAAAACTATGCATTCAACTTTATGAAGGTTAATATTAAGATGAATCATAAAAATTGTTTTGTAGTTTCAAAATAGCCAAGATCAGCAATTGTATGTGGTTCAACCTAATTCTGAACCAGAGGTTAATCCTAATGGTGAGTTTTTTTAGCTATAGTATTTCTACTTTCCTACCTGAAGCATTTCCTGATGAGCTCAGAGACCATGTTTCATGAATGGCATGTAGGTTCCTTCCCTCCTGTCCATATGAGAGACTACATTGGCCCCTTCTCCTCTCAACCATCATCGTCATACACTTCAAAAACAGACAGAAAAAATATAGTTATGATGGCATGTGGAATTAATGTCTTATGTAAGCTGAGCATTTGGGAAACGTTCAGTTGTATTACTTCCTTAATTCTAAAGAGACCAAGGTATTATGTTTTAGCTGCCAAATATTATCATTTGTTCAATAAAATCTCCCCTTTGTGAGCAGCCAAACAACAGAGACCTCAAAATGTATATGTGACTTTTTATTTAAGCAAAAGTCTATTTGTTGCCTTTAATTAACTCATTTAACAGAGAATTGAGCAACTATCAATTACACAGCACTGTTCCTGACACAGTGGAAATGCCAAAGCTGTTGAACTTCAATGTTGGTGGAAAAACAAGACATACATTCGGATGGGCTAAGTAACAAAGCAATGCATTTGAGAAGTCCTAGTGTAATAAAGGCACAAATGCCAAGAGAATTGGACAGATAGTGTTTTGAATTTAGGAGGAGGATACCTGTGTGGCTAGAGAAGTCTAGAGGAGAAATTCATCAGGATTTGAAGAAAGGGTAACATTTGAAAAGAAGGAGACTAGTGCAAAGACAGTCTAGGTAGAAGCTACAGGATCAACAAAAAATGGTACAAGGACATTTATAGATCATGAATAACAGTGTGTATTATTTATTGCATGGGTGGTTCAGTATAATCCATCATAGGGCAATCAAGTGTAAATGATGGGCACCTTTATCATTTCTTAATGGAAAAACCCACAAATGTGGAGAAAAGCAAAGCTTCTTTTGTTCTTGTCCCCTCTTCTCTGCTATCCTCTCTTCATTCTTCCTTGGAGCTGAGTCTGGGTGACTCATATTGAAATTATACCACCAAGCTGGGATCGCTTCAATATTTTTGGTAGAGACTCCAAATTGAAAAGCACAAGCCACAACCAACTTTCATGTCTCTATCATCTTTTAAAAGTGCTAGATTTTAAGCATTTAAAATGTTGCATTCATGACCAATAATTTCATTGTTGAGTTTAAGTGTTAAAATGAATGCAAACGATAATTTCAGAGAAGGCTCTAAGGAACTAAGCTGTTCAACTCAGAAGCCATACATATAAGTGGTTAGTGACTTCATGGACAACATCCCTTAGGGTGTTTTTATTCTAAAAGAAGTCGAGGAGGAAAGGACAATGCTTTATCCAAAAGAATGAATTTTTCATGGTAGAATTTTAGACCCTAGGGCACCTGAGTAGGAAAGATGGTTTAGGACAGGAGAATCTTTCAAATACCACTGTATTCTAAATAACTACTTTTCTTCCAGAAGGGCAGTTAGCTCTAGCAGTGATGATAATAGAAAGACACTAGTCTCTCCTCCTACCTTCTTAATAGGCTAGAACCTCTATTTGACCCTGGACAAATCTGATGGCCTACTGGGTTAGAATCATGAGACTCAGATTCCTCCAAAAGAAAGGTCAATTTTGGCTGGTGAGAAAATTATAGTCACAGGATAAGTATTTCTTCACAATAGCCAGTATCCACAAGTGGATCCTTAGAAAGGCAAGATGGCCCAAGCCTAACGTCAGTGGCCTGTCGCTACAGCCTCCCTCACACTAACGCAAATTCACCTGGGCACCGAGCAAGGCTATTTGCCCCAAGGCCAGGGCTCAATGGGCTGCCAACATCATATAGCAGGATGTTGAGTGGGACATTTCCTATTGTCCCAGAATTGTCCCAAACAGCAGGTATTCAGTACAATTCCTTCTAGAGACAGTGGCAAAAAATCAGAGCCAGACATTTCCCCCAACCAACTTGCCAAATGTCTGTAAAACCCTCCCTATCATAATTAACCACAGCCATTTCCCACACCCCTAACCCACCATGCAGTCCACTCCTTACAGGCAGAAGCCTGACGAGAGAGAGAATCACAAGCGTCTCAGGTCAGCCTTGCAAGAATTTGCGGGGCTTGCTAATGCAATCTTGCAGCTACAGCCACTATGTGAGAGGCAATTCCCTTGACCACACTGGATTCACCTAAGATGTCATTAAAGGTCAGAAAGTAGAATTAAAGAGAGCATAGTTAATTGCAGCAACTGGGAAAAATACTATTGTTTCATATTAGGAAGACATAAGATTAAGATGGCTTAACAAACTGGTTACAGTAATAAATCCATCATTGTACATTTTATTACATACATATCATATACTATCTAAGTAACATCCCTGAAACAATTCAAATGCAATTTCTGCTCAGAGCAGTAGGCAGTAACCTCTTAATTATCTAAGGCTTTTCTGATCTCTTTCCCTTAACAAACCTACTTTGCATTCCTTCATTTATACTAATGTATAAATGATTTTTAGAGTTAATAGTAATGCTTTCAGCAGTCAGTGTAAGATTGCAATGGTTCCCTAGTCTTCTAGTTGTCTCCAGATCCTTAATTACTGGCTTGCCCTGACATTCTGGTGGTCATTTCCAGTTTAGGGCTGTCAGCAAGTTTGAGTAATGCCCGTCAGAGCCGCTGGGTGGCACTGGCAGGCCTGCGATGTGGGCAACAGGGAGGCTAAAAGAAAGTCGAGGCAAGGAGAGTCGAGGTGGAAGGGGGGAAAAATGAAAAAGAGAAAAAAAAAATAGAGAGAAAAAAGAAAGACTAGGCCACAGGCAACAACTGCCTTGGGTGGCTTCTGTAGGTAACCCTGACACAGGACATGAGCCCATGTTTTATTCATCTTTATGTTCCCACTACCCTGCTTTGTGTCCGGCACTCTGCTGATGCTCCGGGTCTATTCACTGGTGGATGGACTGTGGCTGCCCCTTCAGTAAAAGGTACTCAGCTGGGGAGGTTGAGTCAGTGTATGCCTAAACACTCCATCCTATTGTTCTAGGATAACTTAGTTGGATGTTCAAGAAGTGGTGCTTCAGTGGGGGTTTTCATGGCAAATCTGCCTTGTAAAAAGACTTTTAAAGCAGGAGTATCCGCACACACGGAGGTTAAACTTATCCAGGAGTTGAAAAATTTATTCTGCAAAGGACTATAGAGTAAATATTGTAGTCTTTGCAAGCCATGCATTCTCTGTCAAAGCTACTCAATTGTGCCACTGTAGCATGAAAGTAGCCACTGACAAAACATAAATGAATGGGTCTGGCTGTGTGCTAATAAAACTTTTTTTATGAAAACAGGCAGCAGGTCAGATTTGGCCCATGGTTTCCCAACTTGACATTGCTTTAGGTTCTAAGATAATCTTTCTGATTTCTCAAACCTTGCTCTGATATCCTAATTAATCCAACACCACTCTTGGTACATGACTGTTCATTGGACTCTCTCTGAATATGTATTGACTTTATGATCTTAGACTGTAAACACCTTGAGGAAATCTAAGAGTTCATAGATTGCTTTGATTCACCGTAAATATTCCCATCTTCTTATCTAATCACTCTCAAAGGCTGTTTTGGGAAGTGTTTGCAGAGATAACCCTTAGCTTTGAAAGTCTCATGATGTGTAGCTTCTGAAGATTTCATAAAGGCATGGATGAAGCAATGTGACTGATGCCAAGTTACAGGAATTATACTGCTCTATCTACAATGAACCAGATTCAAACCTTCTTGGGAAAGGTCAGCCCCAGCTTAAACCATGAAGCAACTAAGGTTAGTCTCCAGCCTCACACTTTTTACCCCTCCTCTTCCAGTGTTCAGTTACCCTCTTCCATTCCCTTCCCCACTCTCACTCTCATTAATAACTTGATTCTTCTCTTTACAGAAGTGAAAATGACTAATGACAGATTAAATTGCTTCCCATTGAGGGATGTTCACACATTTTCATAAGGTTGAGAGCATTTTAATAAAAGGACACTGTACTAATGATGGGACATTATACCTCTTAATAATGATTTTTGATTTGAAACTGAATTCTCCTATATGGTCAGTGAGAAAATCTAGAAGAAATAGTGAGTAGAGCCATTGCATATAGCCCTATGGCTCTGCGGAATTTCATGGATTAGGATGGCAATGGCATCTTTTGGAGTTGTGCTGTACCATTGTGGCCTAGGTAGTGGGTCCTCTGATGTGTGTATATATGGAGGGAGCAGGGAAGGTGAGGAGGGCAGTTTCTGAGAGACCAAATTATTTAAGGAATAGACAACTGAAGTGTGAGTTTGTATTTTTGAGTTGTCTTTCTTGGTAAGTGAAGGAAATTGACATGGGTGAAATCTTTGCATGACAAATGAAATGAAACACTTTGGACAAGTTGAAAATGTATTTCCTTCCTCAGAGAGTTTCACTCACACAGTTGATCATAACTAGGTGTGTCAGAGGCATCTCTGTAGCTCAAAACCTCTGTAATTCCACCTCTTACTCCAGGCACGATAGCAGAAACTAGGTTTTAAAGGTTTGGACCAGTCTCCTGCAGGTACAGTCAAACAGCTCTGGGTTCTACTTCTTATTGTCTTTCTGACCTGAAGGTGGACAGTTCACTGGAAGCAGTTCTGCACTCATATATGGGTAACATGGAAATATGGAGCCCTCTTGACCAATAGGAGATGAGATTCAATAATGTATAAATGCATTTTTCTTTTCTCCCTCAAAGTTTCCTCAAAGCGTCCTGTAGGGATCAGACACCAGTTGCCCATAGCAGAAGCCAACTTCTAAAAGAATTTATCTGCTCCCTTGGATCACATCCCAAATAAATCACTTTTTGGGGGAAACCCAGGCTAAGACACCATTTGTTCATCTGTCATGGCAAAAACTGTTGTCTTGCGCAAGCTGTTTTGAGTTATCAAAGGCAAAATTGCATACTAGTGAAACACCTTACTCTTAAGTAGTAGTCTTCAGAGCAATGTGATGAAAAACACTTTTATATACAGGATCTCAGAGACGAAGTTTGTCTGTGGTGCCCATCTGCTCTCTTCCCCTGGTTATCAGAATTTTCTACTGCCTCCCCACTTGGTCCCTCTGATAGTGCCAGTTCTGAAAAGAGTGACCATCACACTCCAAATCTGCTTCTAGCTGGAAATGGCCCACTGTCAGCCCCCATATGAAGGGAAGCAGCTCTGGGCTAGAAGTGACTATGGCTGGCTACTAATCAGTCCAAGGCAACATCTGGCCTAAGGGTAGTCCATGCATGGCATTCACGTGGCCCATTAGGTGGCCAGGTGAAAAAGGCTATATCTAACTTGATGGATATAATTAGCTGGAACAAGCACTTTGGCTCATTCAGAATTTGGATTTTAAAGTATATTAAAGATTAGCTTGTCCCCGGTAAGATTGGAATGGAGCAGATATGCAGGGAGAAGCAGACTCAACATGAAAAGGAGACTCTGCAGACCAGGAGAGAGTGGTCCTAAGGTATTCTCTAGAGCAACATCAAGCTCTATAGAGCTTTGAAATTTCTAATTCAATCCTGATTTTCTTCTAATAACTGCTCTCCAGTAGCCCCCCTTTTTTTTCTAAGTTTGCCTAAGCATGTCTCAGCTTTCTTATAAGCAGAAAAACTCAGAGTACCTGGTGCCCCAAAACCCTACCTTTCTCCCTCAAGATCTTGCTTTCGTCCAGGCCAGAAACAAACAGTGATATCTAATAGGTATTATCTCCCCATAGACAGGGACTTTATAGAAGTAAGACCTCACCTCAGAGAGATGATTCCAAGGCATTGGGACAGGTCAGCAAGTGAGAGATTTGGGGCAAATGAGGATATTTTCAAAGCTACAGGGATGACCCTGCAGAAGCAGCTGCTCAGACTGCCCATGTACAGCTCCAGTCTCATGGTAGGAATTCGGTTCTGGAGAAAATGATGGGGATCTGTTCACATCTGGCAATTCTTCCACTTTGGAATGTACATTCCACAGAGGGTCAAGCTTCTGGCTTCTCAGCAGTCTCGCCAGTGACTAATGCTGGTGGTATAGGGAGTTGACATTCTGAGTTTTCTGGGACTGTCCAGATTTCTACTGTCCCAGGACTTCTATAAATCATTGATCTATATCCCAGAAGTTTCGATGTTTGATAAAGAGTTTCAAAATTATACAAACTGGTAGGAATTACAACAAGGATGCACATGGATTCAAAAGATGGGATTCCCACTGGCTGAAGAAATATTAATGATTCATGGAGACAAACACACCATGTGTCTAAAACTGTCTAGATGCAATTTCCCACTTCAAAATAATTCAAAATACATTAAAATTCATTGAAATAACTATAGAATTTAGCTTTACTATAAAAAATGTATACAAAGCAAAAGAGAAAAAATATAGTTTTAAAGAGATCCTTCAATAGAAATACCCCTTTTGGAAGAAATGTGACAATTCAAAAGTAACATCTTGTTCCTGCTCTACTACATTTCCTCAATTTTAAGATGCATATTTATTTAGAATTATATACTTCTGAAACTAGGATGCATCTTTTTCAGTCAGTGGCATTGTATATTTTAATTGAAAGCATTTTTCCTTTCTAAATGTACATAAAATAATGGTGCATTTTATAATTAATGGCACCTTAGATTCAATAATATACAGTGATAGTGATGTAAATGTCACTTGGAGTGGAAATTAGATAATACTTTCTATAGTATATTAGATAACACAAGCTGGCTGTTAGCCCTATAGCTTGGAGTGTTAAATTGAAGAAATTTATTACACATATGTCTTTTCAAATGCAGTTTATAGCAAATCACATATTATTCTATAAGACACAGTTATGGCTCCAGATATTTAGACTGCACCTCTAACTTCCACCTTGCTCCAAACTAACTTCGAACCAATATGTGTAATGAAAAGACACCATTATTCCAGAAGCTCAAGATACTAGGCAAAACATTGTGCCTCACAATATTTAGCTTACTGTTAGTATAAAAAAGTTGCCCTGGCCATGGTATGTCATGTCTTAAAAATTAACACTAGGGTACTGGCATAAGCACAGACATTTAGATCAATGGAACAGAATTGAGAATCCAGAAACAGATCCTTACATTTTTGGTCAATTGATTTTCAACAAAGGTGCCAAGGCAATTAAATGGGGAGAGGGTATTTTCTTCTCAACAGTTTATGCTGGGACCACTGGATATGCACATGGACAAAGATAAATTTTGGCCCTAATTTCACACCAAACAAAAAAATTAACTCAAATAGCTAAATGTAAGAACAAAATGATAGAACTTTTATAATAAAACATTGGAGAAAGTTTTTATAATCTTAAGTTAAGCAGAGTTTTGAAATATGACATCAAAAGCATGACCCATAGAAGAAAAAATTGGCAAACAGGACTTCATCAAAATTAAAATTTTTTGTACTTCAAAAGACACTATTAATAAAATGGAAACGACAACTACAGACTCAGAGGGAAAAAATGCAAATCATCTGATAAGGAGTTTCTGTCAAGAACATATAAAGAACACTTACAGCTCAATAACAAGATGAACAACCCAAATAAAAACATAGACAAGATTTGAATAGACATTTTGCAAAAGAAAATATACTTAGAGCAAACAAGCAAATAAAAAGATGCTCAATATTAATTTAGTCATTAGGAACATAAAAATTAAAACCACAATGAGATACCACTACATATCTGTTAACAGTTTTTTTTTTTTTTAAATACCAAGTACTGCTAAGGATACAGAACAACTGAAACGCATACATTTCCGTGACTGCCAATTTAGAAAACATTCCGACAGGTTTTTTTTTTTAAAAATAAGTTTAAACATAAGCTTACCATTCTACCCAACAATCCTACATCTATGCATTTACCCAAAGAAAATGAAAAGTTATGTTCACACAAAACCTGTACACAAATGTTATTAGTGGCTTGTTCATAATCACTAAAACCAGGCAAAATCCAAGTGATCTTCAACTGGTGAGTGTAAAAACGAACTCTGGTGCATTATACAATGGCATACTACTGAGCAATAAAAAGGAACTATTACTACATGCTATGACATAGATGAACTTGAAAAACTACGCTAACTAAAAGAAACGAGGGGCAAAGATTATTAATTGTATGCTCTCATTAATATGAAATTTTCAGAAAATACAAGTTTACAAATAAAGAAGGGAGATTAGTGGTTGCCTGGGGCTAGGGAGAGAATGGAGGTTGACTGCCAACAGAAATGAAGAATCTTTTTTGGGTGATGGAAATGTTCTAAAACTGAACAACTCTGCAAATTTACTAATTGTACACTTATAAAGGATAAATTTCATGGTTATTTCATATCAATGGAATTATATAATAATACCTCAGTAAAGCTGTTTTTTTAAGTTAATGCTAGAGTTAATATAAAAGTTTTTGACCGTGGCATACTGCCAGGTTAGACAAGTAACTGATGGTTATATATTTGTTTGTTTTCTGTTATAAGCCAAATAACACTTGTTGATAAAATTATTAGTGTGGTCATATAACATTATAAATACTAATTTTAGAGGTGCAAAACATATAGTTTCTAAGAATTCTTTTTGAAAATTATCAAATAACTGCAGCATAACATTGGTGAGGATAGACACCAATAGCATAAGCTTGAAGGAATTATATGAAAACACATCTGAAGTTCCTCCAGTTGATATGGAAGTTGATGTTATAAAATATTGAAAGTTTTTATATTTATATACTACTACTAAAGACACTGAAATCATTTTGTTATTGTTATTCAACTACTTTGCAGACAAATTTGATTGTTTGAATATAAGATTCCCAAGAGTAATGTCAAACCCTGAAAGATACCGACAATATTTTAACTTCTACAAGGATAACTTTATCAGTTAAAAATGATAAATTGTTCTTAAGAAAATTTTCAGAGATCCTGAGTCATAATTTTCATACTTGTTCTGCTTATTAGGGCAAGCAAAATTTTATTACAGTAACCAACCTTCAAATTTCAGTAGCTAAAGACAATAAGTTTATGTCTTACTCATGTTATAGTTCAGTGCAAGTAATTGAACTATGACTTCCATGCGGTTATTCAAGGACTCAGGCTTCATCCACGTTGTGGCTCTAGAACCTCTCTTTCCATGGAGGTTTCTTCATTAGAGGATTTTTTTAGGCTAGGCCTAGAAGTGGTGTGATCATTTAGGTTCATATTTTACTGGTTGGGACCTGGTTAGTTACCTGGCCACAGATAGCTGCAAGGGAGTTTGGAGGAAATCCTTCAGCCATGTGCCCAGGAAGATGACAAAACGAATAAGACTGGTCAGTGGCATCTCTGCCTCGGCAATTTTTTTTATACGTTACTATTAATTTTTTAAAAACTTTCTGAGATATATAATTAACATACCATGAAGTTCATCTTATAGAGTATACAATTCAGCGATTTAGTGGTTTTTAGTAAATTCACAAAATTGTGCAATCATCACCACCACCTAATTTCAAACTCCAAAAAGAAACCCCATACCCATTAGCAGTCACTCTCCATTACCCTCTACTCCCAGCCCCTGGCAACTACTAATACACTTTCTGTTTTTATGAATCTGGATATTTCATAAAAATGGAATCATACAATATATAATTCTTTCACTTGGTACAATGTTTATGAGGTTCACCCATGTTATAGCTATAATATGTTGTAGTCATAAAGTACCATTACCTCATTCTTTTTATTGCTGAATAACATTACATTGTATGGATGTACCACATTTTGTTTAATGAATTCCTTAGCTGATAGACATTTGGGTTTTTTCGACTTTGTGACTATTCTGAATTATGCTGCTATGAACATCATTTTACATGTTTATGTGTGAATATGTTTTCAGTTTTCTTGTGTATATACCTAAAAGTGGAATTATTGGGTGATGTGGTAATCCTATTTTTATAATCTGAAGAACTGCCAACCTGTTTTCCAAAGCGGTTGATTAGTTTATAATCTCATGGCTATTTGTGAGAATCCTGAAATTTCTACATCCTTTACCAACCCTTATTATGTTTTTGTTGTTGTTCAATTTTAGCCATCCTAGTGGGTATTAAGGGGTATCTTGTGGATTTTATTTGCATTTCACTGATGTTAATGATGTCTTTTCATGTGCTTATTGGCCATTTGTTTATCTTCTTTAAAGAAATGTCTATTTAAATCCTTTGCTCATTTTTAAATTGGATTATTTTTCTTTTATTGTTGAGTTGTAAGACTTCTTTATATATTCTGGATGAAAGTTCCTTATCAACATTCTTGATTTGTAAATATTTTCATTCATTTTGTGGTTGTCTTTTCATTTTATTGATGGTGTCTTTTGAAGGAAAAAGGTTTTAACTTTAATTGAGTTAAATTTAATTAATTAATTAATTTTTGTCGCTTGTGCTTTTCGAAACAATTACTTAAATCCAGGGTCACAAAGATTTATTCTTATGTTTTCTTCTAAAAGTTTTATAGATTTAGCTCTTACATTAGGTCTATGATCCATTTGAAGTTCATTTCTACATAATTGTGAGGTAGGCATCCAACTTTATACTTTTGCAGTGGATATACAGTTAATCCAGCAACCATTTGTTGAAAAGACTATTCTTCCTCCATTGAATAGTTTTAGTACTCTTGTCAAAAAACAAATGACTATAAATATAAGAGTTTATTTCTGGACTTTCAATTCTAGTCCTTTGATCTCTGTATCTGTAGCTATGCTAGCACCACACTGTCTTGATTACTATAGTTTTGTAGCACATTTTTAAATTGGGAAATGTAAGTCTTCCAACGTTGTTCTTTTTCAACATTATTTTGATTATTCTGTATCTTTACAATTGATTTTTACAATCTGATTTCCAAAACTGGCAAAGGGAAAGGACGGGATGGGAAATGTTCAGGTGGAAAATAGAAAATGTTGGCATTAGAAGTCAGAAATGTGTATGTGTAATTGTATACGAATTTTGAAGAGAGACAATTATTTTGCTTTACAAAGTAAAAATTCTCTAAGAAAAATTATTGTTGATAATAATCTCCATAATGTGAAATTTTAGAGCTGTTTTCAAGAAAATTATATATGAACAATTTTAATTATGAAGACCTTGAGGACATAAAACTAGTAAAATTAATAATCAATTATCCCTGATTTATTTGGATGCAAAAAGCCCTGAAGGGATAATCTAGAGGGAAAAATTATTTTATCCTTTTTGCAAACCTTTAACCGCTTCATTATAAAATCCTACTTTTAAAAGGCTTTGTGTCCTCAATATAAGGTGAACTTGGTAGCCAAGTGGGACAAGGTATAATGATCCACAAAGCAGAAGGTATTTGGTGCCTAGAATATTGGTATTCGTGAGTGCTAAATCAAAAAGTATATGCGCTGTCCCTTCACTGCTGAAAAGAGATTTAAAAGAAGCCACTAGTGACCTTTGAAATGATAAAATATTACTAGGTCTTCCTAATGATTACTCAGAGATGTGCCCAAAGGTGATTGTAAAGAACTGGCAACAAATAATATTGAGCAAGTGGGGAGGTTGCACCATGTAGTAGGAAAAATACAAACAGGCTTTAGGATCAGACAGCTGTGGATTTCAAATGTGGACTTCTTACTGGCTTCATGAACTTCAGAAAAATATTAAGCTTCAGTTTTGTTATCTCTAAAAATTGGTAAATAGCTCTTGCAGGATTGCTCTGAAGATTAAGTGATTAAGTGAGGCAAGAGACACATGTGAATATGCCCAGAGAAATAGTGGTCACAGAGCAGGCCCTCAATCAATCTCAGATTTTTTTTTTTCAAATACCGAAGAATGTACAAATGATGAAAAAGACCACACAAATAATATGTTAACTGAATGATTATGACAAATTTGGTATTTCTTTCCATGATATCTTACTCTTTTCAATAAAAATATCTGTCAAGTAAGATTTATGAAACTATTTTTATATCTTTCAGAAGAATTTTTCTATAAATAGACAAATCATTTTTTAAAAGCCTCTTTTGTCAGCTCAATTGTTTTAATTCCTTGCTTGGAAAATCATGTTCCTTTAACACTTTAGGAGTCTGTGAACACCATATATTCACCAATCAAGATTCAAGTTCTCACAAGGAAGTGAAACAACCAAAAAACAGCAAACGAAATGTGTGCAGAAGTAAACGTCCTGACTGCTCATCTGAGGATAAGGATGTGGTTTCTGTGTCCAAGGTCAAATCTATGATAGAAAGCCAAATACCTCCTGATTTAAAATTACAGTTTATATTGCACAAGTAAATCTGGGTTTTTTGTTCACTATTTTTCCCTCAACGTTAGTACCTGGCACATAGCAAGTATTCAATAAATATTTGTTGAATGAGGGAATAAATGATACCACAGCAGGTATCATCTGATCTAGTAGTTTTCTGACATGTTTTGAGTCTTGGGCTCTTTGTTCATACAAAATATTTGATGGACACCTGTGAGACAGACCAAAGGACCTGTACCCCAGAATTCTCTAGATTCTGCAAAGCATAGGTGGGAATCTCTAATCTTGTCAAACTTCTCATTTCAGAGTAAGGAGAGTAAGGACCCAAGAGGAGCAGGATTTGTACAGTCCTACACAGTGGAGCCTAAAAGTTTATGCTCAACTTTGGAAGTCCCTGTGCCAGTGGGGAAAAGGGCATGTTCCACCGAGTTTGCATCACTGGGAGGGTATGTGGACACCTCAGGCCATCCAGGTGGCCTCAGAGCAAAGCTGGTATTGATTGCTTATCCGATTATTTTGGAAGTACAACTCATTCTATGATGCAACAAAGGGTTTCAAGCTGTATCACTAAGAGCTCTCTGACAGCAAGACTCTGCTTTTATACTATAACTGTATGATCTCTTAACTCTCCATATAGAAAGGAAATTGGTCCTCAATTTATATGTCCTAAAATTGTCCCCAAAAGAAAGGGAATATGGACCACTTACTTGTCTCAGATGAGTGTATAAGAATTTAGGAGGTAAATTTGTATTTGGTAATCCTAGAATCCTTCAGGATCAAAGATTTTATAAGCATCCTGCCAAGAGACATTTCAACATGTACTTTTTTCCCTTGGGTCTTCATATTTGTTCAGATCATGCTGTGCTTGTTTCTCTACCCTCTCATTCCCTCTTCCAGTCCTGCTCCTTAAGTTCAGCAGAGGCTTACCAGGAGGACCCAATATCCAGCTGCTTCTCTTCTTCCATGAGGTGAGCCATGGGCCAAGCCAGAATAGGCTCAGGAATTGCCCTTTCCCTTGAGCTGACAGCCTCACTCTGCAGCTTATGATACCATCTCTGGTCCTTCTCCTCCCCCTTTATTCTCCATCATTATGGAAACAGACAAAAAGAAGCAGTAGGATCCCTCACAGGTGGCATTACAAAGTCACAGAGCTGAGATTAATATGTGATTTAATCCTAGCCACCAAAGCCATTTTTCTATTGCACAGTTCTGGATAACACATGACCTCTTAATGGAACAGCAACAGCACCCTAAGTCAAGTTGTTTCAAGGTATCCACTCCAGGCTGGCCTTTGGAGGCTGTGCGTCCTTGCTGTTCCTAAAATCTGCCTAAAGAGGGAGCTGTTTCCTTAGACTATCTTCAGTGAGGGACCAGTGAGGGGACAGCCAGGTAGCCAGGGGATTTATGAGACCACAGCAGCTGACCTGCTTGTGCGCTTAGGGCTATTCATAAACTTCATGTGTCATGAAACAAACCCCAGTTGTGTTTTTCACATATTTTTTTAATTGTGTCCACTGAACTGACGACTTCTAGTAGATCTAGTAGATTGCTAAGAGTTCAGAGACCCAGAATCCTGTCCCATCTGCTTAATGGTACTAAACAGGTACAGTTGGGGAAGTTCTATCACGACTCAGGCACAGTGTTCTCATCTATAAAGCGGGTACAGGGACACAAACCTACCTAATTTAACGGAGTGGTTAAAAGGACTAATAGTGCTTGGAAAGG
The DNA here is from genome assembly GCA_004027375.1 of Macroglossus sobrinus. Lineage (NCBI taxonomy): Eukaryota > Metazoa > Chordata > Mammalia > Chiroptera > Pteropodidae > Macroglossus > Macroglossus sobrinus. The sequence goes on along the minus strand of PVKZ01001525.1, from coordinate 27,077 downwards.
GTGTCTTGTTATAATTAAGGGTGTGAGCACTAGAGGCTGAAAGATCAGTTTTAAACCAATTCCTAGTTACATGGCTTTGGCCTGGTTTCTAACCTCTTTACCACTTAGGGTTTTCATTTGTAAATTTGTAAATTTCATTTGCACTATATTCTTAGGATTATCGTAAGGAATAAATACATGAGATGGGTTAAATAGGGCCAATATACAGTAAGCTTTTACTAAATGATATCTTTTAAAATATAGCTATTGAAGCACACATTTTCAAACCCTATCATTTTTCACAGGTGAGTACGTTATCTACGCCCAGATTTGGTTCTTCCACAAAATCAAACAATATCCCAGAAGGAAAGAGCAGTTTCCAATCCGAATAGAAGCATACTACTTGGACATACTTCCTCTGGTGTTTCATAGAAGGGAAGGCACCTGGATCATGGAGATATGAAAGTGGTAAGCTGACACTCTAGTCTAGATATCTTGGAGAGAATCATCACCAATGTGTTTTCTCTACCAGCACTAATCCTTCCTTCGATCTGTACCCAAATATTCATTTATTTATTCAGTAAACACATGGAGCAAGACAGAGTATGTGCTCTATTAGAGTCTATAGAAGTAGAAAGATGAATAAGGCTCAATCTCTGCCCTTGAGAAATTTACATTCTAATTGAGGAACAGGAAAAGACAAATGAAAAATAGTCACAATATAGAGAAATGGTAAACAAAGGGTGCTATGAGGACACATAGAAGGGGTCCCTAGCCTGGGCTATAAAGAGGGGGTATCCTCAGCTTTCCTGGGAGAGATAATGAGCTGAATTTTAATAGAGAACATAAGTTTGTTATTTAGAATGAGAAGAGGGAGGGTGTTTTAGGCATGAGTTCTCCAGTATCCTCATCTACAAAATGAAAAAGTTCAACCAGATGAATTCTAAGATGGTTCTCTAAAGAAAGGGAAGTAGGAAATAGTGAACAAGGAGTCTCCTGGCAATAAATCCTGCTCATGGAATCCTCACAAGTGTTATATGAGGGAGCATTGGCATTTTAGGGAGCTGCTAGGTTGTAAGAGCAGGTTTAAAAACACAGGATGAAGCTGGATAGTGACGTGGACATAGGTATTTAGAAAAATCAATCTCGAGTTTTGGAGAATGGATTGAAAAGGTAGAAGCAAAGAAATGGGTGGCAAAGGAGTTGGGGGAAATTATGAAGGCACTAAGAGTCAGAAGCAGATGCAAAGGTGATTTAGAAGAGAAGGCTAACTGTAAAGGTATTTAGAAGGTCGAATTGACAGGACTTGGTGACTTGATGGAGAACAATAAAGTCAAGGATCCTAGCTGAGCACGTGGAACCATCTCAGAGCTCCCTCATCAAGCATTTCCTGAATGCTTTCTTTATGCACAGAATCTATTATCCTCATTCTTTCCAGACTGAAACTTAACAATTAACAAGGGAATTGAGACATATTAACATCAGGTGTTTTCCATCTTCATTTCCAATTTGGAGATGTTCTGTTGTTTTGAAAGGGAGGAAGGATTAGATTCTTGGAATGACTGTCAGACAATTGAAACCTTTAGAACAGAGGTCCCCAATCCTCTGGGCCACAGACCAGTACCTGTTCGTGGCCTCTTAGGAACTGGGCTGCACAGTAGGAGGTGGCGGTGGACTGGTGAGCTAGTGAAGCCTCATCTGTATTTGCAGCTGCTCCTCAGAGCTAGCATCACTTCCTCAGGCTCCACCTCAGATCATCAGGCATTAATTTCTCACAGGAGCACCGGTCCCTTGTGACAAAAGGGTGGGAACCACAGCTTTAGAAGGAGAAGGCGACCACCATTGGAAAGATGGCAGAGTTTTCCATTTGTGACTGATGGAAGCATAAAACAATTAGACTTTCTGGCAGTTAGATAATACTCATCATAAATGTTAAGAATGAGCATACCCTTTTACCCAGCATTCTAACTTTTTGGAATTTAGACTGAGGAAATAATAACCAAGATTCACAAGGATGAACCCAAAGATTTATTTCAAGAATGTTTATTGTACAGTTGTTTATAATTGGGAAAAGCTGGAAACAAGTATGACATACAGAAATAGTGCCCAGGCTTAGAGGAAGCAAGAGTGAGCTTAGCTCTGTAGCTAAGGAATTCTTGACTACAAAGAATAGAAAATGGGAGGGAGATGTCCCACAAACCCAGTGAGGCTCTTGAGGGCATGTGGTGACCAATATGTTCTTTTTGAATTGGGAATAGGGGCCCTATGAACAACATGCAGCTGTTCTTCTGAAGAGGGGCTTTTCTTACCATTTCTCCTAGCTCCCAGGTGTTGCTAAGCTGAGTGTTCACAACTAAGCAATAAACATTTGTCTGAGACTCTTCCAGTCATCTCTCTCTCTATTGTTTCCCTCCATCCCAGAAGGCTCTACTTCATGTCTGAAAGTCCATTTTTGGTCTGGGTGTCATACAATTTCCTTTCTTTCTTGGACTTTTATTTATTGAGTACCCACTGTGTGCCCATCCTGTGCTAAGCCCCAGAGAGAGAATGATAAGTGAAATGTAACCCCTGCATATGATAGACACTTATACTCATCTACCCAATGTTGAGTCTCCCTTTCTGCCTTACTAACCAAACTCTGATTGCATTATGAATGTCCAATTAAACAAATATATTTCCCATTCTCTTTGCAACTATAGGCATCCATTTAATCCCATTCTGACCAAGGAGCTACAATCAAGAGTCACAAAGTAGGCTTCCCAGAAAAGCTCTGTAAAAGGAGACTTGATTAGTGAATGCTTCATTTCCCCTCACCCCTATCTTTTTTCCAGTCTAGATTGTAGATATGGTAAAGGAGCAGCCATTTTGTGACCACTGAGTGACAAGCATGAGGGAAAAAAGCCACATGATAAAGATAGGAGACTAGGTCCCTAATGATATGGAGTTATCATGGCAATCTTAGCTATGTAATAAGTAAACAAACAAATATCCCTCTTCCCTCATTTGTCTAACCTATGGATTAACTGGGCTTTTTGTTACTTACAACTGAACACAGTCCTGACACTTGACTCTATGGCCTAGGAAATCAAACGGACTTCTAACAAGTAATGTGAACACAGCACAGGTAGCACAGAGGACAGAGTGAACAGCTGTTTTGATGGGAGAGGGGGTCGTGGGGGAGTGGCAACTGGTCAGCAAGTCTTTCCAAAAGGACAGAATGCTTGAGTTGGGTCTTGGAGAATGAGTTATTCAGCAGCCATGGAGAAGCAGAAATAGCATTCCAGGGTGAGAAGACACATGTGCAAAGACAAGAGAAGTGAAATAACACAAAACACTCAAGGAGCTAACATGACTTCACCTGACTGGGAAAGAGGATACTTGTGGGACGAGGTGGGGATAACATAGGAGAGGATAGGAGGCAGGTCATAAAAAGACTTATGAGACCTTGGGCAAGTCACTGAGCTGGTTCACACCCAGTTTCCTTAGCTATAAAGAGAGGGAGTTCACCGAGAGGCAGGGATAACTGTGGACAGAGGGCTGCCCTGCCACCATTCCTTGCAGAACCCCAGCTAGAGAGGTTCTAGCTCCCTTGCAGGACACAAAAGTTTCGCGGGAAGTGCTATCCTGCCCAGCCCCACCTCCCCTGGTTTCACACTGCTGGGTGTATTCCAAAGACTGCTCTGGCATTTTAGTTTGAACACTAAGTGGTGACTCAGAATGAACAGAAGTGTGGACAACTGTTTACTAAGAAGGCAGCCTTTGGTGTGACAAATTAGAGTGGGTTGCTGGATTGTGCAGTACTCATGAGCTAGGCAGCTTGGAAATAGCACATACCATTGTGCTAGGCAATTGATTCATTACTTGCCCAGCAGGGTGTCACATGCAGTCAGACAGTCAGACCCACAGTCCATCTAGGTCAGGACAAGTGTTGTCCTTCTGGACAGTGCCCCAAATACCCAGAGATGTTCCCTCAGCATCCCTTGTATCTCATAATTCTATTGTGCAGGAATACAACACTTTCTTAAGACTATTCATACTTTTAGTTTACTGAACCTCTTGGAGCCAAAAGACTGCAATCTGTAGAGAGCACCATAAAGTTTTAGAGTCAGCCAATCTCAATACTGTTTTTTAATAGAATGTTAAAAAACAACAAATATATTGATATATGTTACTTACAAGGAAGCAAAGGATCTGTGTTGGAGACACAGATAATTAAGATACCACTCCTGTCTAGAATAGTAGAACTCATAGAAACACAGAGTAGATGGTGGTTGCCAGGGGTTAGGGGACAGGGAAAGGGGAAGACATAGGTCAAAGGGTACAAAGTTTTAGTTCTGCAAGGCGAATAAACCCTGAAGGTCTAACGTACAGCATGATGACTAAAGGTAGCAATGCTGTTATTGTATACTTGAAATTTGTTAAAAGGACATAAGTGTTCCCATGACCAAAAAAAAGGTAACCATGTGAGGTGATGGCTGTTAACTAGCTTGACCATGGGTATCATTTCCCAATGTATACATACATCAAAACATCAGGTTGCACACTTTAAATACAATTTCTATTTGTCAATTACACCCCCCCACACTCCACAAAATAAAGCAGAAAATAAAATAAGATAAAATAATAAAATATAGCAAAACCTGAAAAAGAAAGACATGATTTCTGGCCTTAAGCTTAGCATAACCTTAAGAGTACAGCCTAAGTGTGTGCTCTAGGTTAGGAGGCCAGCAAAGCCGCTTGGCAGATGGATCAGGATTCAAATGCTGGCTCTAACACTAACAACAGATGCAAGCCTGACTCATTCCCTTAACCTTTCCCAGCTTCATTTTTCTCATCCACACGGGGGGATAGTAGGACCTGCCTCTCAATGGAGAATGTGAGAATTCCTATTGTTAAGTGAAAAAGTTAAATAATTCAAAGCAATTGCAACAGAGGCATCAAATGATGGTGCGAGATAATTACTGAACTGGTGGTTTTGAGGGTCAAAATTTCTGTGCCTATTAGTTGTTCCCATGGCCCTCACTCCAAACCTGCCAGGAATGTTCCTATTTACAGATTAGAAAACTGAGGGTAGAGAGAATTTAAGTGGCTTGGAAACATTTGGTAAGAGGCAGAGCCAGGATTTGGTCCTGTGCGCTTTTCACATAGCAAGAACTTCCTGCCAGATGACTGAGGACTTCAGTTCAGGAGAGGGAGAAATTAGAAAGCTGAGCTGAGCTGGAGGCTTTGGAGGACAAAGCCCATCTTTCGGTCCACCGGTAATTACTGAGCACCTACTATTTGCAAAGCACTATTCTGAACAAGATAGACAAAATGCCTATCCTTGTGGGGTTTGTGGGGAGGATACAAAGAGCTAGGAAGAGAGAAGGGAAATGACACTGAAGGTGTAGAACATGTACCCAGACCCTTATAAACTCGGTTCCACCTCATGCACCTGCCTAAGCTGCCACCACCTCTCTGCTTCCCGTATTGTCTGGAACCACTTTCCATTTGCTGCTCCAACATACCTCGCTTTGCTTGTTCTGATTTCTTGACTCCCACTTTGCACCTTGTCCCCACAGCATGCTCTTCCCTCAACCCCTCAGCTGGTCATTTGCCTGACTCTGTGGTGTACCTCCAGGCCATATTCTCCTTCTAATGGCATATCTACAAGTAAGAGGCCCTCAGAGAGCATGCTACCTAAAAGCCCTGTGGAAATCACTCCAGTGGATTCACACTCCAGTGGATTCCCCTACCATTTCACAGGGGAAGAGCAAGAAAATGCCAGAAGGATTTGTTAACAATGAACCCAAATGCTAGAGTGAAAATGACATAGATTTATTTGCCTATTAATTTACACACACAGACACATACACATGCACACGTGAACACGTGTGGCGAATCAACCTTTACCTATGTTTACATGCATGTGTATATTACATAAAACTCATTTCCCCTCATTAGAATGGAAGCCCAGGAGGAGGGATGTTTATCTATTTTGTTCTCCAGAAGAGAATCTTAGCACAAGGTAAGCCCCCAACCTTGTGTTCTGAATGAACAAATCTGTGCAGCCTACACAGAAGCCCTTTGTAAGGAAAGTAGGAAACCACTCTTCAGAATAAGGGCAGAGGATTTGGAAGTTGCAGGAAAAAAAATATCCAGGAGAGAAGAAGGGAGAAGATGGGAGTCCAGCTGAGAACCACTCTGAGGAAGAATCACAGGAAAAGGCCCTGCAGAAAAGGGGTTAGGAGAAGAAGAAATTTGTTTAACAGGTTTTACAAACCAGATTTTGAGTGTTTCGTGATCCCTGGGGATCACCATGCATGTCCCACACTTCCTTCTAACCTTGTGTAGGTGGAGTTGTTATCTTGGAGAGCAGAGAAGAGCTCAGAGAGGAAGGTGGTGACTGCTGACAGCTGGGTTCTAACTATAGCTTTGGGGTCCAACATAATCTCAAAGGCTCCCTTCCTCCCAAAGTCTGGTAGGGACCACCAGTTAGAGTTTCCAGAATAGATCCTGCCATGCCCTACTTGATCCTCTTCCAGTCTCTTCTTCATGTTCCAGTGCTAGTAGACTGGCATGGACATTGTCCTTGTTTGAGGACAGTTATTACTATTTGAATTCATTCTGTTCAATCTCTGCTAATGTGTTCAGGCACCAAGTGTTTATCAATTGGGTTTGAAGTTTAGTTGTTTCTACAAATACATTCTCAAAGAAACTGGCTGCTGATCTACTACATACCATAGAAATGGTTTGTCTCTCTAAGATGAACACCCTCTGTCTTGTCTTCTGTATTGCCCTTCTCCCTGCAGTGATTGAAGAGTTATATGTCCTCTTTTGGCAGAGAGAGAGTCCCTTCCTAATTGGACTCTGATGGGAACCTGGATCCCCATCATAAGTACCATCACTCTTCTTGCTTAACACCCTGAAATGCATGTTGTCTCAAGAGAAGCCCAAAGGAGTTATCCTAACCATTCCAGGCCCAGTAAGGAGAAGGGCCTTCAGAACCTGTTCTAAAGAATACCTAAAGATCCACCAGTGTACCCAGAGACATTTTTGTGAACCCTGGGACAGACCTCTGGACAGTTACTAAATAGATTAGTTCAGATTATAAATTTAAGTTTGATTAAATGAGGAGTAAATGCTGAATTAATAGGCAACTTAGACTAGAAGTTCTACTTTTCCTGAATTGACTTTAATTTTTACTGTGAGTGTGGGGTATCACATCTGAGATGCTATTGAATAGACTATAATTCTTGGCATCTAGACCCCAAGTCCACCATGCCTAGCTGCCATGGGAAGGCTTCTCAGAACTCATGGTCCAGACTCTTCAACATACTGTAATCCTGCAGTAAGAAGTATGAAATCCCAGGGGAAACCACTCAGCTTTCTGAGCATAGCTAAGTAAACCTCTGTGCTGGAAAAAAAAAAAAAAAAAAAAAGGAGTATCTTCCACAGAAAGACAACAGACGAGATATTTGAGTTTATCATTCCTGACTTTAAACTTGTAAAAATTCTCTCTTTTTTTTTCCTTTTGTAAGTTACTTAAATGGACTTCATTTTCTAAGTAGGCAGAGTCTAGCGGCCTCCTTTATTGGACCAGATTACTGTATTGCCAGGACTCTGAGCCAGGGCACAGGCTGGAGACAAGTCACACGCATGGGGAACCTAGAGAATCAGCTCAGGGGGAATTTAGGAGTGGGTTCGTCTTCATTCCTGATCTGCCGGAGCTTCCTTGCTCTGCAGCCAACACAAAGCCTCAGTGCATTGTCCATTCCAGCTGGTGGTCTTCAGTTGAAGTTTATCTAATCCACAAAGATTCTGTGTGTGGCGGGGGGGGGGGGCATCTACACACCTCCATCTATGCTCTCTTAACCCCTAGGGAAACCTGGCTACTCATTAAATAGGTTTCTGACCATTGCGCCTGAAGAAACCAATCAGAACAACTCCTCTGCTATTAGGAAACACCTCTTAGTTCTGGGTCTGCTGGGTCCATCCTTTTTGCTCCTTCCTCTTAATTTAGGAACATTTCCATTTCTTGAGTACCACAGTTCACTGAAACAATACTAAATCATTACAAGACAACCACTATCTTGGGTAGACAGCCCTTCTAAGGAATTCAAGGATCTCTTTGACAGTAATAATAGCTAAAAGGCATTGAGCACTTACTATATGTCAAGTATAAATGCTCTATTTGGATTACTTCATTTAATTCTCACAAATTTACTCTTACAAGCCCCATGAGTTGAGTTGTTGCCAGAGGCTAAGAAAGGTTGAGTGGCTTGCCCACAGTCACCTGTCTAGTAACTAGGACTCCAGCACCTGATATCTCTCATTCTAGCTCTGTCCTCTTGCTCCTGTTTCCAGGAGATGAGCTGCTGTCACCATGAAATCCCCTTTACAGATAAGGCAACTCAAGGTAAATGACCTGCCTAATACATTAGGTCAAAACTAGAGTCCAAGGCAGTGATTCCGAGCCTGGCTGCTTGTTAGAATCACCTGTAGAGTTAAAAACACAACAAAAAACAGTGCCCAGGCTGCACCTTTAACAAATCTGATTAAATTGATCTGAGGAGAGTCCCTAACATTAGTATTTTTAGAAAGCTTCCCAAGAGATTCTAAAAAGTACAGCCAGGTTTGAGAATCTCTGACAGAACTACCAGCTCCCAGCCTAAAGCTCAACCAACCAACATGCTTCCCCTTATCTCCTATTTCAGCCAGTTCAGCTGGAAGTGCCTGGAGGTGGGCAGGCGGGTTCCCCCTACCCCAGACATACTCCACGAGAGCTGAGAACATTTGCTCAGATGCTCACCTGTAAGATGGGGAGAATGAGATCTTGCAGAACTAGTGATTATATCTAAAAATGTAAAATGCTTATTCTAACACAGAATAAGGGCTCAGTTAATGACAGGGATGGTGAAGACATTTGTCATAGACTTAGGGGCAGTAGTTTTCTGAACCAAGTCCATATCTCACAGCCCACTGGCAGAACTGTTATCCATGAGCATCTGAAACAAGTGTTAAACACTAACCTCTCAAAGTCTGTCTTGGGCGCGCACACACACACACACACACAGACACTTACACACCTATATGTGTCCAGAAAGTGGCCCCTTTACTAACATTCTGTGTGGATAAGCCATGATGACAGATAAGCAAGTCATCTTGGGTGATCGTTGTCAATTATCACAATTTTCACCATCAGTCTGAGTATGTGGAGGTCCAAAGCAGGACCTCCCAATATGGAGGAAATGCAGAGAAGGTTTTTGTACTATTCACTTGCCTAATCATTCCCACTTAACACACAGTGAAAGCAGAACTTTGTGACACACTCGCCTGTCTGGGCAAAGGTTTTGCTTTTTCTGGAAGATTTTTGAAAAAGAAAAAAAAATTAGACCATGAGGAAGGGAAAACTTCTCAACCTCTCATCCACTCTATGAGCACTCAGCTTCTTTACCTGTATGCCATTCACCTGTGTGCTGGCCACTGTGCTGGGGGCTGAGACCTGAACACAAGTTAGAGATATTACTGCCCTAGCACTGGCAATGGTCTTGGGGGGGAAAAAACAGAGATATACAGGCAACCCCAGTACTAGCAGCTAGGACTCTTTTTCATATGGTCAGTGAGCAGCACCATTTCAGGAATCATGTGGCAATGTTGAAATTCAGCCAGTATGTGCTATAGCAGTTATCCAAATATCAAGATACTTCTGAATCAGTTGACAAACTGCTGCTGTCCTGACCACCCACACTGCCTCCACAACAACCTGGAAAATGCAGCTCTGATAGAGTTTAACTCCTGACACTCAAGAGGTATGCAGTACAATGCTCTGTATCACCCCAGCCTTCCAATCAATTAGTGCCTGTGATGAGCTGGATGTCCAGCATTCTGAAATGTTGGTAAGCAGCAGCTGTAGAGTGCCTATATAGAGAGGTCTTAGGGGCTGCAATCTACTTGCAAGGTAAAGATTAGAGACCCGTCTTGAAGCTGCATATGTATAACAAGTTTATGGGTTTTACTTCAATTGGGTGTCAATTTGGGTAGCTTGGGGGAGCCAATGGCTATTTTAAGGGGCTAAAGTCCTTACATCCACAGATCACTTCTTGGCAACACTCCAACCTAAATTTAAATTTTTAGGATGCTTACATTTCTAGAAAGTTTCACCTACTAAAGAAAAAGAAAACCTTCTCAGTATATAGAAATCCAAACATACAGATTAAGAAAATTTTTACCATTCAGAAAGATTGAAAATAGAGTTCCATTACATGTGATCTATTTCCTGATTGGGAAACTATGGCACAATCCCATAGCTTGCACATGAGAAGCTGCTCTGATAGTTGCCACCAAAAGTTAGTGTTTTCTAGTAGGACAGTTAACATTGTTCAGAGGGGTATCCAAGAAATGATTATCTAATGATGCATGATGTGGTCCCAGGCCTAAACCTTCAAACTCACTTTTTGCTATTCCTCTGCTCTGTGCCACATCCCCATCAACTCTGTGTCTCCGAGCTTCTTACCGGATTTGACCAATGGGAGTATTGAAAGGTGATTGGAGGGCAGGAATAAAGGAAAAGCCAGAGTATTTCTCCTCCCTCTTCCATGCCTCAGGCAGCATCCAGGCTGCAATCTATAACCTTAATGGTACCAGCTCCCATAGGACAAGGCTGCAGACCTCTGCCAAGAGAGTAGCCCCTAAGCTCCCACAATTCTGCCTCCTCCTACTCCATTTGGGGAGTCATTGGCTTTCTGCTGTTGGTCTTGGGTTGTCTCACTGGCCCCTGTTGGCTTTTCTGCATCCCCATCACATGTGCAACCAATTCCTTGCATGAAATTCCCTCTGTTTCCCTTTGTGCAGTGTCTCTTTTCCTAGTTGGACTCTGATTCATACACTAAGTATGCTCCTTAGAATTTTCCTTTTATTTCCTACACTTCAGTTTCCTTGTTTGTAAATGAGATTGAAAGAAGTACTTAGCACATTTTATTTTAGCTTCATGGTATCCATGGATGTGGGGCCCTGCACACTGGGGGAACTTCAGGAACTTCAGGTCTGGAAAGCAGTACCTCATTTTGTTTTTCCCAAAGTAGTTTTTATTTTGAACTGCAGCTTCAAATCTTTTCTTTCAAAATAGGTAGAGTATAAATGATAAAGAATATATTTTTTAACTATTCAATTTCTTTAAGTCTAATACTCTGCCATTTGGCTGTGTGGCCTGTATTTGTGGTTGTATTTATTGTTATTGTTATTGTTATTATTATTATTAACATTTGTTACATTTTAGTTTTGGCCGTATAAATCACCATCTTTTTGGGTTCAGAGATTCTCATCATTTAGTTTCTTCTCAAACCCACTCTGTGCCATAAATTATTTAAATTGCCCTTCTTCACATCCTTGGAAACCATGGCTGCTCTAGGTTATTACTCAGAAGATGTGAGTGGATGTGCGGTTTAGGTGGAGAGTGGTTCTATTGGTTTCCCATTTTCCCTTTCTATACATTATGTTGCAGCCTCTCACCCTCCACCCCGCTCCATTCCGCAGAGCTCCCACTGGGCCTGGCATGGAGCAGCCCCTGTGGTCTTTGCTGGGCCCTCTTGGGCAATCATGGTGGAAAGGCCCATGGACTCTCTCAGCTGCCCCCTGAGTTCATGGAGGCAAGACTCAGGCAACCAGAGAGCTGGAAGCGTATTTTGTTCACAGCCAGATCTCTGTCAGGAGTGATTCATTGTTTTTCACATTAGGATATTAGTGCCTATCTTGCAGAATTATTTCATTTTTCCTCCCTTTCTAGGCTTTGCTGCCTTACCAGACATCTTGGTGATATTCCTACTGCTATGCAGGAGAACAAGGGGATGTTTGATTGCCTGCAGGATAGTTGTGTCCTGATCAGAGGTCATAGATCTGAACTATAGATCGTACATCCCTTACCAGAGAAAAGCATATAAAAAGTTCCCCTTCTCTGATCTCTGGAGATGGAAAGCCTCAAAGGGAATGATCAATCAGTTTGTAACTTTGGAAGCACAATCAATTACACAATCAAATATACTGTGGCAATCTTACATTTATCTTACAGAGGACGGCATCACCACTTGGCTTCCTTAAGTATTTTGTCAACATTAGCTGTATCTTCCTTTATGTACAGCTCATAGCAGACTGGAATTAGAGGGAGAAAGCTTTAAAAACAACAAAAACAACAAAAACAACTTAATAGGCTTCCAGATAAAGTTGAAGCCAGGGGAAGACAGAATTTTAGGCAGGCTATAACAATGTTTAGACAGCTATTTCTCACCAGTCTGCAAAATAAAGCCATCTTTCTCCAACAGAGAATTGGGAGCCATGGGAAAAGAGGTGAAGAGAAGAGATGAATAGGGAGGAGATGAAGGGAAGCGTTAGGGAAATATTTCTAGGATAGCAAAGATGCCTGTATTCAACCCAACTCTCTTGAATGCCCACTTCTCTCGTAAGACTTCCTCGTCTCTGGGTCACTACTCCCTTCTCTCAAGACCCATAGCCCAATCTATAGTCTTTCTATTCTCTGCTTAATTGAAACAATTAATTTTGACACCTCAGCTTTAGATTCTGAACTTTTTGAGAATAGGAAAACGTTTTCCACATGATAGTATTGTCTGTGTCTGATTACTGTGCCCGATCATGTGTTGTTTGTTGAGTGTATTTTTGTTATATGTGACCCTCTGTGTGCAAATGACCCCAGGCCTGTGCTGTAACCTGTTCATGTGTACCAAGTAAGGCCACCTGTCCTAGGGAAGTAAACAATCTCACCAAGTTAGATCTTTTATTTTCCCTGAAGTTCTTATCTTTATGACTTTAACTCCTATGTTAACACAAGCTGCAATTGTCCCATATTGTTACATTTAAAGGATCAATGGAAAGATATAAGAAAGTTTGCTCAGAGCATGAACATTGTTTTCTCCCTAATACTAAGCAAAACACAAAAGCAGATTCCTACCTTGTAACCACAGAAGCATCATGTACATATTCACACCTGCTGAAAACTCCAAAAATGAAACTAATGCGTTACAATAGTGAAATTGCAGTTGTAGTTTTCCTTCTTAGGAGATACTGCTTTCATGATGTTTATTGTGTTTATACAAAGATAAATAAATAAATATGCAAACAAAGAAATAGAAAATAGAGGGGGCAAACAAAAATAAGGCTTAAATGTTCAACTTCTGTTGCTGAAAAAGCAAGATATGCTTTTTCCTAGTTGCACAGAAAAGAACAAATTGTCTAGAATAGCAGGGAACCTGGGTGTGACACATTTTAAGAGAAAGCATCTGAAATTTATGTCACCCCTCCCTTCGGGGTCATGAACTAGCATTTGTTCTTGTCCTTCCAGTGTCTGACCACACTGGTCAACTCAGTATCAGGGAAAGGGCAAGAATTTTCTATCCATTCCTGGTTGATGACTTGCCCATCAATCATCTCCTCTCTCTCTCTCTCTCTCTCTACTCAGAAACAGCAAATGTGCTACGTTGGACAATGGCCTCTGGAAACTTTGGCAGAGCCAAAGTTGAGTGTTTGCAAGCCTGGCCCATGGTGTGAATCTTGATGAAGAGCAAATGAACGCCATGAAACTCCCATAGCTGCTAAGAGACATAGTATCATTAAATTTCAATTACCATTTCCTTTAAAATAGCTCAAAAACATTTATTGTTTAAGCTTTAGAAGTTGCATGACATGCTAGATTTAAAACGATGTGGATTAAAATCTTGACTTCACCCTTTCTAGTTGAATAACCTTGGCTAAATTCTCAGAGCCTTACTTTTCCTTTTCTGGTAACAGGAGTGGTGATAGGGAACCATATCATAAAGTGCAAAACACTCTACCTGTATTAGTTTGAACTACTTAATTTACATCAGCTACAAGAATGTGTTATCATTGCCATTAGTATTAATATTGTCACCGTGTACAGGCTCATTTTAGAAGAGCTATTATAAAGTAAACAATCAGTTTGGTCCTGGTGTCATGACTGTAGTAGAAAACATGGTGGCCACAGGTTTTCTATATATTCAAATACAAATGTGCATGATGCCTTCAAAGACTCTTGGATAATCATCTATGCCCACACAGAAACCAAAAGCTAGATAATTAAAAAGTAATTTCTTTTTGACTTTAGAATACACTACATGATTTTTTCTTCCTGAAGATTCAACTTTAAACCACTTTTAACTTGGATTTATATAGTCAAAATGAGATCTGTGTTCCCTAACATGCATCAGCAAACCTAGGGGATGGGAGTGGTTCAATGGAGTTGAAGGACAGAGGGGAAAATGTGGTTGCATGTAGTTCACATATTTGGATTCAGTCCACACATGGACAAAGACAGCCTGTAAGACAGGGAAAGAAGAGGTGTGACTAGTAATGCTCAAAAAAATAAAAAATAAAAAATAAACAAGCCAAAGAAAAGAATTTAACTGAGCAAGAGATCAGGTTTTATCCTGTGTCTATGTGAGTGAGCCAAGAATGTTTGCCTGGAGAAGACTTGGAGAGTTCTGGTCTCATTCTTTTGAGTTTGAGGAGCCATCATGTAGAGGAAGAATATCTTTCAATTAAATTCTTTAATTTTTTTTTAAAATAACATGACCCATCTTGAAGACATGACAGAATTACCCAGTGTGAATTATATTAGACAAATCTTTCAGAAATTCTGATTTATAATAATGCATCATTAATAATTATGCTCATAAAAACTCCCATTTTGATTATCTGTATGCCATATGTTTTAACAGCCCCCTATAAGGTAAATATTTTTAGTATTCCCATTTTACAAAGGAGAAAACTAAGGTTCAGAGATCAAGAAACTTATTCAAGGCCACCCAGCTAAATGTGGAACTGCCTGACTTCCCAGCCCCTGATCTTTCCACTGTGTCACACTTCTTTTCAACCACTTCCTGTCTTGCCTGAACAAACACAGTTCAGGTCAAACATCCAAGCAATGATGACGTGCCCCTGTCACACCTTCCAGTTAAACCCTATAATTTCAAAGTCTGAGATAGAAATCCTTTAGTTCTGTATTCTTGTCTGGCCTGCTCAGGAAGATGTTTATTTTGAGCTATGCTTCTTTCAGAATGGTTGGATGTTTCCAATGCCCATTTATACATGAACCATGTTGAACTGGAGGTGTAGAGTCATTACTTCATCTCGCAACTGAGACTGCCTCTTTGCTCCCTCCTCCCAGTTTGGGGTCTGTTTCAAGGAGAGTGTTAAGGCTATTAGTAGGCCCATGGAGGCTATTAATAGCACACTGGGCTTCAGCCAACTCACCATGTTTATGTTTTTTGGGTTGCGCTGCAACCGTTGTTGGTAATTATAGACGCGTGGGTGAGAATGGGTACTGATGAACAGTTCCTCCTTTTAGTTTCCTCTATGCATAAACCTAACACTGGGGGTGTCACAGTCTCATCATAAGGTCCCTCATGTCTAGTCACTGCTGTATTTCCTGGCCAACTGAGGTAAGCAGTGAGATTGAAAGATTTCAAGGTAATCTGCTTTACCATATGGGTTACAACCTGTGTAGTCAATGCCTTCTTTAAAAAAAAAAATATGACAGTTGTTTCTCCTCTACCTGTAGATACTAAATAATACAAGCAAGATTTCCTTTGTGATGACAAAGCATTTTCTACAGTCTTTGCAGATAAATGTGCAAAGAGCATTCATGGGCCAGAGTAAAATGACGTTCCCCAAGGAAACTCAGTGAAATGAGTGGTACCCTGTGACCAGTAAATTGTTGTAATCTGTAACATACTCTTTTGTAATCTGTAATGTACTTTTTTGGTACTCCGGTATAATCTCTTCACCAGTGAAAGGGAATAGGTTACCTTTTCCAGCTTTTCTCCTGATTTTCTGGTTGTGCCAAGAGAAAGGATGTTCCCTGAGCTGACCATGCAGCCACCAGAATAGTCAGGCATATCTGATTCTACCAGTCGGTTGAACTTGGACTGTGCCAAAGAGATACCAATGGAGTAGAAATATCTGAGAAAAATAAAAGTTAAAATGCTGCTACCTTTATAGTATATGCTTTTGAGAACAGTTTTCCTTACTTTCCAACCTCATCCCATGCTTTTGAGCAATAGCAGTAGAAAGTCAACCAGTGGGAAAGAGAAACTGGGAACATCTATGGGGGAGTTGTCCAATTCTATGCCCCTGTCATGTCCTACCTTTGCCCCTCAGTTGTCTAGTTCACCTGCACTGATGACAAGCTAAATAGGTAGCTATTCAAGTTTTTTATAGGACATAGGTCAGGGCAGGGATAACACGGTTCATGAAGCCAAGAGGAAGATAGTCATGGGGTGTCCAAGGACAAGGTTGACAGGTCATTAAATAAAAGGTAAGCAGGAAAAGAAGCCACTCACAAAGAACCACATACTGTGTCGTTCTATTTATATGAAATGTCTGGAATAGGCAAATATATAGATATAGAAAGTAGATTAGTAGTTGCCTAGGGTTGAGGGGTATGGGAGGTTGGAGGGTGATGACTAAGGAATATGGGATTTCTTTGTGGGGTGGTGAAAATATCCTAAAATTGATTATGATGATGGATGTACAACTCTGCGAATATATTGAAAGCCATTGATGTGAACCCTTTAATTGGGTGAATTGTACGGTTAAGAATTATATCCCAATGAAGCTTTTAAAATATAAAATAAGAAGTGATACATTTGGAGAGCTGGGCTGTTGAAAACCAGAAAAGTTGAATGACAAACAATGAGACAGAGAATGCTAATAGGAGGTGGTCTGCTGAGTGGTCCTGAAGGGAGGTCAAGCTGCTCTAAGCAAAGGTTTCCTACAGTTCCAGCTATAGCTCATGTGTTTTTAAAAGGGCTGAGATGGATACTCTCCTCATTTAAAAGACCTCCAGAGGTCACAGCAGGATCATTGTAATCTACTCCCTTTCTAGAAGAACAAATCAGTTACTTCATCTGTAAAATGGGGAAAATAATAGTACCTATCCCAGAAGTGGTTATAAGATGCAAATGAGTGAATATTCAATATACTTAGTCCAGTGCCTGTTACTTAGTCTGAGCTTATAATATAGATGTCATTCTCTAGGAGGAAAGAAGGATGCTGGAAGAAGAGATGGGAGGGAATAAACTTTGCCTACTTCACAAATGGTCTGGATCCCCAATGGATTCTGAGTTCTATTTAAAAAAAATTGATGCAGAAACACTTAAAATTTCTATTACTATTTCAAATTTACCCAATGGGTCATTCTAGTTTCTGCTGGGGTGAGTGGGAGTGTGCTATTTATTCACTTAATGACTCCTTCCAAGTTAGAGAAGTTGGAAACCCTGACAGTTGTTCCACCCATTACTTCTTTCATTTCACCACCTCTGCACTCAGGAAGGTGTATCTCCTGTGTAATGGTTATATCTGCATTTTGATTTTCAGTTGTCCAAGACTCCTGGTTCTTTGAAGTAGGTGATTACAACTCTGCAACTATACAATTGGAAAAGGCTTAGAATATGCTGTTAGAAGCAACATAGAGGCAGGTACGCTCCGTGGGATGGATGCTGGGCACCACCACTTCCCAGGAAACATTCACCACTCTGGGCCTCTGTTTTGCTTCACCCTGACATGGTTGGGACTATACCCTATTTCCATTCTGATAGCATTCTTGTCTAAGGTTTTTAAGGGTTTATTAGGGTTTAATGATATTATTCATTACGGTTTAACATTTATTATTGTTATTCCTGCTTATTCTAACATTCTGAGAAACTGTCATACTTCTAAGATTTTATCTAGCCATCAAATGCCCTCAAGAGCCAGGCCAGTTAAATAGAGCTGGAATCTGAAGAGGGAGAGGGTAGTGGCAGCAAAAACCATGGAAGAAAATGCAAGAATGAGATAAAATTAAAAGACTTGGGACTGTGATGGCAAAGGAATAGAAAGAACATAGTGCGAGAATTGCTCAATAATCTAAAAGTTTACAATTTTTTCTTGTCCCATCAGGCTGCCTTAGCCTTTTCACTTGTGAAATAACTTTCAGAAAAATTCAGTAGTCCTAAATATTTCAGTGACATTCTCTCTTCTTCAGAGGCAAGCCTTCCAAAGGCATCGCCCACACTCAGTCTCCATTCACTCCTGCATGCTCCCCACCTACTCTAATCTGACCTCCATACCCATACCCACAGTCCTACTGTAACTGCCCTCCTTTAAGATCATCAATTGTATTACCCAGTGGGCGCTTGTGCTTCCAGCCTTCACCTCACTAGCCTCCCTGAAGTATTTGACACTGTTGACTAGTCTCTTCATCTTCAAACCCTCGACACTGTCTTCTTCGAGACAGCTTTCCCTTCTTCTTAACAGTTTCCCTTTCTGGCCCCTTTTTCTTTGCCCGCTGCTTTTAGTCGATGAGTTGAAAGATCTGTCCTTGGCTTTCTATCCTTTCCACAGGTCGTGGCCATCCCCTGCCATGGTTTTAACTACCACCTACATATAAACAACTTTCATATTTTTCTTCTCATCTCTGATCTGTCTTTTGAGCATCAAACCCAAATAACCAAGTGAATGCTGGGCCTCTCCATTTTGTGAATTAAGAGAATTAATTCACAAAACTGAATTAATTCTCTTACACTCCCTTATATCCACATCACCTATAGTCACTCAAGCCAGAACCCTGGATGTCATCTTAGATTTCTCGTGTTCCTTTAACTCCTTACCCCCACCCTTCACTACCTATCCACCAAGCCTTGGGGATTCTATTCTTCAAAAACTTCTCTAATTCTTTGACACTCCCACTGCTTTAGTTGCAACTCTCACACATTTCTTGAATTCCTTTTAATAGCCTCCTAACTAGTTTTCCTGCCTCCTGTCTTGCTACCTTCAGACCCATTTACCCCTCGATACCCAAGTGGCCTTTCTAAAATGAAAGTCTAAATCATCACCTTACTCAAGCCTAGCCAGTGACTCCCCATTGCTTGTTTACACAGTAGAATAAAAACTTGGCAGAGCCTGGCTCCCATATTTCATCTCTATTCTCCTCCCTTCCCTCTCTTCAATTTATACCCTGGCCATTAAACTTCTAGAAGTTCTTCCAAAGCATCATGCTGTTCTAAGTATCTGCAAATGCAAATCACACACACACACACACACACACACACACACACACACACACACACACACACACATTCCCACCTAGACAAGTGCCTCTTTATTCACAAAGGCCTATCCCAAGTATTATCTCTTTACTCTTCTCTAACTTTACCCCTTTCCTCCTTAGAAAGCTGACTACTTTCTCTGATTCTGCCACAGTTTATCTTTGTAAGGTATCTATTACACTTATTTACATGTCTGTCTCTTCACTAGACTGAAAACTCCTTAAGGGTGGGGATGATGTCTTATTAGTCTTTATGTCAGGCGCTTTGCACAGCTAATACTATGCCTCATTATCCTTCAAATCCACTGGAACTGAAAAACCAAGAAGCCACCTCTGATGGCTTCAGTTTCAGTCTCAGATGTTCCATCTGAGCAGCTTGGAATAGCTTCCTGAGCCCTTCACTAACCTGCTGTGAAGTGTGCACCACCATTTTCTGAGTGAGAGAGTCAACAATGAGCTTGCTGATAGGTTGGCCTTTGTCTCCTTGTAACCTTATCCCACACCCTACAGACAGTGAATCTTAAAGGTCATGGTCAGGGGCAGTCCTTATCAATCAAAACATCAGTAGAAAAAAATCCCACTCTGGGATATGGTGAGACATGTTGGTTTCAAAACAGTGCAGATCGTTAAATGAGTAATGTTAATGTGATCTCGGAATAGTAAACACACCCCCACATGGATAATGATATTAGTTACATTATCTGGAAAAGAAAAAAAAGTAATATTTGGCTGCAAGGACTATGAAGAGATGTCTGTATGGGTAATTCAAATTCTAGTACGGCAGGTAAATTGCATTTTTCTAACTGCTCCCCCAAGCCCTCACCCTCAGTGTGGGCACACACACTCCCAAATCAAATCTTTCCTCTGGGGTAAAGGTGTGTGATCTGGGAGAAGTTAAAAGAAGCGGGGAGCACACACATAGAGAAAGAAAACAAAGGCCTTCTATTTTCTAAAACTGTCATTCTGATTGAGAAAGAGTTTCTCAAGAACTGTGAATGTGCTACATGGGAAGTAGCACTTCATCACATGGCTAGTAATCAGCCCCTTGCTTGTCAGAGATTGGTTTGTCCTTTCCATGGTGAGAGGATGGCCCTAAGCAAACTCGGGCACCTTTCCCACTCATAGTGGGCTGATAGTCATCCAGCACCCATCATTCAAAATGTTTGAGTGCACTGGTCCTATTACACTGAATCCATGTGGAAGACTCACAGGGGGAGGGGTCCCTCTGCAGTTTCAAAGGGTTTCCACGGAGAAAGACCAACCCCCGCCCTGAAATAGCCTTTTCTACTAAAGCAGCTTGCATGGGTCCTGCACATGTATCAAATTAAACAAAATGTACTTTTCTTCACCTGCCAACTCACTTGCCTTTGCCCCCTCTTTCTCTGAAACCCAGTTCTCCTCTCCTCCAGAACTGTTTTAAAAAAAAATCCAATCAGCCAATTTATCAAGGTGTTGGCAATTCAATGTGACTAGTGTTTACATTTAGAAAAGAGATAAGTACTTTACCTAAAGAAATGACTCTCTAATGGTGAAGTTTCTGGCCCTGTGATGGGAGCTGGTAGGATGTTCCAGTGCCTCTGAAGTCCTACTATATTGGTAGCCACTGATGATGAGCATACATAAGCATGATCCTCATGCAAGGTTGTACTTTATTCCCTGACAAGAGACTGAAAGCTTTCTTCATGGTTATCAAGTTGCTTTTTTGCAGTGCTTGTTTTAGCTTTTTTTCAGAAGCACTAGGCTGAATAAGTTAAATTTCCAAAGTCCTTAGTCCTTGCCCCTTCCCCAAAAATCTTTACTATGTCGTCATTCTATCCCAGACTTCTTTGACAGAGAGGACACAGAATAAGGAGGGACATGGAGGTTTTCATCATGTGATCCCTTAAGTGTGTCAATTTTTAAGGTGCAAGTCACATGGTAATCTTACAACAGACACATGAAGGTCCTCATCCATTTATTTATTCAGTAATCACTTATATACTTCCCTTGTGTGCCAGCAATTGTTCCAGATATGCATCAAAGAACAAAACTGACAAAGTCCCTGCCCCAGTAGAGCTTAAAGCTGTAAATTAGTTTAAACTACTCCTATCGTTCTGCAAAAAGCAGAACTGAGAGAAATGGGTAGGAGTCTCAGGGAAGCAGATTTCTATTTCATATAACATATGACCAAATATGGAATGGTAATAAGCTCTTCATCACCAGAGAGGTCTGAGAAGAAGCTGAATGATTGCCTGTTGCAGAAAGATTCATTCAGAGAGCTGGACTAGATCTATTGTCTTCAACTGTTTCTTTTAGCAGCAGAGATTTTTTTTTTCTAACATCTTATCTGTAGCTCTGATATATTAAAAAGCAGAGTCACTGTGGTTGAAGTGGCAAATATGGATCTAGAGGACCCCCTGAATGTCCCTCTGTCCACTAAACTCTAGATTATCCACAAGCTACTAGATGAGATGATCATGAAGCTCCTGGCTCCTCTAGTGTCGTGGGGGCTGTGGATCTAAGTAGAGTGGCATAGGCTTCTTACCAGAGTCTTTTCTTCCCTCTTCCCCACTTCCACCGTTTCCTAGGAGAGAGTCTGGTTAAGCTAGAGAGAAGAGCTGAGGCTCTGGATTATAATAGGACACTTAATGAATGCTATCTGAGAATGTCAATACAAGCCAAAGACATTGCCTCATTTGAGTGGAGCTGAAAACCACAGAATGGCTCCTCCACCTCAAAAAGCACCCACTGCCTCAGTTTCTGACCTTGAGGGAAGGTCAAAAAGATGGAAAGAACTTTGGGGTGAAAGGGCAAAAAACCAGAGAAGGAGAGAAGGCACTCAAAGGCCACTCACTGATACATGTAAGAACTGATTTGCACCATTCTCTGGTGACCACACATGTATTCATTATCTTCTAATGTAAGGTTTATTTTCTAGCAATGGACTCTATCATCACACCCTCTCAGATGTAACAGGTATGACTGAGGGAGTGTACATTATTCTGCAATCTGGAGCAGGAAGTTGGAGAAGAAGTCTCCCTTCAGATCCTGTGCGTGGAAAGTCCCATCTCCATTGGGTACAATGTGTTTAGAAAAGGAAGCTATTAGCAGCTCAGAGGACTCTAGGCTGTCAGCTCTTCACTGGCTTGGGGCTGGTGGTGGAATGTGGGAGAGGAGATCTGACAATTTGGAATAGAGCTTGAAGTCTTCCCAAACTTGTGCTATCATATAGAGCCTCGAGTTTGCCTAATCATAATCATATCATCCTCTCGGCTAGAATTTTCCTGAAAGTTCCTGAAAAGCTCATCAAAATTAGACTCACATCTTCAAGCTTCATAGTCTAAAAAACTGGGAGATAAAGTGAATGAGTCAGCTGAGTTTTTCTTAAATCCATGGTTTTCAAAAGTATGTAACATACACGAAACATGATTTTGGGGGAGATGTTAATAGGTGTTACTTAATGGAACCCTGAGTACTTGGGGAAACTCCAGTTTAAATAAAACTAAGCAGGTTTCATTACTGCATGCCTTTTCAGTAACTTGAAAATGCTAATGTGAATTGTGACTCTCCAAGAAGAGAATACAGTACATAGTTTTTTAAAAATTTTATTTGTATTCTGAATACTTTTTCTCACAGGGCAACTTAAAGCACTCCATTTTCCTAAAACACGTTTTGGAAAATGCTGTCAAAAAATAAATACTTAACCAAATTATATGAATTTAGAGTTTCATCGTTTATTAAAGTAAGCCAGTAGTTCCAAAGTACACCAATGTTGTATCCATCATCTTGGGAGATAAGACTGCACACAGGTGAATTGTCTACATAACTGAAGCTTCAAATACCAAAAACATTTCTTTTTGATTATAAAAAACAAAACAATACAAATTCTGAGTATAGAAGTAAATGTGCCAATTTTAAAAAGCTTGAAAATTTGGGAAAAAAATAAAGCAAAAACTATAAACCCATAGCTGTTAATGTTTGATGTAGTTCCTTTCATTTTATTCTACATAAAATAGTTGCTGAAATATAAAATAAATGCTGCAATTCACTTAGTATTTTCAATATCATTAAACATTCTTTGAAAATATGTTTTAAAGGCTCAATTATAGTCTGTAATATAAATGTATCTTACTTCATTTAACCATTACCTTCATCAGATAAATCAGTTGTTTTTATTAGAAATAAAGATGAACATCTTTCTATAAAAATCTTTGTCTCTATTTCTATTTCTTTTGAATAGATACATATAAGTAGAATGAATATATTAAAGTATATAAATATTTATAGGCTCTTGATGCATATTGTCAAATTGCAGAGAATTTGTACCAGCAATTTATGAGAATGATATTTTATCACACCATAACATTCAATATTATCATTTTTAAAAAATCAATGATAATTTATAAGTTAAAACTCCATAACTGTTTTTACTTTCACTTCCAGTGAATTTAAACATTTTTATATACCAATTTTTTCTCTAATATTTCCACTAATATTTTCTCCTATGAAATGTCTATACATAATATGCCTATTTTTCTCTTGTGCCCTTAATATTTTTCTCATTGATTTGTGTGAACTCTGTTAAGGTTATAGAATGTCATATTTGTGACAAATATTTTTCACAACTTGATGTTTATCTTTTAATTTGGTTTATGATTTTTAATATATAAATATTAACATATTTTTACATTAAATTATAGACCCTTTTCTTTTTCTACTTCTTTCTTTGCTTTCCTGCTTAGAAAATTCTTTCTCATTCAGACGTCAGATGAATATCCAGTAGTCTTCTGGATGTTTCATGGTTTCATTTTCTAAATCCTTGTTTTAAACTAAAGAACAAAAAGAACAAACTAATCAAAAACAGACTCACAAATATAGTGGACAATTTGGTGACATACAGAGCGGGGAGTAGGGTTAGGAGGCTGAGAGAATGGAGTGAAGGGTTAAAGAAGTACAAATTAGTAGTTGATAGTTGGGCCCAGGGAGCATGGAAGAGGGAATGCAGTTAGTATTAACATGATGGCTAAGTGGAGGGCCAAGGGAGGGAGGGAGCAATTTGAGGGATCTTTTTTATGAACATTTCAGATATCTAACCAATGTACTATATACTTGAAACTAATTTAAATAAATAATTTTATTTTTAAAAATACAGTATGCTGCTTGCTTATTAAACTGAATAAAATAATTTTTTAATGACTCTGGATCACTATTTTGAACAGTGTCTAAATTTTTGTGCCATCAAACAGAAGCTACTGCAGGATAGAGAAAATTTCCCTCATTCTCTGTGACCTCAGATCCTGTGATTTGCTAGTTCTGTGGCTAATTTTTGGTTTCAAGCTCTTCTTTTGACGTTAGGCTCCCAGCTCTCATTTCCTATTGTAGTCACCCACTGCTCACAATGCTCCCTCCTTTTAAGAGCTCATATGCCAAATAACCATATTTGTATTGCTATGAACTAAAGATATATATAGTTGAGCTGGGTGTGGAAGGCAGAATAAGAGCCTCCCAAAGATATTCATGTCCTAACCCTGGACTCTATGAATATGTTATATTACATGGCAAAGGAGAATTTGGGCTGCTGACCAATTGACCTCAAGATGTGGAGATTATTCTGGATTACTGGGTGGGCTCAATGTAATTGCAGGGGTCCTCATAAGTGAAGCAGGAGAGTCAGTGTCAGAGTGATTTGCTATGAGGAAGACTCAACCAGTCGTTGCTGGCTTTGAAAATGCAAGGTGGCCACAAGCCAAGAAATGCAGGCAGCTAAAAGCTAGAAGCTAGAAAGGCAAGAAAATAGCTTCTCCCTAAGAGCCTACAGAAAGGAATGCAGCCCTCCTGATGCTGTGATTTTAGCCCAATGAGACCCATTTCAAACTTATGGCCTCCAAAACTGCAAGACAATAAATTCGTACTCTTTTAAAATACTAAATTTGGAGTGATTTTTTTACAGCAGTAGTAAGACACTAACTCACTGGGCCTAGAAGTCTGTTAAACAGAGAAAACTACATGGGCTTTAGAGGTTGCCCTTGATGACTGCTATTTTGGCTGTTTTATTTCCCCCACTCACCCTCCCAATTATTTCCATGATTGCAGGAAATCTAACCTACATCTAGACCAGAGCCTAAGTAGGGCATTATAGTTTTACAAGAATTGGCCCCAACAAATTAAGTTGCAAACTTTGGGTCAAAGGTTGAAGAAAAGGAAGTTACAGAGACAAAGCATTTTAAATGTTTTTCAGAGAAATCACAAAATTGGACCTTCTGCCCAGTTTGGAAAAAAAGAATGTCCAAGAGAGGTTCATGACCCCTAAACTGGGTGAGATCATCACCGTTTAGTTAACATCTGCAGTAGGTCAGATAACTATCACTGTCTCTAGGTAAAATACCCTCTGTCTCTAAAAGAGTAAATAGTTCATGAGCATGAGACACAAATAATTCACAGACAGAGTCTTCTAGGGGTAGGGCTGGGGGTTTAAATGGATCTTGTGCCACCAAGAGCCTTGGATCCAGACCAAGTTGTAAGGCATGCACTAGTCTAATAAACACTCTGAAGTTCTAGAGACAAGTACACAAATAAAAATATGAGAGGATCAGGAAAGAAGATGCCAGCATTGGGCAAGAGGGACTCTACCTCTAAAATGCATCAGGATGTTTGCCCAGTAGCCTAAAGTGGAACCTGCATTTGGGTAATTTGTTGTGATAAATGCTGAGGAGGAATCTAAGGAATGTGCATAATTTATCTCTGTATCCCTAATGTCTACCACAGTGTCCTGCATATAGTAAGTGCTCAATAAATTCTTGTTAAGTGAATAAACCAATGAATAAATTTAGTAATCCTCTGCCATCTTTAAATCCCACTCTATGTAACATAGATATAACAGTACTTCTTAATTACAAGTTTCCAACCTTAATGTAAAGGACTAATTCATGCAGCCCTAGTTCAAGTTAATTTAGGAAGCCAAACAAGCAATATGTGTTTTATTTTTTTTTATAATTTGAGGATGAACAACACACCAATATTTATTTGTTTGTTTGTTCATTTGTTTATTTGTTTATATACCTACAGCAACTGGTCTTTCTAGATGGTCTCCCTTTCAAGTACTAATCAGGTCCAACCCTGCTTAGCTTCCAAGACCAGATGAGATTGGACACATTCAGGGTGACATGGCCATAGATAATAAGTGTTTTATTAATATATTAAATTCTTTTTTTTTCCCAAAGGAAGAAAAAAATCTGACTTTCTCTGAGTTATAAGATCTGGGGTGTTATTTGAAGAAGAAAAATCAAAATTGTTGGACATAAATAGAACGATAATTACATCTTAATATCATAATTTAATATGTACTTTTAATAACAATGCATGTGTGGTATTTAGAGACCAGTGCCTGGTTAATCCTTTATCCATTTAGAAAAAAAAGTATAGCTCGCTGCCAGTGTTAACATCACATGCAGGAATGCTACATTTTCTAGAATTTGATATTTTTAGTGATCAAAAATTACTGTATTTTGTAAATAGCAATAGCACGACTAAAAACAGAATGTTATTAATAGAACGATATCATTTGTTTCCAAAGACTAACAATACGTATTACTAAAGTGATGTGAAAATAATAATAAAAGTAAAATATTTCATGCCAAACTTTGGGGGTGAGGTTAGCACCATGAGTTACCGTGGGGTAAATGCTGCAGCCGTAATCACCACCGGCGAGTATCCGTGTGACAAACGGGAAATGAGATGAATGCACTCAATAGATGGTGGCTATCGTTATGACTTGTCAACATTTTTACATGTCCTTCAATGATTAAAAACTAATGCTCAGAAAAATAATTTTAAAAATTACAATTTATAATAAAACTAAAGAATATATCAATTTACTAATTTATAAGAAAGTAAATTAATGAATGGATGATAGGACAATTTTTACATGTATAGACTGGTATATATGATACACACAGTTATGAAATAGAGAGCATAGATTTAAATATATATTTTCTTGGCTGTTTCATTACTTAAAGGATCACATAGTGAA